>VZSZ01011354.1:689548-744869 GCA_013398815.1 Ibidorhyncha struthersii | reverse complement strand
TTTTCCCCCCCCCCCCCCAGTAGATCTTTTTTGTATTGTAAACTCAAAACCTGAAGAACGTCCCTGGTCCCTTGCCAGTTTGGCAATTAACAGACAAGGATAAAAAGATCCGTTCAATTGGCTAATATAAAGCAATTCTTAACACCTTCAGGAAATATTTTTTTGACAAATCTACCTACAAATGCAATGTATTCTCACTGCACTTGTTAGGTTATGTGACAAAAGCTCCTCTGCACACCCACAAAGGAGCACTAAGAGACAATGGCAGGAGGGGGAGCCCAAATAATACCCCGCCTTGAAGGCTCCCAGGTCCATCCCAGGGGCCATCAGCCCATCAAAGGCACATTTCCTCAAGCTTAGAGGAGCACTGGGGCACAAAGGCAGGTGGGAACCCACATTAAGGGTTCAGAAGAAGGGACACCCTGTCTGGGTCCCTCCCAGGGCTGGCCCAGAGGAGCCTCAGCCCCAGGCATGAAACTCACCCAAATGAGTCAACACCAGAGCACCTTTGGGACAGAGATGGGCTGCTGCCTGGGGGCATAGGACACATTATGGGGTGCAAGGGAAGAGCATTTGGGAATCGAACAAGATCTGTGTCGTCAGCCACACAATATTGGCAGAATTATTGGTTTCTGGATTTTTTTTTAAAAGATGGGTCTTAAACAAAAAGCACATAGAAAATAATAATGAGAAACCATTGAGAAAAGAAGTCACTGCGCTTCTTCTCATCCCCCCAAGTTGTAAATGTCCCACTATGGTAGAGTGTGACCCCTTTTTGATGCCTACTTTGCTAGCAAAGAAGTACTTAGTACCAGCACCCCTCTGAGGAGACCTTTGTTAGCTTGTGTTAGATGCTGGCATTTCAGGATCCAGCTTTTGCCTTCTGGTCCATAACTCACATTAAAACCCCCGTGTGAAACACGCTTCTCTAGTTTGATGTCACCAGCATTTTCCCAGACACAGCGTGTCGGGCAGAACAGCACAAAGGCAACAGGGAACGGCATCCCTGTACAGAGGTATTTCCATCTTTCTGTTCACTTCTTGAATAGTTCAAAGGTCCTGAAGTCCTTCACACTCAAAAACCACACACCCAACGTCCCCAGCGGAAGCTGGGAAAGGACAACGTGACCTGCTGCAGCTCTCTCATGACTGATGGTGGCCATCGTACAACCCTTCTACAGCCCACAGGATTTTACAGCTGGAAACCGTATACTTCAAGGAGTAGAGATTTGCTGCAACTCAACTTCAAGAGACTGCGCTGCGCTAGAAAGGTCTCGGTGGCAGAACTGCAAATGCCCGTTTTCAGAAGCAGGGCTCAGACACACACCCCCCCCGCAAAATCTCCAAAGATGAATTAGTTTCCCAGCTAAGCCACTGACAGCTATATTGTTCTAAAGCCTTTTGGCAACACAAACTGTATGTCCTCAAGCATCCTTCCTGCTGTTTTGGGACTTCCTTCCCATCCGCGCTCCTCGTGAGTAACGACTTGAGCAACCCTCGGTCTCAAAGCCCTGGCCTGGGAGAGGATGGAAGGTTAAATCTTGTTTTATTGCACCCACGAAGGCCCAGAGCAGCCTCAGAAGATGTCATTCCGGGGCAGCAAAAAGCCTGCCTCTGGAAAAATACACATAAATTTCCGCCCCAGGTCTGTGCTTAGGCCTGGAGAGGAACAACAGAGGGGACTGTTTCACTCCAAACCACAGGCTTGTCTGCCCTACCCTGCTCATCGCTGGCTACCTCCCACTGCCCGGAGCTGGCTGACATTTAGAAAGAAACACTTCATTGGTCTGACACCTTGCCAGAGACCTCTGAGCATGAGGCTTTTGCTACGTGAGATAGATTGTGCAATTACGAGACAGCCTGTCAGCCTGTCAGAGTTAAACACAGGGCAGAAACCTGAATCTCCCTTAACCAGACGATGCTGGGAGCCTGTGCAAGACCTCTGGTCCACCTCCTCCAGCTCCAGGAGATCAGTCTCACCAGGCATTGAAGGCCACACAAGGGCTAGAGACAGGAGGAGATGCTGCCTCTGCCCTAGCTCAGCCTTTGCATCTTCAGCGTGTTTGTGGTACGACTTCCCACGTGCCACTGGCCCCATGGCACCGGGAGGCAAAAGTGACCTCTCTCTTTCTCAGACACCAAAAGCCACCACAGGCTGCAATTTTGGAAACGCACCAGCTGCCACATAACTTTGCTCTTTTCCATCTGTAACTTAATTAAAATCAGACTGCATTTTGTTTCTCAGAACTAAGTGCCTCCTCTCTCCTGTCCATCTTTACATCCTCACAGGAATGACATAGGTGCTGCTGTCTTGTGCTGCCTTTTAATCAAGGAGAAAAATCACAGAATCACAGAATCCTTTAGGTTGGAAAAGGCCTTTAAGATCACTGAATCCAACCGTAAACCTAACGCTGCTGGACTCGATGATCTGTAAATCTTCTGCCCCATCCCTGACCAGGCTGTAAAGCATAAATCTGTTTGACTGCCACTGTCAAACGGGGTCACAGCATCCAAGTCAGACAAGCTGGTTTGTATATCACTCTCGGATTTATTAAAATGCTCACCCTAAACAACTCTAACTAATCATATCAACACTGCCTAGAAAACGAAACCATTTGGGAACGTTTAAGGCATGAGAAAAAGTAGCTTTAGACAAATTTGAAGGCAGCAACTCCTCCGTGCCTCTTGAATTTCGAGCCAGCTATTGGGCAGTGTTTCATCCATCACAGCAAACAGAAAAAAAGTGGAGGTGGTTTACGGAGCATAACTGCATGGCATTTTAGGTGCCAGCGATCTGAAAAAAAAAAAAATAACCATTATGTATTTATGTCTTACCAGTGAGCAGGTTTGCTGGCAGGCTGGGGCTGGCCAGGTAGGCAGGAGATCTCCCGGGTTCTCTAACACAGCCTGGCCTGCCCACGTGCATAATAGGTCTGTGCAGTCAGGGTAAGCAAACAGCTTTTTGTGCAAGATGTGTACAAGATTAACAGCAACTTGGGTGGGGAAGTTGCATTCTGTTGCCTCAAAATAAACCTTTATCTTGGCAGATTTTATCAGGCATGTTGCTGAGCAGTCTGGAAATGAAAACTCCCTCGCAATGCTTGAGGAAACGGCTGGAGGCTCTGGCTCAGAAAGGGTCACGATTCTGCCTGTACCTTTGGGCGCTGAGAGCTGCCATCCCTGCCTCCTCCCACTGGAGTGAAGACATTTTGTCCTCCACCTCTGCGGGGGGGTTTGCAGCAGCAAAAGCTTCCTCCTCCCTTGCATACCAAGAGTCAATTCCTGCAAGGGATGTTTGTGCTGTCCTCCATGGGCTACAGTTCCTACTCATGTCTTCAGGCCAAGTGGGAATTTTAGCTTTTAATGGGGCTTGAAGTGCCACAGAAGATGTTCTGGCTCCAAAATCCCTGCCCTCGCCTGTCCACCATGTCTATGGCAGAGGTCGTCATAGGAGCTGAGCATGGACAAGGGTGGATGCTCCAACCACCTCTCCTGTAGGGCTACAGGACAATTTTGCTCTGCTGCTGGGGAGCCGCTGTGGCCAGAAACGTGCCTGAAACAAAGTTTGCTCCAACCAACAGAGCTTACATCAGCCTCTAAATGAAGACGCATCCAGGAAAAAGTGACACCCTGGTCTTTGTTCTCCGGGCTGATCCCAAATCTCGCATTTGATGAATAAGAAATGCTGATGCTGCAAATTCATTCCAGGATCCCAATCAGCCTGTCACCTTTCTGATAAATGCCATGTCCCCTACTGCCATGTCTTCATACAGCACCTGATCGTCAGCCTTGAGAGAGGAGCGAAACTGGGTTTGGGGTGAAGGGCAAGGCTGTGGGGAGCCTGGCTGCCTCCCCTAGTGGCACCAGCTACGCAAGGACGACATTCACCTGGGTACCACTTATCACTGGGAAACACATTCTGAGTGTGGAGATAAACCAATGATCAATTTATTTCCAGTGAGAGCTATAACGTAAATAAATCACTGTTTACATAATAGCCCTTTGTTACTGTGGCCAGGTTTGGTATCATGCCAGGCTCGGTGAAAATAAACACTGATAATATACCAAAACTTGCCAATGTAAGCCTAGTCTTAACTATTCCAGGTTATTACCATGCCAAGGGAGCACCCAGCCGCACCTGCAGACAATGAATCAGCCACCCCTTGCAAACTGGCCCCTGGGTGTCTTCTTCATGGGATAAAATGGGAGAGACCAGTGAAAAGGGCGATTAATTCAAATCTAACCCTGCTGACCTGTTTATGGTCCATTCCTTTGACTCAACCCTCAGATCAAGTACTTTAAGGACAAAATAGGAGCACCAGAAAAAGAGCACCGTCCAGCCACGCCGTGAACAGCAGTGATTACGTCCGAGAGGCTGGAGGCTGCCAGGTCTCGCCGGCGATGTGCTGAAAACCAACAGCGGAAAAATAAGCTGCTGGTAGCAACGTCTTCCACCGCCTCTGTCTTGCTAGAAAGTGATTTTTGAAGGAACCCTATCTCTTTGCACACACTCTATTAATCAAGAAATGGCACCTCTGCTTCCCTGGTGGTACTTCATTTTCTTTCATATATTCCAAATCCCCTTCCCCACAGACACATTGATGTTTTAAACAGCAAATATATCACTACAAGCTCTTAAAAAAATACTCTTTTCCTTCCTAATCCTGCAGTTTGTAATGCTGGGCAGACACATAGGATTAACTTGCTGGACTATGAGATCTTCTCTGTGGTGGGCCAATATCTACCGATGGGTTGTGATAGGACTTTCTGTATTGTCTTTATACAGGTTGGCACACCGAGAGCCCAAAGCCGGGGCAACGAAAACGATAATTCTGCGGTGAAAATCCTAAACTAAAATTCACTCGCTCACTAAAATCCATTCAGTCTGTCTCTGTGAATTGCTCTGCTTCAAAGAGTTCTTTAAAAACATCCAAGCAGACAACTGGATACATAAAAATCACTGTTTGATTCCTCTTGACAAGCTTTGGTGGACAGAGCACCCTTGTACTCTCAAATCCTTCCTGTGCCATTAGGTGATCTGTAGGCTGGGATGAAAGCTCTGCTTACCCTTTGCTTGGCAAAAAGGAGCTGTCAACCAGATTTCCAGGACATCTGCGTGTGTTTGCACCTAACATAATTCTGTAATGGTTCATGCTAGGACAACCCTAGAGCTGGAGCTGGCAAGGAGTTTTTCAAGCACAGTTTTTTGATTTTTGGTAGATGTTTTTTGGGTTTTTTGGGGTTTTTTTTTGATCAGTTTGTCAAAATCGAATCTTTCTGTGATTTTTCTCTTTCAAGAAACTTTCAAAAAAAAGAAAGATATTTGACATTTTAAATGAGAAAATCTAGTTTTCATTTTGCAAAAATCTTCTTTTAGAAAATGTGTAATTTATGGTAATCAAAGGAAAGCAAAACATTTAGAAGTTCAAAATGAAAAAAAGCGCTCTATTTTCACTCCTGCTAGGAGAAGGGTGAAAAAAATTATCACCTCTTCTTTTTTGATTTTACTTCATATTGGGCTGAGTACATATTTTTTTAAATTTTTTTTCTAATTCCCCAGAGACAGTAAGAACACTACTTTCAGATAATCCAAATACAGAAAGACAAATTAACGGTGGCAACAGCAGCAGCAGAAATAGAAGCAAGCTACAAGTATTGTAGAAGCAAATTCCTGTACATGCATTAGTTTCAGTTTTACAGGATTACAGAAGAAGACATAGGATTATTTCAGATTATAGGACACTCTAAACTAAAGGTGGAACACAATCACATTGACAGCAGGTGTTTTGCTGGCCTGTCTGTGAGTATCCAACTCAAAAATATTCAGCAATCTATTTCTCGGTTAAAACTGTAGGGAAATGTATGTGACTACATATACTATTGTTCACGTGGAACAGACTTCAAAGAATACGTTGTGAGGAACCCTGATTTCTGATATGAAGAAAGTGATTAACACACCACAGGGACCTTCATGGCATTATAATTCCAAATGCAGAGAAAGATTAGATGATAATTATAATATTGACAGTATTGTCAGTAATCCCCAAGATCTAGGAAACATATTTCTAGGTCCGTGCAAGCTTCTCTGACTCTCCTCGCTGGGATTCCTGCCTCGAAGCAGTACCAAGCAGCTGTTGGCACTGTGAGGTTGTTAACTCATGTTCACACTGATGGGCTCCTCATTAAACCAACAGCGTTTCTCTTACAATCGATGACACCAACTGATACGGCTCTGCATTAAACAGTTATTCATCAGACAGACTGAATTCACTCTGGAGAAGGTTTAATGACACCACAGGGACTTTCTCCTTCATTAACCTGGGATTTACGTTTAGCTTTTCTTGTGCTATGAAGGCGTCAAACTGCCCACAATTAAATTCAGAGGTGTTTTAGCATCTGTGCTTAGTCTGGACCCGGCAGTTAGTGCAAGTTATGGCAAGTACAAAATAATACTTTGAGTTTTCCATCTACTGTGCGCACTTCTGAGAGTTTGGCAGCCACAGTAAGTTTATAAGGAGTCAATAAATAATACATTAAAAACATATCACAGATGTAACTAACCAATTTGATAACTAATATACTCTGTTACAAGCCAGAATTGCAAATCCATTAGGCAGCTAGTTAATTGATTGATCATTTATATATCCCTAATAGGAGCACTTGACCCGTTTGGATCCAAATGCACCGTGTCCTCTCGCTCCCAGCCCAGGCATCATCCAGCCTCTGTGCGTATGGTGACAGTCCCATTCCAGCTTTTGCCCTACATCTGCAACGGTGTTGACAGTCAAGAAAGAGATGAATGATTCAGACTGCCTTTTATCCAGAGGACTGCCAGACCTTAGGTTGTCTCTAATACCTGATGGATAGAAGTAGCTGCCCAGAGCAGGCAAAGTGAGTACGGCCCTTTGGTGCTCCATCGGTGGAAGCTTTGCTTTGGACTGTGGGGCAGCCTGGGTACAGAAAAACCACAGGATTTCAGCGCAGAAGAAATTTTGTCTTTTTGTCTGGACTTTCAAAGTGTTTTTAGAGAAACAAAGATTAGCATACATCAGAGTGGCACAGAAAAGGCTTCGCATAATCCTGAAAATATGTCAAGAGCTGCATGCAAAATGGATTTGCATACATCAGAGCTGCACATACAGCCGCTCGACTGGGCATCCTGAAGTGCATTAAAAATGTTAATACTGAATTATGTGGATGCTGATAATTGAATGTTGGAGAAACACATACAGACATGCACAAAACTATGGCATCTTTTCCACTTGTCTTACTTAGATGGTTAAAACATAAAAAGGAAGACTGCTAAGGTAGCCAGCAATCCTTGAATATTTAAGGGATTTCTGGTTCAAAGAGAAATTCAAAGTATTGCTTATCCACACAGAAATAATTAGCAGGGGAAGATTTAATTTATTTAGCATTAAAATTTTCAATTTCAAATGGCATCATACCATCATCCATAGATCTTGTAAAAGCAGAAATTTTAACACAAGAAAGTGGTCATCAATTCAACATTGCTTTGGGCTCACCCTTTGCAACGCTGCCAACCACATCCAGCCTAGAAACCAAGCCGAAGCAGGCCAGATGCTGGAAACATCAGCCTGGATTGCCTCTTTCACCTATGACAAAGAGCGGAAGAGGGAAAAGCTCTGTCCCTGGGCTCTGATTACCAAACCAGGATGGGGAAGCCCCTGCTGCTAACTTTTCCCCAACAATAATTTCCACCATCTGCCCAGCTGGTGGTGCATTAGAAAACTGAGAACAACTTCTTCTGCATCAACAAAAGATAAACACCAGTCCTACACGGGCTGGTTTGGTGCTGGTCAGAAACCCCAGCTTCAGCCTTGGGATCACTATCCTCAAGTGATCATAACTGTATCAGCACTATGACAGCAAAAAAACCCGCAGAGGAGCAACATCTAAAGCTAAATCCCATCTTTGGGTTCAAGACCACGTCTCCCATTCAAACACAGAGAATGGGATCCCACACTCGTTGCAATATCCTTTCCCCATCCAAGCCAACCCTCCGTTTTCAGTGTGACAGGGAAGCTTTTTCCTTCCGTTGCAAGCTTTTGTGCATATTACTGTTGCAACGAACGCGGGAGCCCATCCTCACTCCGATGAAGTTTCACAGTAACTTTTAAAACGGGGCTTACAAAAATGTCACCACTTGCTCTTGCAATAGAGCTCCTGGCAAGTTTTAATGGGCACAGTGTTAAAAACTAACAGTCCCCAATGACCACAGGCAGCAGAGCGCTGGGGCTTTGAGTTTTCTTTTAAATGAGACACCAATTTGTGTCAAATAGTTTGCTTTGCAAGCAGAAGATACAGGATTTTTATTTGTGTTTTGCCTTTATTAAGCAAAGAAAAAAGAAAAGTCATTTCACCTTTAATTAAAACCTCTCAAGGATTTGCCGGGAACCATATACCAAGAAACTCTTGAAAATATGCTGTTCTGCTTGCCTTGGTTTTAAACAGGGTAAGATGAGGTTTTAATCTCTCATTACGTCTCTCTTGCTCAAAAAAAAAAAAAAGAAAAAAAAAAAAAGAAAAGGGAATGCTGAAAAATAATGACTACATCCAAAGGGAGGTCATTACAAATAGAGCTTAAATGTTCCCAGAGAAGGACTGACCTATTACTTGTTATGGTGGAGATGTAGCACCAGCTGAAGGGCATCCTTGTTTTTAAGTCACTCTAAAAGGGGACAAGGGTTCCCAGCCCCAGAAGCATTGTCACACTTGGCTACAAAGGGCTGATCCAGTGTGTGGTAGTTGTTGTTGCTGGGGTGTTCCCATCCTTAGGAAAAGATAGAGGATACCAGGAGCTCCTGTGCCCAAACAGACTGCCAGATCGCCCCTAGATGTTTGTCTAAAAAATGAAGTTTCTAGTGACCAGCATCTCTGCTGCAGAGACATTCCTAAACTTGCAGCTGATGGAAATCGTTCCCATTTGACAGCCTCCTGTATCTTTTACTTCTGAATTTCATTGACCCTGCTCTGATTTATGTGCACAGCAGATTTGGTGCATCGCTGATTTGTATGAGAAACAGTGAGGAAAGTGTGGGAGACAGACGGCGACGGGGCTCACAGTGACAGCACATGGCATACGAAGGCAAAATGATCTTGCTCGAGTTTTACAAATATAGGAAGTCTTTTCTGCTCATGGAGCTATCAGCCAGAAAGGCAGGCGAGGAGAGGACTGCTTACCCCTTGCAGCCCCTCAGCGAGGGTGCAGCTCCTGCCTGACACCCGAAACTGAGACGGTTTGGCTGTAATTCTGGACATTCGTTCATATTCTCGTAGGAGGCTCAGCTGGGTGAGGTGCTGAGACGCTTCCTCCTGTGCAAAGGCGGCACCAACCAGTTACACATAACTATTTTAACAGAGGTTTGTCTAACTCATTCTGAAAACAGCCAGTAGAGGAAATTCTCCTGCTTCTCCAAACAATTTGTTATCAGTACAAGACCATCCCTGGCTCAGACAATGGCAAAAAAAGCCCTTCCCCAAACTCCCATTTGAGTTAACAGTCTTAAAGAAAGAAATTGAAACAAGCCCAGCCTTCAGATGAAACACTATGCTGCGAACCGTTCAGCCTCAAATCAAAACCGAACTCTTTGAGAAATCCGCAGAGCCCTGTAGCACCCGTGAGCACCCACCTGCTGCTGAAGCTGCACCCCATCTGGCAGAGCGATGCAGGGGGGCAAGAATCTCGGAATCATAGAATCATTTAGACTGGAAAAGACCCTTAAAATCATCGAGTCCAACCATTAAACTAACACTGCCAAAACCACCACTAAACCATGTCCCTCAGCACCACACCTACACCTCTTTTAAATACCTCCAGGGATGGGGACTCCACCACTGCCCTGGGCAGCCTGTTCCAGTGTTTAATAGCCCTTTTGGTGAAGAATTTTTTCCTAATATTCAATCTAAACCTCCCCCACTACAACTTGAGGCTGCTTCCTCTTGTCCTATTGCTTGTTACTCAGGAGAAGAGACCGACCACCCCCTCTCTACAACCTCCTCTCAGGTAGTTGTAGAGAACGATAAGGTCTCCCCTCAGCCTCCTCCAGCGTAAACAACCCCAGGAGGAATGTTGCCCTGCTTCCAGATACAGGTGGCCTGGGAAACAGCTTCAGCCTGTGATCGCTCATTTACAGGACATGACACTATGCTGGGAATGAAGGAAATATCCTGGGATGCCGTGGGCCAGGTGGTGGAGCGATAGGCTAGGCAGGCCGTATGCACGTAGCCCCCAGGGACAGTGGGGGCTATGTTTTACCAGGGGCAGACTGATTTTGCTTCCATGCACATACCAAAACGGTTAAAATGTGCTTCCACAACTTTCCTTTGGCCCCACCTTTTTACCCCAAGGTAGCGGAAGAAAGAGAAGGCACAAGGAAAGAGGATTTGCCTGGATTAGCCGGGAGCAGGAAGGGTCTGGGAGCAGGTTTCCCGCCCTGCTGAGGGGGCTTACAGCTGGAATTAACCCTGATACGGGTCATGCTGCTGTGTGCAAGGAGGGTGGGGGCATGCAAGGACGTATCCACTGTCCAAATTTCTGCTGTTCTGAAACAAACCAACCTCCCACTGTGATACAACCCCTCTTGCACAGCCAGGGCTGAAACAAATGAGAGGGACATCGCCCCTCTTCTTCCCCATGGCTTGTATTAGAATCACAGAATGGTTTGGGTTGGAAGGGACCTTTAAAGGCCATCTAATCCAACCCCCCCTGCCATGAGCAGGGACACCTTCTACTAGATGAAGTTGCTCAGAGCCCCGTCCAACCTGACCTGGAATGTTTCCAGGGATGGGGCATCTACCACCTCTCTGGGCAACCTGTGCCAGTGTTTCTCCGCCCTGCTCGTAAGGATTTTCTTCCTTCCTTCCTAGTCTGAATCTTCTCTGTTTTAGTTTAAAACCATTACCTCTTGTCCTGTTGCTACAGGCCCATCGGTATTGCGAGTACCCTCTCCAACTCATCCTCTGCAAAGCAGGACAGGGGCTGCAAAGCATCCATGGGGTGAAACACGATTCACAACTCAACCTGCTCAACACAGGCAGGATAAAAATGGGATTTGCTTTCAAAAACAGCTTTAAAAAAAACATGGAAGTGAGCTGCACATTTGGTGGCCGGACTCCGTGGCATTTTCAAAACAAACAGAGGGAATGAAGAATTTTTTGCAGCCCCATCAGTGCTACTCAGGAGGAACAAAGCCCCTTTGCTGCCCATGTGCCCAACAGCAACGTCCCCCCACGTGCAGGTGAGGTTCCTGCAGGTGATACCTGCCCCAAGTCCAGACAATACGGCTTTGTGAGAGCGCATGCGGTGTGTACGTGTTCTCCCAACTCCAGGCTGTCTAGCCCTGGTATGTAAAACCCTCGGCTTGACAGGTGTTGCACGTTACTTCAAGTTGGCCAGACATCTTTAAATGACTGTAGAAATACCAAGCTAATTAAGAAATGAAAATAGAGCTGTCTTCCTGATGTGCAAGCGAAAAAAGAAAAACCCTAATAGCCCTAGACCAAAAAAAAAAAAAAATCTATCCCTAGCAACGCCAGACTTGAAGTGACAAAATCTGGGTCGCATTTGTGGCTGCATGATGACGAACAAGTAACGGCCAAAGCACTCACTGATTTCATTCGGGGTACTCCACTTAAGATGTTTAGGGGCTGAGTTTCCAGAGATGCTGAGCATCCACCCCTCAACGGTCTCCACAATTTTAGTCAGTCAACACCCTCAAGAAGCCAGAGCAGAATCTCTCAAGATTGCTGTTCCTCAAACTGAGAACCCCCCAATTTACCCCTGTTTTCAGCAACATCCAGCTTTGGTCTGACAGCATCTCCTCCCACGCTCATACACAGACGTTGCACACACCCCAGCTGAGACAGGCTTTCGTTACCGGTTTTGAAGCACATTGGGAAGGTGTCACAAAAAAGAACTTATCATCCCTGTTTTCATTTCCCGACCCGCCAAGGCTGGTTTGCTGCGGGAAGATTAACCTGGGGCCAAACCCTGGGAGGGGGAGGTGGCACGCAACAAGTTGGTTATTCAACCCCCATGACAACTCTTCACCACAAGCCTTTTTTTTTTCTGTGATCCCTGCAAATACCGCCACGCACAAGGCAGGCTGCTACCAGCTCTGCTTTACACGTGGGGAAGGGGTGAGCGAGCCCGCGGGCATCCATCTTATTCTCACACCTCAGAGAGCTCGAGGCAGAAATGCAACATCCATCCTCGGCTCCCAGCTCTGCTCCTGACTCCGCTCCTTCCCTTTCCCAGTGCTGCTCAGCATTTCGAAGGTAACTCATTAGGAGCAGGAAGCTGGAGCAGCAACAGAAATGTTACTTTGCCCTCTGCAGCCGCCTTCACGCCTCCGACCCGCAGCTTTTTCAGGGCTGTATTTCAGCCTGGGTCCTCTGAGCACTTGTTAGGCAGCCGTCCCTGGCGGGGGCAAAAATTAGCTCAAGATGGAGTTGACTGCTGTTCCCATCGGTCTTTGCCAAGCCTGATGCCGCCCACAGCAGACTTTCTGGCATAATGGGCTGCAGTCAGACTGAAAAAGAAGCACAAGCCATGCAAGGGCTACTGATAAGGGGAATTTAGTTTGCAAATGCATGGCTGGCTACCTTAACACCAAGAAGGTAATAGGAGGTTCAAAGTATGAAAATGTATTTTAAGGCTGCTTTGATCCAATTGACTGCCTTGTGCATATGCTTGTGGTGACTCAAGCTGCATTTCCTTTATGTTCATCGTACGGGGAGTGCTGCATCCCATCGGCACTGCCGGCAGTGCACAACCTGCAGTCACAGCCGTCACTCCTCAGTCATTAATGACAGGAGTTTGGGGATCCACCGGAGAGCCTGTGCCCGCCTCGTCCCCAGCTGCTATGGGACATTAAACCCTTTTGCCTCTTCCAAAGGCGCTCATTTGGCATTGGCTACAACAGCACCTGCTGCAGAGCATTCCCACTCCCAATCGCCTTCGCTGACACCAACAGACCTGTTAATTTGTATTAGTGCACACACACCCCCGTGCGACAATCCTCATCTATATGAACCCTAGAGTTAAGAGGTCACATGCTGCTTTTCATAACTTTACCACCAACTCTTTTTTTAAGAGCATTTTCTTCCACTGTTCTGGACGAGATTAGCCACTGAACTTGATTGTGTTGCTATGGCAGTAGTAAGAAAAAAAATAATTTCTTTTTCTTAAAAAAAAAATAAATCAATAATTGGTATTACTGTGTAAGGTCCCTGACATTAATTATAAATAAATGTTAGACCTACTAAAATAAGGGAGTGAATTTATGCCAGCAGGCTGCCTGCTGCTGCTGAAGCCTGTGCGGCTGCCACGATACAGATACGAAATATAAAAGGTATTGGGAACTGCAGTTTGCATTTTATTGCCTAGGAAAATGAATGTGTAAATAGCAATAAAATGCACAATTATTTAGCACAAAGCCAAAATACTCCGCAGCATTTATAGGCTGATGGATGGCTTGCCTGCCTGCTCTAATTTACCATAAAACAAGGAAGACAAGGACGAAGGAAAATAAACAATGGCTCCTGTCAATATGATTAGCTACGAGACGCCAGGTGAGAGCAGCCGGTCTCCGAAGAGGGTAACACTGAGCTGCTTCAGCTGGCTTTTGCTTCGGTAATTTAGCCCGGATTGCCGTGCTGCTTGGCAAAGGCAGCATCGCGGGAGCTGAGCGGGGAGGCAGCGATTGCTGCTCCCGGGGTCTTTATGGGCCCCGTCCCTGATGCCTCCAGCAGATGGATGGAGCAGCCGCTCGGGGGGCCTGCAGCAGGCAGAGGCGGTTATTAGGCAGCCCTGATCGGTTTCTGGACAAGAAAAAAATCTTAATGGCGTAGAAGTCAGTGGTCAGCTGTCAGGGGCATCACCCATGACACGACGAGAGGCAGGGAGAGCCCAAAAAAGACTGGGGGGAAAAAAGGTAAAAGTCCTTCAAGGCCATCTGTTAAAAAAGCAAGGAGAGAGAGAGAAAGAAAACAAAAAAAAAAGCATTTGAAACACTTTATGGGATAAAGTAAACTGCAGGCGGGGAGAGCGTTACCAGCTGGCTCCCTGGCTGCGATTCAGTGACCCGCGGCGATGCCTGCAAAGGAGCCACAGGGTCCCAGGCTGGGTCCCGACAGCAGGAGCTGAGCTCCAGAACCGGCCACCGTGGTTATCTGCTGCCTTCACCTCCATCTAGAAGACACCGTGCTATTGTCACCCACACCCTATTCAAGAACATTTTTGAGTGTGACATGGGTATATTAACAGTTCACGGTGTTTATATGTTTATTTTCTAGCTATGTAGAGAACAGCCCCGAGGAGAAGAACTTGGGGGTGCTGGTTGATGAGAAGCTCAACAAGAGCCAGCAATGTGCACGTGCAGCCCAGAAGGACCTGGGGGTGCTGGTGGACAGCCGGCTGAATATGAGCCAGCAGTGTGCCCAGGTGGCCAAGAAGGCCAACGGCATCCTGGCCTGTATCAGGCATAGTGTGGTGAGCAGGACTCGGGAAGTGATCATCCCCCTGTACTCGGCACTGGTGAGACCCCACCTCGAGTACTGTGTTCAGTTCTGGGCCCCTCACTACAAGAAAGACATTGAGGTGCTGGAGTGTGTCCAGAGAAGGGCAACGAAGCTGGTGAGGGGTCTGGGGGACAAGTCTTATGAGGAACGGCTGAGGGAACTGGGGCTGTTTAGCCTGGAGAAAAGGAAGCTCAGGGGAGACCTTATCACTCTCTTCAAGTACCTGAAAGGAGGTTGTAGAGAGATGGGGACTGACCTCTTCTCCCTAGTGACAAGTGATAGGACGAGAGGAAATGGGTTCAAGTTAAGTTGGGTGAGGGTTAGGTTGATATTAGGAAAAGTTTTTTCACTGAAAGGGTTATCCAGCTTTGGAATAGGCTGCCCAGGGAGGTGGTGGATTCGCCATCCCAGGAGGGGTTTAAAAAAAGGGTAGACGTGGTACTTGGGGATATGGTTTAGAAGTGGGTTTTGTCAGGTTAGGTTAATGGTTGGACTCGATGATCTTAAAGGTCCCTTCCAACCTTAACAATTCTATGATTCTATGATTCTGTGTAGGCATAAGAGCCCAAATTTTACGTGCTGCCTTTCACTGGGGCAGGGAGGCCATGTGCATCTACTCACATTTACACAACCCCTGTTAGGTCACTGAGGTTGCAGAGATGTGAATCTGGTGCTTAGCGTGATATTACCCGCAGGTTCCTTTTGCAGACAGTGGTGCTCCTGCAGAAGGTAATATAAGTCACCTAAAAATGATGGACTGGGTGAATGGAGGTGGATAAGCTCTTGGGTCGCTCCCCGAGAACAGCCAGGACGAGAGCCAGGATGCGCAGCTCCAGCCTGGCACTGGGACCCACACCTCTATCTCACACTTTCAATTCACGCTCGTTATCTTGAAGTTAAATTCTTCTGCTGAGCGACCATGGCGCAGGGGCTCGCTCCTTCCGCCAGCAATGTGGGAAGTCACGCCTTCTCATTTACCGGGCTCCTAATTTAGACATCAAAATAAAGAGCCTAAGGAGAGGCAGTGTGAATAACCCAGCGTGCAGGGGAAGGATGCATCAGCTGACAACAAACAGAGATTTTTTTCACTGCTGGACTTGTCAGTGTATTTTGAGCCCGCTCCAAGTTCACGTAAAGCCAGCTGAGTCTTCCAAATGATTTCCACCAGCTGTTTTACCCAAAGTCCCTTTTTTCAAAATTCAGGACGAATTTTAAAGTTGCTCCTCTTTACAATAGTGGACATTACATGCAGGACAACTCCTACATTCAACTGAATATAGGACAAAAAAATACAAAGTAACAGAATGAAGATGGGCGCTTTCTATCCAGATCTACTCCATTCACTTCAATGAGAACTCCAGAAGTAGGTCCTGCAAGTAGGATCCTACTTTAGCTAGAGCAAGGGTCCTGTGAAGGACTCCTGATGTGGCTTGTCAGAACGGCTTCAAAGTACAAAGCCAACAGAAAAGCTTCTAGCAACATGTTCAAGGATCTTTCCTCAATTATGAAGCTGCAGTGTAGAATCAAAAGTAGAATGCTAAATACTGAGTTCTGCCCTTCCACACACATTTCCCTTTATAAGACCCAAAAAAAAAAAAAAATCAGTAATCATCAGTATGACTGCCTACTTGGATTTGAAAGCAGATAATAAATAGTACATCCGTCTTTTGGTTATTAACATAACTAAGCTTATTGCGTAATATCTGCTTATTTTTGGAAAGCAGCCCTTTCTACCTGTCCCAACAGCACATTACTGAGTTGGCAAGATGCAGGAGCTTTTAAGTGAGTAAGAGAATTTCTTCAGATCAAACTCACTTGCCAAACATTTAATCTCAAAAGTCTGGTTCACCAATTACCCAACCTTTTGAAGGAGAAAGTCCCTTTAACTTAAAAATCCCATTGTTATAGTCCCTTTGACCAGTTTCGCTGTAGGTTCCATTCCATTTCATTTGACTGTGTGTGATGCTTGCAGTTCGTTTATCTCGCAAATGATCAAAAAGAAAATTTTGGTAGAGAGGGCTCCTCTGCCAGGTCACGCACTCAGAGTGCTGATGACACATCTCCCACCTTTTTTGCTCGAGACAAAACCTGTTGCTCCAAACCTGGGGTTAGACTCTTCGAAAACGGTCCACGATGGTTACCATCCTGCACCCTGTGCCAGTTCTGCTCCCTGGAACTGGAGGTTTGATCCTGGACCTGGCAGAGGACGAACCCCTCAGCATACCCTGATTGGCTTTGGACCCCAGGTCATCTCATCCCTGCACTGCTGACAGATCTGCATAGCTGAGGACTTCCTGCAATGTTTTGAGGGCTTTTCTCTGCGGTCCTGTGCGGGCTCTCAATAACCAGATAGACTGGTGGTATAGTCTGGATAGCCAGTCCCATTGTGCCAGTCATCCAGTGTTTATTTTCCTTAGTTCAAATCTCAGGAACAGCCCAATTGCTGGTCTTGGGGTGATAAATCAGCATTTACTCTTGCTTCCATGCAGTGCTATCAATCACATCCGATATATATTTTACAGTGATTCCCTTTGACTTAACCTTATCATTGTACAAAGCACAGTGTTGAGGGGGACAACACCAGCATGTGTCCGAACACGAACAATTGCAAGGTTTTAGAGTTTAGGGTGTTGTGCTGGATCTGTATCTCTGAGTGGGGGTCCCAAGTCTTTATGAAGATGACAGCAAAGCCCCTGCTCTGTGCCTTGGGATGCTTTAGCCCTCTTGTGCTCATAGCCCTGGTAGAAAGAAAAGAGCCAAACCCATTAACCTTTCTGACTCTGCTTAGTCTCGTTTTGTCCTAGCAAGGGAGAGTCAACACTGCAGGAATATATTAGCACAAAAATAAGGCACTGGTTGGCACTTTAGGTGGCTCCTAATGTCCCTCCACAAAAGTGCAATGTGCTGTCATCATGACAAGCCAGGCCTTTATTTTTAATTGCACTGAAGAGATGTCGGTCTCATGGCAGGCTCTGCCCAAAGGTGAGACTGGTCACAGCCCCTCCCCAGGCCAGCGCTGCTCCCGAGATGTCCTTCTCCTGCACACTGAAAAACGTTTCTAGTTCATAAACCCATGGCGGGGGTTCAAATGTCTCCCAGAAGCTCTTGCAGCCACAGCCACAAATACGATTTCGCTCTTCAAACGCTGCATTGGCAGGAAAATCAAAGCTTCGCCACTGCTCGGCCGTTCCAGTTTGGAAACTAATTTTTTGGCTAAGATTTCTCCACTCAATCTAATTCCCCCTTGCCGTCAGTCACAAGGGTCTGCTTAGATGCAGGCGATAGTCTGAATGCATCGTCTACAGAGAAGTAACCCCTTGATTTTGGTGCTCTAGTGAGCTTTTCCTCAAAGGTGAATTTCTCTGTGTGAATTATTTACACAGAACCATTCTCTCTCCTGGCTTGCTATTGAACTGTCTAGGAGACAGCATTTAAATGCAAGAAGGCAAAACAATAGTATTGACTGTCCTTTGTCCGGGTTTATTTAATTCTGTAAAGCAAACAGTTTGTGTGAAATGCACTCCTGGTAATAAAATCGTATTGCACATTTGCTTATAGAGGGTCACCAGGGAGAGCAAATGTGCCTGTAGTCAGCAATAAATGTTTGATTCCGTGTTGCACAGCAATTATTCAAAATGAGAGAGACTATTGGATCCGAGACTGCTGCCCTTTAGGACTCAGCCTGTCAAGTTGCATTGCTCTGTACTTTTTATCCAAGTGGATTTCACCTCCGTGCTGTTATTGCTGGGTGATATTCAAGTCTTTAAGTCCAAGTTGCACCAAGCTGGAAAAACAACATTTGACTTCCAGGCTGCCCTTTCTTTGTTAAAAGGAGCATTATTATCATTATTATTAAATATGCCATAGCATATTAAAGGAGTAAAATTTAAAATGCATAGATGGTTTATTCTGAGAGGTCAGGGAAAGACATAAATTTCAATTTAATCACTCCTAAAATTGCTTCTTCCCTAGCTTTAAAAACACCATAGCTTTAGTCATCGGGGAAGTTATGTTGCTATCATATATTTATCTTCTCTGCTTTGTATACATACTTTGGAAATTTATCAGGAATCTGGTATTTTTCTGTCTCCTGAAATTAATCAAGGAGTCATTAATATACTTTACACATACATCTCTCCATAGATACTTTCTCGACATTTATTACCTATGTAGCCTTGCACTTGATAGACTTTTACATACTGCTCAGCGAAGAGAAATATAACGAAATTCCAGAGCTCAGGCGCACGCAGAGATGTGTGCCATTTCCCCTTAAAGTAAGATTTAATCAACGCAGTGCCACCTCAACCCTGACCAGATGATCAGTCAATGCAGCTCTGAGTAATATCTTGGAAAGTCTGAGCCTACAGACAATTACAGACCACTTAATCACAAAATTTAATCAAGATAATAATTAGGCGCTGCATCCTGTTTAATGCACAAGGATGTGAGCCTTGCAGCTCCCGCTGCCAGATCGGAACTGAACACAGGGATGGGGGAAAGAATCAGCGAAGTCAACAGACTATATATCCTTGAAGACAGAAGAAAAACTAAACTCAAACAGCTTGCCAAATGCTTAAGAAGAACTTCAGGGCTCTGTGCCAGCTGAGAACCCAACCCTACAAGATTCTTTCAAAGACCTAGTGAGCCTTCTTCAGAAGGCCAACTTATTATTTTTTGATTTGACCAGGCTTGAGAGATAAAGCTCAGGGTCCTGGCGCAGTAGATGGTCTACTAACGCTTAGTAAGCACTTCTTGCTCAGATAAACCTTGCCCTCCAGAACGGACAGGGGTGGAAAGGAAAGGCTCTACTAAGTGACTTTTTTAAGGTCAAACTTAAGAATATGAATCTGTCAGTCATCTTAGCCACGGTACTACACTGTTGGGTCAGCTTTGAAGGTCTAAGCAAAGAGTTAGAAGACTCTAGTTATTAAAATTTTTGAAGTACCTCATATTTACTGTAAGCTAAGCAAAGTCACTTTCTGGGTTAGACGCTATTAAGAGGATTTTTCCATATTTTCCTCCGACTTCAAAGTGCCGTGTGCATCCCCTTGTTAGAGCCAAGTGACATCCACACATCACTGAGCTGGAGAAACCGCGGCAGCAGCAGCAATGCATCTGTAAATGTTAAAAAGCCCAAAACCACGAAGGCTTGGAAGAAAGAGCAGCGGGGTGTAGAAAATGGACTTGACGACCCAGTAGGTCACTTCCATTTCTAAATTCTACAAACCCTCTGGGTTAAAAATAGGATGAAAAGTAAATTATTTCTTTTTTTCTTTAAACCAGTGCTATGTTATAGATTGAAAGGGTCAGGAGTAATTAGAGGGTCACAAGTAACTACAAATGCTCTGTCTGCGCAGAGAGAATGTGTCCGGGACAGGATGCTAAACACTGCCTTGTCCTCAGAGCAAGGATGGGCACGTTTTAAAGCTCTGTTGGACAGCTTTACTTATATTAAAGATCACGTTAGTCACAGTGGTTGGAAATCAGATGCCAAGTCATTTGAAACAACATCCCAATGTTACACATTCTCTTTTCTTCTGCCTACACATGGTTTGCTGTGAAAGGAAGAGAGGGAGAAAAACCTACGGAAGGTGCGCCACACAGGTCTCCACCTCTCCCGCTGCGGTGCTGGGACCAGTTTGCACCAGCTGGGAATACTGGCTAATATTTTGAATTCAAAAAGTGAGCAGCTTCTCAGAGGGGCCAGAAGAAAACAAACTCTACAGACTGACAGGGAAGTGAAACCCTTTCTTTACACATATGAGATTCAAAACAAAAAAAAAAGAAAAGAAAAAGTAGAGCTAAATGACAGTAACATTTCAATCTTCAGATGTGCTGTTAGCTGTGATGAATCCCTTTTGTAAATGCAGTGTCTTGAGCTGCAAATACTTATCAAGAGTGTTATTATCAACCATTGTGAGACTGTGAACAAAAATTCCCACTGTATTTTAATGGCTGCTGGCCATATCCATCAAAAAGGGGACTCTAACAGACATACAGTTATCATTGTTCAAATTTTAATGAATATATGGCATTCCCATTCATTATTTAAGTGACATTCAGATGCAGTTTCAGTCAAAGCTGCCTCTTCATAAATGTTATTAGCTACAAATGTGCCTTTAATAAAATATTACACTGTGCAAAAATGAAGTGTTGTACTGATAATCAAAGGAAAATGAATGGAAGGAACTAAAATCCACAGCGATACAGTCTGAACTCCTTATTCACTCAAAAAGCTCTTTGATTTTAATGGGCAATTTCTCAGAGCCCAGCACAGGAACGCAGGGTCAGGCCCACCGGGCACACACAAAGACACAAGAAACACCTTTTCCAAACTCCCGTGGCTCACATGCAGACTGCCGCCCCATTACTTGAGTCAGAACAGGTCTATCTGTGGTCACTTTGACCACAACTCAATAATACTGTCTGCAAATCCAATATACATGGCCCTCTGGACAGCTTGACATTCATTATCCAACTGTTTGGACCGCACGCTTTGGAAAACACTCCGTAAATTAGTGTTTGGGCTGATGCGTGAGGTTCAATGCGGTTAAGGCTCTGCTTTTCTCACGGGCGCTTATATTTTTTGATAAACTTGTGTGCTGAGGTATCTCAAGTCAGGCACTCAGAACTGACACATTCTAAAGCTGATCAGGTTGCAAACGGTGGCCCCAGACTGCTTGCTATCCAAGCCAGGAAGCAGCTATTTATTTTCCCTAAATTAATCCCAGCTCAGCAAGACACTTAAGCGCACATCTAACTTTATAAAGACAGAGTGGGTTTCCCACTCACTTAAATAATGCAGATGCAAATGTTCTGCTGAATCAGGTCTATAAAAATCCAATAGCAGTTGGTAATAAATACTGTGACATACAGGAGCAATCTCTGCTCCACAGCCAGGAGGTTGGAGCGCACCGCTGGGGTCTGTAATGCAGCGTCCCTGCTAGTGCCGTGGGATTGCCTCTGCTTCCCCGCGTCCCGCTCTGTTCCCCCGGGTCGAGAGCCACACACACTCCTCCTCCTCTCTCTGTCTGTCTGGGAATAAGATGTGCCTCTATATAGAAGGCATCTATTATGCAAGATTTATCTTGGGTTTCCCTGCCCCGCTCTTCTCATCGCACATTTGAGATGAAAATACTGTCAGCACCGAGACGGGTGTCTGAAGCAGGAGGGGCAAAAGCAGAGGTGGTTTATTTGCCAGAGCAGAAAGCTTTTCTTCTGCAGCAACTTTGTATTAAATTTGGCTTATTTCTACCAGGATAAATGAGCAAGCTGATAAGTCACTGGAGCTGGGATCCTGCTTCCACTAATGGTACGTATGACGCACGCTGAAGATGAAGGCAAAACTGGTCCCTGCTAAACCTGGTCAGCTCTGATGGACTCTGCTCCAGGAAAAGATCAGAGAGACAACAACAAGAGGCTCAAAGGGAAGTCTGAGTACAAACTTGCCCATCTAACACCTTCTGGTTAGCAGCCCTCTTCCCACACTGGCACCTAAACTCTGCAGGGACTTTGTCTTAAAGGAAAAAAATGTAGTAGTAGTAGTAGTGATAATGACAATGAGAAAAATGATAATAATAATTATAATAGTAGTAGTAGTGGTAATGCTCCCAGAGGTACCTGGGGTGATGTCCCTACACATTGCATCTTGGCAGGAGTGAGTATTTGCCATCTATCTCATGAGTATTTGCCATCTATCTCATGGCTGCGCACAACAGGCACCCAAAAATCAGGCATTCCTCTGGCTGTGCTTCCTTGAGGTGTCCACATTGTATGTGTCGAGCCCAAAACATGTGGACAAGGTGGGGTTTTGTAGAAAAGTCAGCCACAAGCATCAGTTTTGTTGAGAAGGAGACTGAGGGACAATCTCCCTTCCCACCACCGAGTGCTCTGCTCAGGTAGGACAGGAAGGTTAAAACTCCTCTTCCACCTGGGGGGAATTCAACCACTGTATCTCACCTGCAGGATTAATAACCTGTGCCCCGGAAGAAAACAGATACTACTGCTTGTTGGGGTTTTTATTTGGAGGGGAGAAAGAGTTTGGTACTTTTGGGTGAAGGTTCAAGGCGAAGGATCTGGAGCACAGGAAAAGTAGCCTCCTTGTAGCCTTCAATAAGGCCTTCAAAAAGGCATGACTTCATGCACGTACGGGTCCTGCGGAGGATCTGGCCCTGACTGATGTATGATATAGAAATAACACTTAGTGGTCGAAGGAAAAAAAAAACAAAACAATCCCCTAACGTTAGCCAATTTAATAGCTTTAAGAGATGAACCATCAGCATCAAAAAAGACAGGGCCGTGGAGAGATGCTCGAGGGCAGAGCACAGTTTTATCAGAGAAAATCTGGATTAATTCAGCCATTTTTGGTGCATACTCATCCCAGAGAAACACCAGTTTCACTGTGCATCGATAATGATTTTTTTCTTACACTTCGGATAAGCCCTTCACAGGTACCCACCATTTGATCCTGAAGGTTTGACTTTGTAAAGAAGTTGCAGTGGGAGGCGGTTATCCTCCAGCCCGGGTGGAATCTGTCACTGCTGTCATTTTAAAAGGCGATCGTGAGAAGGCATCTCACCCAGGCTGCAAGAAACAACATCTTAATCTTGAAACTCTGTTCTGCAGGATTATTTCCATGGAACCAGAGGTAAGAAGCACTCTCTTCACTGATGCTCCTCAGGTAGAGTTAAATGCTTTCCAAATCATACATTTATAGGGAAGATAATGTCTCACTGCCTTTGCTAGATTTAAAAATGAGAATTAAAGCATTATTAGGGGCTAAGGGTCAGGCATATACCCAGCCAACTGGCTGGCAATGACTCCACCTGGAACAAAGAGATCCCAAAATAAACTTTTTTAATGAGAAGGATGGCGAAAAGCCAAGCAGAAGTTACAGAGGATACCTCATTAAAGAAATTGATAAGCCTAAGTCAGGTCAATCTGTTTAAGTAACTCAATGGCTTCAGTCAGATAGGAATAGATCTGTTTAATTTGCCTTCAGAAAAGCAGCAGCACAGTGGGAGCGGAGGAGGAGACCTCGCAGGAAGCCATAAGCTTTCCATAAAAGTTGGTAATCATGCAGGAAGTCGTATCTGTGGTTTACTCACTTGGAAGAGAGACATCTCACACGAAACAGTTGTAGGCAGTGAGAGCAGCCGCACACAAGGAGCGGATCTGCATTCGGCAGCATGTGCTAATACCGTGGGATCTTCCCTGCACAGGCACAGCCTATACGGGGAACACAGGGGCGACCGAAAGAGCCGATGTGGCAAATGCAAAAAACTAAATTAAAGGCGTGAGCCAGAACCGGATTTCTTTTTACACCTTTGCAGCACTAGGAGAGCTTCAGCAGGAACAAGTGAGCTGATTTTCTGCTGGAACAAAAAGCTCAGAATACAGTTCTTGTTTTGAAAGTCAAGCCCGGGGGCCCCAAATGGGAAAACGAATTCTTGCAGTTCAAAAAGATTGCGCTGCGGACTAAACAGATCTGCCTGGCCTCCGTCAGGATGTCCGCTCTGCTTACAGCCGCCCGTGCTGACGGCAGGGTTATCACTTACTTCAGGATTTCCGCCACGCTGAGAACAGCACAGCCACCAGCGCGCAGTGCATCCAGGCTGGAAACTGCCAGCAGCCAAACAGCTTCTGGCTAATGATTGCTGCTTACAGGGCACCGTATCAGCAGTAATTAGCAAACCGCTGCTAAGCTCTGAGACCTCATTTGCAGGTATCCGGCTGACCCCACTGATACGACTTTGGGACTTATTTCATCATTGAGCGGAAAAATAATGTCTTTAAGTAATTGCACGGCTTGGTAATAGGTAAATGAGAACTTTGCTTCAAAAAAATTAAAATAAACCTAACGGTTTTATTAGGCAGATCTCAGCAGCAACCCAACAGGAGGTTTTGTCGTGCTTGGACTTAATCTACCTTTTAGAGATGTTGTATAATAAATTATCATAATGATTAAGAGCCAAACACAGTATAAATGGAGTCCCTATCACCCGAGCTTCAAGCAAACATTAAGCTTTATAATGTATGTGTGTATGCAGTAATGAATAAGCACGTCTCTCTCAGGCTTTTTTGTTCCTTGCAGGCATACTCGGAGGGGTTTGGTGCATGTCAGCAGCCCCAACCATAAAATACTCTTCTGTCAGGCCTCAGAAATCATGAGCTTTTGAATTCTTTGAATAGACAGACCTTCGTGTCTCAGCACTGGGAATCACCCCTCAAAGCTTCTCCTGCTCATAAGAAAGTTAGAAAATTACTTAAAACGTGAAGGAAGAGATTCCCACATTCCTACCCAACCTGAAAAGGGGGCGTTTTGGTGAAACACCGTTTAGATAACCATGACAACGTCATTAATCTTATCAACACAGCAACGATCCACAAGACCTGCAGCTCCAATGTCAAAGTGAAACCCATTTGTCAGGAACCGAGTAGAATATTTTTTACCCTGGGAAAAGGTACTACATCCAGATTGAAGGCTCTACTGATTTTCCTAAAGGGGCCATGTCAGGCAAGTACTTCACCAGGGATGTGGGCAGCCCAGGGGTCTCAGCCACTTCATGCTGCACTAACATCCCCTGCCCTACTCATGGCATAGAATCATAGAATCACAGAATGGTTTGGGTTGGAAGAGGCCTTAAAGATCATCTAGCTCCAACCCTCCCGTCATGGGACACTTTCCACTTGATCATGCTGCTCAAAGCCTCAGCCAACCTGGCCCTGAACACATCGCAAGGCATAACAAGGACTCTCCAATACGCCACCCCACACACAAATGATGTCCGCTTTGGGATGAAAGGAGGCAAACCAAAGAGCTACACAGGTTGGAGGGATGAGGATATTTTAGCCAGGATTTCGGTTAGATGATTACTATAGACCATTAAGCTGTTCTTCTCTGGCTGGAGTTACTGTTGACTCAAGAAAAGAAAGTGCAGAGGGCTGAGTACCTGCCAAGCCTGTGCAGAGCAGTCGCGCCAAATGGAAAAGACAGAAAAAAGAGCCAGTGTAAAATCAGAAGGAAGCCACAAGCACTTGTTTTCTCGTACACCTGCAAAACCAAAGGTAGCTTCCTTTTTCTTTCAATGGAAAACCTGCAAATGCAGAGTCATGGGAGAAAACCACCCCCCCGCACTGCAAATACTTAAAGTGGTTATTTAAAAATCCCACCCCTATCCCAAACTTCACTTCCTGAAGTTAAGCACATTTTGATTCACCTTCTCCTAGCAAACTGCAGTTCCTCTTCTGGGGGACATGAATGATAAAGACAGCCAGCTCCACACAGGTGGACACAGCAGGAATCACTTGCGTCTCAAGAGTGGCGAGAGGTGGGTGATCTGGATCTGCAGAGAGCTTGGGTTAGTCAAATGACTTTTTCAGGGCTTTGTGCCAGAACGAAGCAGAATGAACCAGAGATAATCCACTGAAAGAATGTCCCGTACAGCAGGGGAACTGCCAGATGTTTCCTGTGCATGAGATTTCAGGGCAGCACAAGATACATAGCAGGACACAGGTTCAGCATGGTCATCAGCAGCAGGTCAGAGGAGGAAAAAAGGTAAAAAAAAAAAAAGGAATACGGCAATGGAAAGCAGAACTAAAGGGCAAGTGCTTTGTGCTGGGAAGTTGCCACTCCCTGAGGTCTGGCGCTGAGAAACAGCAGTGGCGAGAACACCAGAGAGCCATCCCAGCGCAAAGCTGCGTGTGGGCCGAGAGTAATTCGAGGGACTCTGGGAAAGCAGATACTCAGAAAACGTTCAGCACAAATAAGGAAAGCATCACTGTGAAGCAGAGTTAGCATTCCCAGCAACCTGAAGTTCCACTGAATTTGATTTCAAAACTACCAAAATTATAAAAAAAAAAAAAAATCAGCCTGCTAAACTGGCATAGAGTAGAAGTTTGGTTGGTTGGTTAGTTGGTTGTTTTTTATGGAAGCATCTGTATTTTGAAAGTCTAAGCATCATGCCTCACTGTCATTTTATATCTCAAAAGAACTGGCTGCAACTTAGTTGTTTTTTTGTTGTTTTTTTTTTTTTAACATAGTTCCTTTAATGTCCAAAATTAGGTAATTAAACAAATAGTGCCTCTAGCAGACATTTGGGCTTTCTGTGGTCAGACTTTCCAGTTACATCATGTGCTCTTTACCAACATCTTTCCTTGCCTCCAAGTATGTCAGTGTCTCAGAAGATTTTAGATCACATCGTGTCTAAGGCTATATCTGTCCAGCTAGTCACAAATACTCAAAATATTATGAGCTGAACACACAGAGAGACATAGAGCGGAGCACCGAGCGGCAGAGGTGTGATGCAGAATTACAATCTAAAATCTGCTGAACGAGAATCATGTTTTCACACCCCACAGCTGCATTTGCAAGGCAGTGGTCCTTTTATTTCTCTACAGAATGACCAGTATTTTTAGCTTTATTCTTTTACATGTTTAGTTCTTAGCAGACAGCAGAAACGATGTTTCTCTACTAAAGAAATTTCACTTCTGCTTCCCCTGTCCCTTCCTGAGAAAAGCCAATAAAAGCACTTTTTTGCAAGGACAGTGAACCCGTGTAAGAGCAAAGGGGCTACCAAATTAAAGGGAAACCTGTTATAATATCAACGGTGACTTACACAGACAGTAGAGCTATCCTACTGAAAAAAAAAGCTCATGAATCTTCTGCTACAAAACATCAGACAAAAGCATCTGAACAATGTGAACAAAGGGAAATTGCCACAGAACTACAATTGATCAGACATTCGTGCGGGAGAAATTCCATCTCCAGATTATCATAAAATCATAGAATGGTTTAGGTTGGAAGGGACCTTAAAGATCATCTAGTTCCAACCCCCCTGCCATGGGCAGGGACACCTCCCACTAGACCAGGTTCCTCAAAGCCCCATCCAGCCTGGCCTTGAACACTTCCAGGGATGGGGCCTCAACAACTTCCCTGGGCAATTTGTTCCAGTGACTCATCACCCTCATAGTGAAAAATTTGTTCCTGATAGCTATTCTAAATCTCCCCTCTTCCAGTTTGAAGCCATTACCCCTCATCCTATCACTACATGCCCGTGTAAAAAGTCCCTCCCCAGCTTTCTTGTAGGCCCCCTTCAGATACTGGAATGCTGCTATAAGGTCTCCCCAGAGCCTTCTCTTCTCCAGGCTGAACAACCCCAACTCTCTCAGCCTGTCTTCGTAGGAGAGGTGCTCTACACGTCTGATCATCTTTGTGGCCCTCCTCTTGACCCGCCCCAACAGGTCCATATCATTCTTGTGCTGAGGGCTCCAGGGCTGGACGCAGTACTCCAGGTGGGATCTCACGAGAGCAGAGTAGAGGGGCAGAACCACCTCCCTCGACCTGCTGGCCACACTTTGTTTATCAACAGCAATCGGTGCTTCAGAAGACCACCAGAAAGTTGTGAAAGGCTCTTTAAGACAGGAAAAGGCATCTCTTCCTCAACCTTTTAAAGACAGCAAAACATCCCAAAGCACAAGATACAATATCTGGCATATCAGAAACCCTGCTTTTCTAGCTCCCTCAAAACTGTAGCGCAGTGGCAAGTTTCAGGGTCAACTACACTTTGAGAAAGCAGCAACGCCTCACTGGAACGTAAATGTTGCTATTCTTTCATTTCAGAAAAAAAAATGCTAACATTTGCCCCGTGGCAGAGGGCTCACAGCATTCTTTCAAGCAGGGGACAAGGCCAAGTACTAAATACTTGAGGAAGTTGTCTTCTCATGTGGAAAACAAACACTTTGCAAAAGGCTTTCTTCATTGCACGTGTGGGTGACTGGGATCGGGTCAGTCTGGACCTCTCATCTATGAGAGGGTACAAAGAGGGTCATGCAGTGGAAAGGCACTGTCTGGGTTAGTTTCAGCTATGCCATGCATCTTAACATGATTGATTATTTGGGTTTTGACTCTTTGTTTATATGTAGTAAGCTTTTATGAAAAAGAGTCTGGGTCCTGGGGTCTGCAGAGCAGCTCTGGGTCAATCAGGCCAGTAATATTTTTTTCCTCCCCACAGAAAGAGAGGATGCTGTGAATTAGGACCATAAAGAAGCTTCTCTGTCTCTTACACGTTCATCTACAACGCTTATGTGCTTGATGTTTTAATAAATAACACCTACGTTTTTATTCTTTTTAATGGCATAAAAGAAGCAGGTAGGCACAGCTCTCAACGACTTTCAGTAATGTGCAGACAGCTCAATGCTCTTTGGGCTCTGAAAGCCTCCCATCAGCTTACCTGACGGACATAGCCTTTGGGCTTCAATTCCCAAAACCACCAAACCAGTGTTAGCTTAGGTGCCCCAGCCTCTACACTACACCACTTGCATCCCTAGCAAAGAGGTTAATGAGATCTCGCTCCTACCTACGTTGGGGCAGGACCCGCCTGATCTAATGTTCCACCTCAACGCCTGAGCAAGTCAGCAAGGCTTCTTTAACTGTCAACAGGGATGAAGTCCCACCTCCAGAGCCTATTTTTAAGATGTTTCCTCTAAAATGAAATGAATCACATGCTAAACTACCTGTTTCTCTTTGTGACCTATAAAAGGAGGACAGACAACCAGCTCTGAGAGTAGCACATGCGTTGCAGATGCTTGCACTTGGTGGGATGCATCCCACACTCATCTCCTGCACTCTAAGCAAAGTCCCAGCACAGGAACATGCTCTCTGCTCCAGAAAGAGCACGAACTGCTTCTCCCCTCCCCATGCCTGTCCTCCATGCACTCCCTTTCTTTTCATGAGGCGAGCAGTTTTCTCCCAATTAAAAGAAACCGGAGTATCCGTAAAAGAAAATGAAGCTCCAATTCCCTTGGCGACGCCGGAGAACGTACTTCCTTCTGCAAGGTCATTTCTAAATTACAAGGTCGCAGCAGCATATTATTCCCAGTATTGATTCTGCCAATAGCTCTGTCATTCGACAGCACTGAGAGGGGGCAGACAGAGCAGGAATCTTGTTCATGAGAGCCACACGTGTGCTAGACCTGAAGAGAAATGTGGAAACCAAGCCCTCCACTCAGTGCTGAAGGGCAGGGCTTGTCGCCAAACACAAGCATGGTTTTCCTTCATATCTTAGTCATCCCACATGTTTTTGCTCCCTGCTGTACTTCCTAAGGAAATAAGGCTCAGAAGCCAGGCTTTTTTTCTAGCTGTTTGTTTTTTCAACTCCTCTGAGCACCGACTCGGCTTGATGGCTTCCCCTCACCTGTTTTTGTCCTCACCACCAGCCCAGGACACCCAGGAGAACAATGCTCTCAGCGCTTCCTCACCTTAAAAGCCACAGAAAGGAAGAATAAATACATGCCTGGGAACAAAATGTACTGGAGCTGCCGGGGATGGGAAGCCTTGTGAACCCCAAACCACCTCCCCCAGCAGGGGTAGAATCACTACTCTCCATCCCCCTACCTAGTGCTGCGACCAAGAGGAGACAGCGATAACACTGTTCCAGGTTTCATCCTGCCAGAGAAGAAGAGTGCTGTGGTAGCAGCTTCCTCCACTCTCCATCACGGCATGTCAAGTGAAGCACCAGAGTAACTCCAGTCCATACGGAACCTCAGATTACGGAGTTGCCTGGGTAGCAGTAATTCCTCTGCCCACCAAGATTTTCTGCTTGAAAGGTTGACACCTTTGCAGCTACTTTGGGCCTGGCAGCCCTCCAAACTACGATCCCATGAGGCACTACCGTGCACCTGGACTGATTCATTCCCGTACCCATGCACCCTTCGCTGCTCAAGGGTCATCGTGGCTGGATTTCACCTCTGCATTCACAGGCAGGCAGGCAGCAGCATCCCACTTTGATACGCTCTCCATGGATGTTTTACCTCTTTGCCAAGCACAGTCACCAAATCCTGCTGAAGGACACCTACTTTCAACACACTGCCAACCACATGCTGCCACTTGCAACCATGTCTACTACTTATCGATACGACCTATTTGGGTTGGAAGGGACCTTGAAGATCATCGAGTTCCAATCCCCCTGCCGTGGGCAGGGACACCTCCCACAAGACCAGGTTGCTCAAAGCCCCACCTAACCTGGCCTTGAACACTTCCAGGGAGGGGACATCTACTACTTCTCTGTGCAGCCTGCTCCAGTGTCTCACCACCCTCACAGTAAATGAGCCATATTCATCCTTCTCATCTAGTATATTAAGGGTTACAAGCTTGTCGCTTACAAAACCAAAACCATTTAGTTAAGACTCTCATATATTGAGAGCTCAGGTATCATAAACTACCTGTCCAGCAAAAGGAACCACAGTTTTATTTTATAAATCAGTGTATTTAGGATTAAGTAAGCATTAAATTCTCCTTTCTCCATCCACAACAGTGGAGTCTCTAGGAATATTACTCTGGCACATTTTAACATCTCATCAGTCATGTTTGCACAACATGGGATATGGAGAACCCTTAAAGAATGCAAAAAAGAGCCCATAGTGCTATTTACGCTACCGGAGGCTCCTTATACTGCAAATTCAAAAGTTCCCCATATGTCTTCATTACTTTAAACTTTTGGCATCTGTGAGTATCCCACAGAATAAGCCATCTGCATTTCAACTCTCCAATGGTAGATGCCTAAGGACTGTCGATACTTCCGTATCCATGCAGACCCATCCAGCTCGGTTCCAAAACTTTGTAGTGTGACAGCACATTTAAAAAAGGGTTAGAAAAGAAATATTAATTAAAACCAGACAAGCTCTGAAAGAGGTGCAATGTAGCAGTTATAGTCCGTAGCTGGCAAATCCACACCGAAGTGGAGTTCCCAGCTCTTCTACAGCAGAGATAGAAATGAAACCCTGTCTTCAGTCCAGTGTCCTATCCCAAGTCTATCCCCTTTTGCTCACTTTAAAAATAAGCAGAGTCTCTATTTACCTAATCTCTACGAACGGGACCCCTTCAAAGGCTGGAATCAGAGATCGTATCACAGCCTTTTGTTGGAACAAAGATAAAGTAAATGTTATCTTGTTTCCCTGAAATTGTAGGTCACCAGTGCTCAGCCTACGATTATACAGTAGTTAAGAATAAGCTAAGATCAATGTTGTCACCGAAACCCATGTTTTCAAAGCAGTGGCTACAGCAGCACTGCAGGTAAAGGGACAGGTGTTACCAGATGTTGTTGGAAAGTGCGGTTGGGAGGCCAGTGAGTCAGGCTCCTATCAGCAGAATGTGTTACAGACATAGTCTGAATATGTCATAAATAACAGACTTTAGTCAGCCAGAAGTGGTTTCCCTTGATCAAAGATGGGTAGTTGTGTATATGTATATACATATATATATATATGTCCTCACCTGCTCCAAGAGGTACCTTGTGTAGGGGAAATCTGTGCTCGATTTGCCCAAATGCTCCACATAAACCTGTCTCTATTTTTGTTTCCCGTACATTAGAAGGTAAGAGAGGTGCTTCCATTTTTCTTGTTGTAGTTTGGGACCTCACAACGTAGACCTTGCTAGTTTTTATTATTCCCACACGTGGCATAGTTCCCCTTCCCGTTGTTATCCACTGACACGTTGTCACTGCAGGGGAAAAAGGAAGGAAAAGAAGGCAATGACATGAAACACAAGGTTTTAACCTGAAGTTTTTTCCTCTTTCGCTATCTGAGGCTCCTTGAAGCATGAATCCAGTTCTGCTGGTTAAAAAAGGAATTACCCAAGTGACTCACCCCTTGCTGAGAGAGAGACCGCTGGCTTGTTCATCACGTGCCTGCGTTCAGAGCACACCACTTGTCTGTGCTCACAGCAAGAACCTGATTCCTGCAATTCATTCTTGGGTCTACCGCAGATTGCATGGCTTTGGGGAAATAGCAATAAAAACTGGAAAACTTGACAATTTTAAACTGATGCTTCCTTTCCCAACAGACCCTTCCTGTACGGACTTGTTCAAGTTCAAATGCTGAAGCTGAGATTTTAAACTTGTGCTTACATTTAAAGTCTTGTTCACGCAATCATTAGCAGCATTAAATTGAGGGAGAATCTGCTGTGAAATTTAGACATAGATGGTACCACGAAAAAGTGCTGGCTTTGTTGTTTGATGTTCTGAGAGGGCTGGTACTGCAAACCAGGAGATACTGGAGCTTTTCGAGTTCTGCTCATTATTTGCTTTGCAATGACACAGGAAACACTAAGGTTTTTAATCTGTAAATAATCTGTCCTTCAGGGATCTGGGAACAATCTACAGGACATAGCAGTTTCATTTTTTTTGTCCTCCATTAAATGGTTCATTAAAGTACTGCTCACTTAATAACAAGCTTGGGGAGAAAAAAAAGAAAGAAAAATAATTGATGCATTTTTTATGCAAAGCCAAAACTCCAGCACCTCTTTGCTCTTGTGATACAAACAGCTTGCTGGAGTTGCAGGAGATTTGGCTTTGCATAAGAATGCTTAACAGAACAAGAGGGAAAAACGATTCTGAAGCACAAGGGAAAAATTAAGAGAGAAAATGCAAGATAAGACGGCCAGATGAGCAGTTAAAGGCTCCGACACCTTGATCTCGGCACATCAAATGGAATACATCTACTTACATGCAGACTGTGCCCTTCTCCTAAAACTACACTCCCTCCTCAGTGCACAGATATCCAACTTCAGATCAAAGCCTTCTCAAGGATTTTTTTTTTCTTTAAGCTACTTCCAGTCACTCCCTCCAGACACCCTCACTCCTTCCTACACCCCTTAGAATCATAGAATCATAGAATTGATGAGGTTGGAAGGGACCTTTAAGATCATCGGGTCCAACCATTAACCTAACCTGACAAAACCACTTTTAAACCATGTCCCCAAGTACCACGTCTACCCTTTTTTTAAACACCTCCAGGGATGGCGAACCCACCATCTCCCTGGGCAGCCTATTCCAATGTTGTATAACACTTTCAGTGAAAAAATTTTTCCTAATTTCCAACCTCAACCTCTCCTGGCTTAACTTGAACCCATAAAAATAAAGTCCTCTCATCGAGGAGGTATCAGATATTAAACTTATAAGAACAGATACTACACATACTACACCTTGATACAGCAGATACAGGACAGCACTTCGGATTTGAGTTTTAACACTGTAGATCACCGTGATTGATGGGACTTCAGCAAAAAGACTGTGTAATGATAATTTCAGAAAGAGGGGGGATTAATTTTGGTGTGATACTGCAAATCAATCTTCATTTTAGAGTAATTAATTCCAGCAGCTGCAAGACTGGCAACACAGACACTACCGCTGCAGGTACCCAGTAACAGTAGCGCCCAGGTACCCCGCAGCAGTGCAAGCTACGGGCTTTACAACTAAGACAGATTTATGACGGGACTCCTGCCCAGTAACCCCAACAGTGAGACAGTATTAGTGCAACAGGTTGCCCAGAGAGGTGGTAGATGCCCCATCCCTGGAAACATTCAGGGTCAGGTTGCATGAGGCTCTGAGCAATCTGATCTGGTTGAAGATGTTGCTGCTCATTGCAGGGGGGTTGGACTAGATGGCCTTTAAAGGTCCCTTCCAACCCAAACTATTCTACGATTCTATGACTCTTCCACCCTACCAGCCTACCCCCAAGATCAGAAGCAGGGGACTATGCTTGCAGGTTACAGGAGCAGCAAATACCAGAAACACCTAAGAGAGCCTCGCTGCTCATCCAGGCAAATGGGGCGAAATCCTGGCCACAGTGAATTTGGTGAAAGCTGCAGGCAGAGGAAGGAATTCAACAGTCTGATTTACGGTAGCTGGTTATATTAAGGATACTGGAAGACACGTTGATAATTCTGGCTTAATACTTAGGAGCATGAAACTAAAACTTGGGGCCAAATTATGTTCCCATTTTAGTTCATTTAGATCTGTGAAAATGAATTGAATTACTCAAGATCTTCATCTACGTAATAAAGCTGGTCATTCTGGCATCGCAGTCTGTGGGTACTCATTACAGAAGCTAAACCGCAGGCTCGCTCCAGATGGCTTGTCTCTACAAGACAGCATACATCCAAGGCACTTCACAAACTAATCACCTACTGATCATATCCCTTCAATTAAAAATTACTCAATATTTCCAAGTGCTGGCATCCATTTTAGAAATACCAGAAAATTATGAAGTGCTTGGCCAATAATACGCAGATTTTCCTACATTACAGAATTGTCAGCTAAACAACATTAACCAGTTTGGTAAGGCAATATAGTTTATATCTGGCACATGGTGTATTTGGAATTTTCTCCACCTCTACATCTGCTGTGGAAACAGCCTTAGTGAGACCAGCTGAGAGCAGAGACAAATAGGCAAAAAATGTCTCTTACCCTACAGTGGGGAAAAAGATGGAGAGAATTTTTAGAGCAATTTGATTCAATCAAGTGGCAAAACCTCCAAAGGAAGCTCCAGCGTCACTCCTTTTCTATGAAGCAAACCAAAGTTAATGCACATCTTGCCGCGGACAAGAGGATGCAGGAGAGGAGAACTTTGCCAGGCAATGAGCAGTTAACCAGGAGGTTTCATTCCCCCACTGAATCGCATATTTGCTTACATGGCCGTGCCACTTATTCTGGTTTATGTCAGATGAATCATAGAATCATTTACGTTGGAAAAGACCCTTGGAATCATCGAGTCCAACCGTTAACCTAACACTGCCAAGTCCACCACTGAACCATATCCCTCAGCACCACATCTACATCTCTTTTAAATACTTCCAGGGATGGTGACTCAACCACTTCCCTGGGCAGCCTGTCCCAATGCTTGACAACCCTTTCGGTGAAGAAATTTTTCGTAATTTCCAACCTAAACCTCCCCTGGTGCAACTTGAGGCCATTTCGTCTTGTCCAATCACTTGTTACTTGGGAGAAAAGAGACCGACCCCCACCTCACTACAACCTCCTTTCAGGTACTTGAAGAGAGTGATGAGGTCTCCCCTGAGCTTCCTTTTCTCCAGGCTAAACAGCCCCAGTTCACTCAGCCATTCCTCATAAGACTTGTGCCCCAGACCCCTCACCAGCTTCGTTGCCCTTCTCTGGACACACTCCAACACCTCAATGTCTTTCTTGTAGTGAGGAGCCCAAAACTGAACACAGTACTCGAGTTGCGGCCTCACCAGTGCCGAGTATAGGGGGACGATCATGTCCTTAGTCCTGCTCACCACACTATTCCTGATACAGGCCAGGATGCTGTTGGCCACCTTGGCCCCCTGGGCACACTGCTGGCTCATATTCATCCGGCTGACTACCAACAACCCCAGGTCCTCCTCCGCTGGGCAGCTTTCCAGCCACTCCGCCCTAAGCCTGTAGCGCTGCATGGGGTTGTTGTGACCCAAGTGCAGGACCCGGACTTGGCCTTGGCCTATCGATCCAGCCTGTCCAGATGCCTCTGTAAAGCCTTCCTACCCTCAAGCAGGTCAACACTGCTGCCCAACTTGGTGTCATCTGCAAACTTACTGAGGGTGCACTCGATCCCCTCGTCCAAATCATTGATAACAAATACGTAAAAATAGAGAGGCATAGACCTGCAGAGATTATGATCATGATGGCTTTTTTGTGGAAAACAGAAAAATACTGAGAGTTTACTGCATGTTTTTCTGGGTTCCTTATACAAAGCCAACCAGGTTTTTATTCTTAATGCAAACTCCTCAGACCATCACTCACCAGCTATTTCAGTTTGAATCAATGAAGTCTCTTCTCCAGGAACACAGTTGTTAGCTCCTCCAGTCTCTGCTGATAGACAGGCAGGGCTTACATTAGTCATGGCTAACAACTTGGAGCAACTAGCAATGAAGCTAAATTACACCTTTGATGAAGCAGCAGACTTGCTTACTCATTGTAAAGAAAATTAGGGGTATTACCCAGTCAAACGGCTGTGCATGTCAAATTTGGTTCAATATATTTAATGTCATAGACATGCTTTCAGCCAGGAAAAGGTGGCTCAGCTCCACAGCAGCAGCAGATGTTTGTATGGGATAACTGAAGCAGTGTGAGTAAAATCTTCCCACACTGTGACTTTTGGACAAGTGTTCCAGAATTCAGTGTTTTTTCACTACGCTGCTGAATTATGGACTTTAGGTATCCTACAGTCCATAACCGCAGGACCCTCCACGGTCATCTAAACAACCTTGTATGTGCCTTGTCATTTCCCTTTGCGAATATACCCTGCTAGTCTGCTGAGACAGCCATTTCCCATCTCTTCCCAAAGACAGTAATTAAGACATTTGATTCAGTCACTCATGTCCCCCATGCTTTTAGTGTTTATAAATATCAACGACCCTGATTGCTATATAGCACTCCTGTAGTTTAATGCTTGGAGCATCTCAAATAGTCATGGCAAAGAGACAGTTATGGGGAAATCAAAGCTGAGAACAGAATTCAAGAATAAAATTTTCAAAGGGAATCAGGCCAGCCATCGCATGAGGCCACCCATCTCGCTCCCTGACATTACATATCTGCATTTAGGGAGTTCAGACACAGTGCAAGTGTGTTGGTACAGCAAAATTGTGCTTTGCAGCAATGACAAATGTGACTTGTTCATTTGAGAATATACACAGGTATATAATAACATACTAGTTTCCTTTAGAGCAGCCCTATGAAAAGGTGTATTCCACTTTCCTTTTACCAGGATAGAGATAGGTATGATGTAAACGCAGCCTTAAAAATGAGCCTGTAGACAATCAAAACACAAACAAAAAATATATCAGTTTGAGGCTGTAAAGGAGCTGGCCTTGACAATCTAAAAGCAACCTGGGCTTTCCCACCCCAAAACTGCACGTTTGCCTTTGGCACTTGTCTCAGGGAACACTAGCTGAACTTGTGCTAATAAAGATCCATCTTCTTCACAGCAGATAGGTAAGCTGTAGCTTTTATTCCAGAAACCCCAGTATTTTCAGCCAACAGCTTCACCCTGTTCTAGGTTGCAGACCTATTCTTACAGATGCCACTCATGACCAGAGACCTAGTGTACTAGCTTATTTTTACTTCACTGCTAGCAACTCGAGTCACTGCAGGTCATTAAAGAGACTTGTCTGGCTGAACAGCTTCCAGAATTGCAATGCGGTAGTTATTTAATATCCTCAGACGAAAGGTACTATGCAAATAAAAAGCACTGTGTTGTACCAAAGAGGGTCCTCTGATTACCTACCATCTCTTCTTAGTCCAACAGAGGTAAATGGATTCTAGCCTGAGTTTTTGCAATACGGTTTCCTGGATAAAGGGTCTTTAGTTTAAAATAAACCCTGCTAAACAAGCTACAGTCCACTTAGCTTGACAAATTTAAACAATTAACCCACTGGAAGCCAAGCTTCTTTTTCATATTTGCAGGTCAGCTGCCTTGAGACAATGTCTGAAGTACAAACAGGCTTTCAGGGCCAGATTCTGATTTCATTCAGCATGGTGTAAATCGGGAATAATCCCTTTAGAGATTAGTAGGAGCAAGATCAGATTCAGGCTCTTGGAATTAAGCACAAACCATGTGCTTGCTGGGCTTATTCTAATTCTGCTAAGTACAAAGCAATTCTCCTTCAGCATGTCCCTCTCCTATTCCGTCTAAAGCACTCTGATCTGAGGAGCAAAGGAAGTGCTGCTGATAACACCCAACAGAAGATGTTTGTCATTGCAAAATACTTTGGCTACAAAGTTATTAAATAAGCTTTGCAATTAAAAAACAAAAAAAAAAAAACAGCAAAAAAAGATTAACCCAAACAAAAAAAAATACCCTTCAAATTACACAGACAGAGCAAAGCTGTATTTAAAGACCCCTCCTGACCCCTGAACTATGAAATGAACTACAGTAACCATCTTTTACAGGAAACCAACACATTTAATTACTTTGATTTACAGCATCTGTCCCTGGTTCTGGGTATATATCAAAGGAAAACATAAGCAGAGCTATTGCCAGATGCATGTAACATCCTTAAGAAGCATCTCGATAGGAACTCCAGCATTGTTACGAAGGAATGCAATGTCATCTGAAAGTCACTTGTGTTCTTCCCCTGTCCCCGTGTGTTCTTCCCCTGTCCCCGTCTCCTTTGAAGGGTCAGGCAATAAAAAGACAAACATGCCACTGAGTACCTTGCTTACTTTTAGGTAAGATCAAAAACCAAGTCACCACCTTTATGAAACTCTGCATCACTCTGCAATTATACCAAAAGGATACAGCTTTTGGCATTCATTGTGCACGTGGTACATCCCTGGTAACATACCAGTCTGAGTGTGCACCTAGAGAATCCTGGTGAAAGAGGCTAAAATATAAGCCTCCATCCTCTTTAGATCAAGATAGAAATCTCACAAGTGATGGGAAACTATGAAGTTACCCGCCGCAAAGGCTAGCATGAGCCTGCATAAATACTATTCTCATTTGATGTGGAGTAGTTTAGTCTCTCTGCCATGACACTTACATTGTTTATGTCTCCCAAAATAGCCTACTGAGCAGACTGAAGGACACCTTTACTTCTAGATACCAGCTGTGTGGCTTTATTCTGCACCTCCTGAAAAAAAGAACAATTTTAACTCCGCCAACACCCAAGTCACTCTGCAGGTTCCCTCTGCATGCCTCAGAGATCACTCATCAGGTCTGAAATCTTTTACCATGTACTTTTGACAAGGATCCCTTACCCCGTGGCCTTAGAGCAAGAAAAAAAGTTTTGTAACAATCTCATGCCCCAACAACTTTGGACGGGAAGTTGAAATTCAATAGGAGCTGTAAGTCAAGGGCTGTCACACCTATGAAAAAATTTCCTTTGGGAAAGGGAGGGTAACTTTGTAACAAAGAAAATTTTATCTTTATTTACCTTCAGCTGGACTCTTGGACAGTGATGACTGATGGCTCTAAGAAAAGTACTCTGCCACACAGATTGAAATGTCCTGTTGGCTTTGGGTAAGGAACCCCTTATCAATAAGCCTGTTCCTACAGGTGCCATGTTTTTTAAAGATTATGAGAAGTCACAAGCTTTGTAAGTCCCATTAAGCAGATGGCAGCTTCAGCAATCGATTCGAACACACGTGCTGAGCAGCATCCCTGTGCTGACTCAGAGGGAAGCTGCTGCCCACTCTGTCTCCATGAGTTATTTAGGTCTTGCCTTCAACAGTCTCCAGGTAATGAGCAGATCAAGCCCTAATGAGCTCATTAGATATGACAAGTCTATACTCAAGGTTACTGTGCATGACCCTATTCTCTCTCGGAGAAAGGTGAAACCATCACACAGCATTTGTAACTGATGGAAGAGAGGATTAAAAACAAAACACAGCACTTGGTCCGAGATGTGAAAACACCTTAATTTCCTTGGAAGTCAATATTGTTGGTGCCAGCCAAAGCAATGCTGCCACATACCTGCTCCGGAGTAGCAATCAGCTCAGAAGACAGTGTGGCAGCTGGAACAGGAGATCTGAAAGATTGATTCTGACAGCTAGAAAAGTAAGAGGGTTTTTAATATTCAGCAAAGTGTCAGTGCCCTAATAACAGAACTTCCGTCTCTAAGAGCTACACTTGTCAAGTGAAACCTGATTAGATACAAAAGTAAAACAGGTATCCGGGCTTCGACAAATTCAGAACTGTTCCCTTTGTAGAGGTGAGGGACTATGAAGGAGATGCTTTTCAAAGTGAGCAAGTCTTGCCTGGTTTTACCCACAACATGACCCTTGGGCACCAATGGCAGAATGCCACATGTCACAGTTTGAGTGAGGAGGATGGCAGCAGCACAGGAGCAGGCGGCACCAGTTCAAATGGCACCAAGTAATGGCTTGGGGTAATGGCTTCAACTGAAAGAACATTTAGAATAGATATTAGAAAGAAATTCTTTACTCTGATGGTGGTGAGACACTGGAACAGGTTGCCCAGGGAAGTTGTAGATGCCCCATGCCTGGAAGTGTTAAAGGCCAGGTTGGATGGGGCTTTGAGCAACCTGGTCTAGTGGGAGTTGTTGAAACTAGATGATCTTTAAGGTCCCTTCCAACCTAAACCATTCTATGATTACATGATTCATGAAGTTCCACCTTGCAGAAGAGCTGTCTTGCAAAGCCAAGTGGTTTCTTCCAAGAGTGGGAAGGGTTACACGCCACCCTGGTAATCCCACCCTTGGTGTGGGCAACTCTGCCAAGCAAGCCTGAAACTCCCATAGGAAGCCCAGCAGATTGCCTCAGGGTCTCTTGTTCCACCTTCAGGCTGTTCCATGAGAAGCTCCTCACTGAGGACACACACCGATATATTCTGCATCTGCGTATCACAGCCAGTACATTTCCAAGCAAGACAGTAAGGGCATAAAAGTTTTACTGGCAGAGAGCAGCCAGACTCATTATATTATTTTTCCAAATTCAGAGACATGCCAAAAGTCTGGTTAGTGGCTGCGAGAACAACCTCAGGGGAGAGTTACACCTTGATGAAATGCCATTTTCCAAAATGAAGCTGTGCTGGGTTTCTTTCATAAAATACAGAGAACCTCTAAGTTAACGTGTGGTAAGATAAATCACGGAAATGACATTCTGAGCAAAGCTTCTTTAAGAATTCACACACAACACACACAAGAAGAAAAGTTGGATGTGTGGGTCCCTGACAGCTCACCTGAGGAGGATCTAAGAATTGGCTTCTGCTGCACTAACATCTAACTCTTGGTCAGGCTTGTTCCCACAGGACAACTGTCCTTTTTCCAAAATAATTACTTTAAATAGGACAAACTTCTTAGGATTGTTTGTCAGTTAGTGTGATGACAGTCCCCACAGACAGGGTTTGGGTATTTTAAGCCAAAGGGACACAGATTTACTATCTAAACTGGAGTGAGGGAAGCTCTTCTCCAAGAAACAATAGAGGCAGTGACACACTGAGCACTTTTGGCTTATTCTGGTAAAATTTCAGCTTCAAATAGCATTCTTCATCCAGAGCTTTTACAAGTAAAGGAAAAGTGCGTGTCCTCCTTTTAAGCCAGCAGAAACAAAGCACAACAAACCAGCCCCTCTCCTATGCCGGCAGCGGGTCAGGTGGCAGCAGAGGAAGAATTGAGCTGCCTCTTCTCCTGGCGCTCTGTGAAACAGAGACGCCCCCCTCCAAAGGAGCTGGGATGGCATTTCTAAGCTATCGATTCTTCTCCATCCAAACCTCAAGTTTTTCCCCTATTAAGAAAAATCCCCAAATGAATTGCAATTACATACCAACATCCACTGCCAACACTTACACTCAACTCAGCACCATCAGGAGACTCTCGCCTTGCAGAGAAGCAACTTACTCTAAACTCCTTTGTTTCGTTGCTACTTCTGCAATTACTGTATCACCTCGTATTTTTCAACAACCTTGTGTTTTTTCAACAGCCAGCATCCATCTCCTGCTCCTTCGCTCTTTGGCCTCCCAACCACTTATGTAGCTGCTCGAGGCTTATTTCTGTTTGAAGCACTGGCCATTTTGCACACCAGAGTTGCAGTGTTTGAGGAGAAGCCCGGATAGGGCACAAATCAGTGTCTTAACTAGGCATTTACACCCAACTCTGGTTGGTGTAATTTAACTGTCTGAATGGCGAGCATTATGTCAAATCACAGCGACACTTGGAGGACCAATATATATATTGATTTTTTTTTTTTCTGAAAACTTCCATGGTTTTGAAGGGCCATTAAAAAAAAAAAATAGAAGTAGGTGTCTCTATTTCTACCAATCACATTTATTCCCTATAACTCGGGTGAAATTCCCACTTGTAAGAGATATAAATCACCCCATTTTTCCTCAGTCTGGAATATGGACCACAGTTCTCCAGTGTCCTCAAATATTTTACAGTGCACATATCCTACAGGTGAATGAAACATTTCCAGTTTCTCAAAGGGACCAAAAAAACACCTGAATATTGCACACAACTATGTATATAGTTCAACAAGTCATGTCAAGCCTAATCTGGTGGTGTCCTGGTTTCAGCTGCGATAGGGTTCATTTTCTTCCTAGTAGCTGCTGCGTTTTGAATTTCGGGTGAGAATAATGTTGATAACACATATTGTTTTATTTTTGCTAAGTAATCCTTATACTAAGTCAAGGACTTTTTCAGCTTGCCACAGAAGCTGAGAGGGAGCATAGACAGGACAAGCCGGCCAAAGGAATGTTCCACACCATAGATGTCATTCTCAATATATAAATGGGGGTCGGCCAAGGGGGGCAGAAATCCACAATCGGACGGGCTGGGCAATTGATCACCGTGTGGTGAGTAATTGTATTGCATCAGTCATCTTGTATATTCTTTTATTGTTATTGTTATTATTATCTTCTCTGCCATTACTGTTCTATTAAACTGCCTTTTTCTCAACCCACAAGGTTTCCTTTTTTTTTTTTTACAGTTCTCCTCCCCTACCCCACTGGGGGGAGAGGGGGGAGTGAGTGAACGGCCGCGTGGTCCTAACTGCCAGTTAGGGTTAAACCACGACAGGTGTCCTGGAGCAAAGTTTGTTTGCAATCAGTATGCTTTTTAATGGGTTTGCTTTATTAGGTTGTCTCCCAGACTACCCATACATCTCGCTGCCCTAGCAAGCTAATGGAGCGGCCGTCTGAGCTGACAGGATGGCTGTGCTCCAGCGTCCCCGCAGTTTTATCGCAGTTGTGTAGCTGCTGCTATTTCACACATCCTGTTACCACGAACAGGCTTTTCCTCTCTCATTTCTGGTCTGAAGCAGTTTTTAATTTTGCATACCTATTTTTGCCATATTCACAGAAAATCTGCTGCGACAGCCACAGTGAGTCAAATGACACTTTACGTTCCTCTGTAAGGTCTCGGGATCCAGGCAAGCAAAAGCAGCGCATCAACAGCCAGGTGGAAAAAGCACCAAATTGCACAATCCTTGCAGCACTACGGTGATGACCTCGTTGTAGTAGATAAAGCAGAAATATAGGTGATCTTTGTTGCATCAGCAGTGCCTTTGCACGTCTCCAATGACTGCACTACTCAATGGAGTGGCAGACAGTGAATTGCTAAAGCCAACATCCCATCTCTAACGGTCTTCCGTCCGTGTGGTTGAAGATTTCCTTTTACTTTGCTGATTCAAAATCAAGCTGTTGGCCAAAAGGGTAACATTAGTATCTTTACTGCAGTCTCCATGCATTTTACAGGCTGAATTCAACCTCCAGGAAACCGAAATGCTGTCATTTACAACTGGCAAGACTGGAGCAGAGAGCTGAGACAGGACACGGCTCAGCTCTCCAAGCCGACTCAAGGTTCTCAGCCACAAGTGTGTCCTCTCACGACCACACGTTTGCCCTCAGATGCAAAGTTTAAGTGTCCCTGGCTCTCCCAATGTCTTGGTTCGCTCTGACCTTGGCACGCAGAGAACAAAGCACGGCAGTGGCGGGAGCCACGGAAATTAGTCTGTTCTCCTCTAGCAAGGAGCAGTTGTGGAAATGGGAACGATGAGAGGAAGAACACATGCAAAAAAGGGACAAAAACCACAGAAGGGTACTGAAACAGCAGGACTGAAGGACATTTCAGTGTCTACTCAGGAAGAAGAGAAAGGGAGATGAAACTAGAAAAACTCTTCCTGAAGCTCTGAAGAAGCTCTCAGTATCTCACACACACTTTGTATTTCTGTGGATACCTCACATCACCACATTGCAGCCATCAGAATAACATCAGTGGAGGTTTTTCATCTGGAGATGAGCTCTTGAAGCAAACCCGTATCCTCTGGCTCTACAGCTGTGCCCCCTGCCCAGGCACTCCCCGTGAATCCATCCAGAGTCCCCAGTTACATGGGTAAGCCACACCACAGGCGTTTCTGGCAGCCCAAAAGAAAGGAGCTGCCTTTTGCCAAATTTATAAAGCATGCCCACACTACCCTTCCAAACTGTTTTCCTCCTCTTTGCACCGTAAGAGAGGACTTTGATTTCCATATGATATTTTATAAGAGCCAAATTTACATTTGAATATTGCCTTCCTAAGCAAGAGAAGTTTTTGCAAGGGTCTACTAACTTTTTAGAAAGGCTAATGCAATTTTTCCTTGCATTTCTGTGTTGCCTTTACTGCATAATCTCCAGAGCATGACAGAGAACTTCATCATAACTTGCATAACTTCATTGCAAAGGTTACAGCATTCTCAGCTGCTGAACTGTACGTGACTCCGTGTTCTGTCTGCAAACTTAGTATCTACCTGTTTTGTGTTTCCACCAGTGCTACTGCTTGATCACCCAGAGATTTTAGGTAGCCCTCAGCATTAACATTTGAAGTTTGACGCTGAACTTTTGTTAACAGGATACAGGGCAAGCAAAAGTTCATTTTTACTTTTCAGGGTGAGTTTTCAGGCTAGAATTCAGCCAACTGTTTGGGAAGAGCAGCAGGTCTGTTTGTAAGACGCAGAGTGAGGCCACAGGAGATCTGATCATACACTCATCGCTTCTCAACAAGAGCAAATTTTATCTGAAGGGGAAAAGCGGAGGATGTGGGAGGGGGAAAGAGAAGTGAGGGATCAAGAAGAAAGATTTCTAATTCTTCTAATAAGCATCAGAGAGAGAAGCAGGAGAGATGCTTTCTTTACTTCAAATGCACAGAATTGCCCCTGAAGAGAAAAGCTGGCTGAACCTTCTGAAGAATAGTAACTTCAATACAAAAATAGTTTCAAAGAGACAAGAAACAAAAACCTAAACTCAGGTATAATATCAGTATTGCCACCGGCCAACATAAACTGTGCCGACACAGGTCACGTCAAATTCAGCAGAATCAGTCTGACATTTCTGAAGGCAAACTTTCTTCTTGGCTCTTTCAAAATGAGTAATTTTGACTACCTGAGAGTTTGAAATGGACCTGGAATTAAGATTAAGTACACCAAAAAGCAAGAATGCCTCACTTGATCAAAACCATAATTATCTTGACCTGCCTTTGTTTAATTAAGGTTTGCTGCGATTCAATGTAAACCAATACTTTTCTCAGTTTTGTCACAAAAAAACTAAGTCAGATCATCTGCGCAAACTGATTTAAATCAAGATCTAGTAAAAGAAAGCATTAGATGCATGAAGCAACAGTGTTAGCAGCTTAAGTCTTGCCCTAATGCAGGCTGCAGCCTGTATACCTGCCCAAGGGCAGGTCATGTAAAAGGCACCATAACCCATCAGATGAAAGGAATTTAAGATATAGGCATGGATGCCCTTATCACACCCTAACTGACAGCTTCAAATGCACTGTAGGGTGTCGTAAGAGACACATGCCATAAGATCAGCTCCGATTCAAGTTGCAGGTAGCCCTACGCCATTCTTTACATATGACTTTGTAGAAGTCTCAGGATGAAGTAACACAGGTCTCTGCTTCAAGACTAATCCCAAAGAAGGACTTTCTTTAGGACTCAAACCAGTGAGTACCTTAAAAAAACAACCAAAAATCCGAATCTGGCCACACATAGCATGCATTTAATTTGAGCTGGAGATTGGGAATCTGATTCCTACCTAAAAAAAATGGAGGTGACGCCTTAAGCTTCCCTGGCAGGGTCATATTAACTGAGCTGGCAGATTTGATAGAATTAGATTTCTTTGTCGAGCTGGTACAGCACTGTGATGTGTCAGCACACACAGCATTTCAGATATGTAAGATTAAGTCATTGATTGAAGATCCAGACTCCAGAAAGAATGTAGTGTCCTTTAAAAAGAACAATCTTTTTTTTCTGTTGGTGTACCACAGCTAAAAGAAAAAATATTAAAAAAAAAATGTAAAGAATCTACCAATCCTGGGAAAATGTCAGTAGCAATTATCTAGTCCAGAGACATTTTAAAATTGCATTCAATTTAATACCTCAGCTTCACTGTGCCAATTTTTGCTTTGCAGAACAATCTTCCAAAGGGATGGATAAGGACTGATCTGGCTCAGGGGAGTTTTAGGGATACCCAGAGTATGTGTGGTCACCTCCATGCCAGCAGCAGTCCTGTATCAGGTACCAAGAAGGTGGGGAAGGTCATGTTCAGACACTGTGGCTTCGACCACAGCCAGTCCCTTCTCCTTCACTCAAACCCTTTGGGGCGGAAAGCTACGGAGGGCTGAGCCTGCATCGAAAACTAGTGCTGGGAGAAAGGACTTCCAAAGAAATGGAAAAGCTGCTACAAAAAAACAAAGGCTGTATTGAAACGATGCCCTCAGAGCAAGAAAGCTACTCTTTAAATATCTGTCACCAGACGCAGGGTCCAACCATTTACCTTGTGCCCCTTTTGCACTCTGCAATACCCAGCGATCGGCCGCCAGAAACAGTTGCCATTTTATGAGGTTTACAGATTTCTTGTCTGCCCAAATGGGTTGTCATCTCGTACACAGGGTACAAGTCGTCTTCTCCCAGAGGAAGGATGCACACGTCAGTCCAGATGAAGCAACTTAATTGAGAGCACTTCAAAGCCCAGCAGAGCCAGGAACAAATTGCTTTCCACCCTCCCTTCCCTCCAGAATTGCATTTTAACAATTACTACAGTCTTTACAATTGATGACATCCCTAATCTTAATTCACGTTTCAGAGGAAACTTCTACCGATGTTACTGGGAGTTTCTTTTAACAAGAGCTCCCTGTCCCCCAAGGCCCCCCACTTTTCACACTCCACGTCTCTTTCACAGTGGTGGGTGTTGCACAGCTCTGCCTTACAGGAGCTTCTAAAAGCCTTACAGGACATCTTCCACAAAGTGACTTGAGTTCGTTACTTGCAAACCAGAGCATGTGATGCTCAGCACCAGTGGAAAGAAGAGACTGGGGTTAACAGCGGGAAAGGTGACCCAAAGGTCCACTCGCCAAGGGGACCAGCTCCGGTGCTGGTAAGTTCACACTAGGGAAGGGAATCACGGTGGCAAGGGGCGAAAAAGGGCGCTTTTGGGGGCTTTTTGAAGTTTCTGGAAGCCAGGAGGAGGGGCTGGCCTGGGCCACAACGGGCCACTTCTGGGCAGGCTGCTGGCGTGGTGAGGGCAGAGCCAGCACCCTCGGTGGCAGCTCTGAACGAGCTGCAAAAGAGCGCAACAACCAGGTCACTGTGCACTCAACAAGCTGTGAGGGAGTGTGTCCCCCAGGGGGTCACCCGGGAGCCCTCAGGAGAGAGCCCACAGAGCCAGAGCGGCAAACAGGCGTCTGTTGCGTAGAAGGGCGTGCGGGCAGGGTGCGGAGAGCACTGCCAGCTCAAGAGGTAGCTCAGTTGGTAGCAACTGGTCCCCCTCCTGTTTCAAGAGGCAAACCCGTAGTCATTGCCCTCCCAGAAGAGGACCCAACTATGGTTACCACTCGGCCAAAAAGGTGTTGTTAGAAGGAATGTTGCGACCCAAACACAGGTGCCACACAAACATGCGACTTTGCAGGTCTCTGGCTGCAGGGAGTGCCTGAGCCTGTCCCTCCTACTGGAGGGCAGCAAAGACAACACCTGTGTGCGCTGCGAGCAGGTGAATGATCTGCTCAGCATGGTGGGAGAACTGAAAGAGGAAGTGGAAAGGTTAAGGACTATCGGGGAGTGTGTGAGACAGAGATATTGGTGGAGCCACACCCTGAGGCCAAGGGAGCAGACTGAGGCTCCACAAGTAGCAGAGGATCCCCTGCCCTCTTGCCATCAGGCAGAAGGAGGGGACCTAAGAGATGAGGAGGAATGGAAACAGGTCCCTGCTCGGCGAGGCAGGCGAAACCCTCCCCAGCCTCCCTCACCTTCCCAGTTGCCCTTTCACAACATGCATAAGGCTCTGGAACTTGAGGGGCAGGCAAATGAGGACACAGAGGAAGGCCCATCCAGGGGGTTGCCAAGGACAAGCTGGCCAGGCCCATGCATTAGGACTTCTACTGTTAAAAAGAAAAGGAGGGTAATTGTTGTGGGTGATTCCCTTCTAAGGGGAACAGAGGGCCCTGTATGCTGACCAGATCCATCCCGCAGGGAGGTCTGCTGCCCCACTGGGGCCCGCATCAGGAAACTCCCTGGTCTGGTACGGTACACTGATTATTACCCTCTGCTGGTTATGCAACCTGGAAGTGATGAGGTTGTGGACAGAAGTCTTAAGGCAGTTAAAAAGGACTTCAGGGCACTGGGATGACTGGTTGAAGGTTCTGGTGCACAGGTAGTTTTTTCCTCAGTCCCTTCAGGGGTAGGGAGGGAAAGAAACAGGAAGATAGAACTGATTAACATGCAGCTCAGAGGCTGGTGCCATCGGTGGAGTTTTGTTTTTTTTGATCACGGGGATGTCTATATGGCACCGGGCCTACTGGCAACAGATGGCGTACACCTGTCTCAGAAGGGGAAAAGTATCCTGGGGCAAGAATTAGCAGGGCTCATTGAAAGAGCTTTAAACTAGATTGGAAGGGGGAAGGGGATGTAACTGGGCCTGCTAGAAATAAGCCCAGGGAGACCATGCCAGGGTTTGCAGGATGGTGAGCTAGCGAGGACCCTTGTTATTCTGTCTCAGTGGAGGTAAGGGCTGGAGATACACAGGGCAGTAGAGACAGAAGGGTTATTGATGAGTTAGAAGCCATGGAAAAGTCTGAAAGCAGTCAGGTAGGAACTAGGGCTTCCACCCACAAAGTGTTGCGAACATTGGCCCAACTCAAGTGCATCTATGCTAATGCACGTAGCATGGGCAACAGGAGGAGCTAGAAGCCACGGTGCACCAGGAAAACTATGATATAGTAGCCATCACAGAAACATGGTGGGAAGCCTCATGCGACTGGAGTGCTGCAGTCAATGGCTACAAGCTCTTCAGAAGGGATAGACAAGGAAAGAGATGTGGTGGGGTGGCCCTGTATGTTAGGGACTGTTATGAATGTTTAGAACTCAATCATAGCGATGATGCAGTTGAGTGTCTATGGCTCAGAATCAGGGGGAAGGCTAATAAGGCTGATATTGTGGTGGGGGTCTGTTATAGACCACCCAATCAGGACAGAGAGGTAGATGAAACTTTCTACAAGCAGCTGGGAGAAGTCTCACGATCACTTGCCCTTGTTCTTGTGGGGGACTTCAACTTCCCAGACGTCTGCTGGAAATACAACACAGCAGAGAGGGAACAGTCCCAGAGGTTCCTAGAGTGTGTCCAGGACAACTTCCTTACTCAGCTGGTGAGTGAACCTACTAGGGAAGGTGCCCTGCTGGACCTGCTCTTTGTGAACAGAGGACTGGTGGATGATGTGATGGTGGGAGATCGACTAGGGCACAGTGATCATGAAATGATTGAGTTCTCCATTCTTAGAGAAGTAAGGAGGAGGGGCAGCACAACTGCCGCCTTGGACTTCCGAAGGGCAGCCTTTGACTTGTTTAGGAGACTGATTGACAAAGTGCCTTGGGAGGCAGTCCTGAAGGGCATAGGAGTCCAGGAAGGCTGCACACTCTTTAAGAAGGAAGTCTTAAAGGTGCAGGAGCAGTCCATCCCCATGTGCTCTAAGTCATGCTGGTGGCAAAGACCAGCCTGGCTGAACAGAGAGCTTTGGCTGCAGCTCAGGGAAGAAAGGGCAGGCCGCACACCACAACTACAGAGATGCCATGAGGCTATGCAGGGAGACAATTAGAAAGTCCAAAGCCCAGCTAGAAATTAATCTGGCTTCTGCTGTAAAGGACAAGAATCTATAGATACATTAGCAGCAAAAGAAGGGCCAGGGAGAGCAACCATCCTCTATTAGATGCAGGGGGAAACATGGTGACTAAGGATGAGGAAAAGGCTGAGGTGCTTACTGCCTTCTTTGCCTCAGTCTTTAGTAATAAGACCAGTTGCACTCTGAGAATCCAACCCCCTGAGCTAGAAGATAGAGACTGGGAGCAGGATGATCACCCCGCAACCCAGGGAGAAATGGTCAATGACCTGCTGCAGCACATAGACATACACAAGTCTATGGGACTGGATGGAATCTACCCAAGAGTTCTGAGAGAACTGGTGGAGGTGCTCACCAAGCCACTTTCCATCATTTTCCAACAATCCTGGCTGACTGGGGAGGTTCCAGCAGATTAGAAACTAGCCAATGTGACACCCATCTACAAGGGCAGGAAGGAGGATCCGGGAAACTACACGCCTGTCAGTTTGACCTCGGTGCTGGGGAAGCTGATGGAGCAGATCATCCTGAGTACCATCACGCAGTACGCACAGGACAACCACATGATCCAGTCCAGTCAGCATGGGTTTATGAAAGGCAGGTCCTGCTTGGCTAACCTGATCTCCTCCTACAACATGGTCACTCACTTAGTGGATGAGGGAGAAGCTGTGGATGTTGTCTATCTGGACTTTAGTAAAGCCTTTGACGCCATTTCCCACAGCATTCTCCTGGAGAAACTGGCTGCTCAGGGCTTGGATAGGCATACACTTTGCTGGATAAAGAACTGGCTGGAAGGCTGGGCCCAGAGAGTGGTGGTGAATGGCGTTAATTCCAGTTGGCAGCCGGTCACAAGTGGTGTCCCCCAGGGCTCAGTACTGGGGCCAGTCCTGTTTAACATCTTTGTCAATGATCTGGATGAGGGGATTGAGTTCACCCTCAGTAACTTTGCAGATGACACGAAGCTGGGTGGAAGCGTTGATCTGCCTGAGGGTAGGGAGGCACTGCAGAGGGATTGAGACAGACTAGATCAATGGGCCAAGGCAAACTGTATGAGTTTCAATAAGGCCAAATGCCGGGTCTTACACTTTGGCCGCAACAATCCTTGCCAATGCTACAGGCCTGGGGAGGAGTGGCTGGAAAGCTGCTCAGCACAGAGGGACCTGGGGGTGTTGACTGATAGCCAGCTGAACGCGAGCCAGCAGCGTGCCCAGGGGACAAAGAAGGCCAATGGCATCCTGGCCTGTATCAGGAATAGCGTAGCCAGTAGGACCAGAGAGGTGATTTTACCCCTGTACTCAGCATTGGTGAGGCCGCATCTTGCGTACTGTGTTCAGTTCTGGGCCCCTCACTACAAGAAGGACATTGAGGCGCTGGAGCGTGTGCAAAGAAGGGCAACGAAGCTGGTGAGGGGTCTGGAGCACATGCCTTATAAGGGGCGGCTGAGGGAACTGGCGTTGTTTAGCCTGGAGAAAAGGAGGCTGAGGGGAGACCTCATCACCCTCTACAACTACCTGAAAGGAGGTTGTAGTGAGGTGGGGGTCGGTCTCTTTTCTCCCAAGTAACAAGTGATCGGACAAGAGGAAATGGCCTCAAATTGCACCAGGGGAGGTTTAGATTGGAAATTAGGAAGAATTTCTTTACCGAAAGGGTTGTCAAGCACTGGAACAGGCTGCCCAGGGCAGTGGTGGAGTCCCCATCCCTGGAGGTAAACATCGTGTAGATATAGTGCTCAGGGACATGGTTTAGTGGTGGGCTTGTCAGTGTTAGGTTAATGATTGGACTAGATGATCTTAAAAGTCTTTTCCACTCTAGGAGATTGTGTGACTCTGTGAAGGGTGATGGGAGTTCCTCTGTGGCTGCTGTTAATGAGTCCAAGGGTGGCCCAGAGCCTTATCAGAACAAGAGGAATCACATAAGGTAGGAGACAACTCCTCTCTAACGAACTTACCTCGTAAAGAAAGGCCACTTACGTTGATAACATTATCTATTTCATAAGGTAAAGGTTATTGCCCAGAAAGCACATCTAGCTCCCACAAGGTCAATTCGGTTGCCAAACACAGGTTTCAGATGCCACTGGAGATGCCCTAGACATCAAAGCCACCTTTCCAGGGTCTCAAATATGATACGAGGAGATATAGACTCACATCCTTCAGGACCAGCTCCAGAAGGCCAGGACAGACAGTTCAGGGCAGTTCAAATGGCACTAAGTGACTATGGTTAAGAAGCAAAGATCCCTGAAGCCCGATAAGTGATTCACAGCTCCCTGGAGCAGATACCTACTGGGCAATAAGTTGAATCAATCTTCAAACACCAGGCTAGCCCAGAGAGGGATGCAGACCTGCTCTGGATGGGCTGCAAAGGCATTTATCCATCTCACCGGTGGGACCAGGCATACTGTGCCTGGTCCCGACTCGAGAGGCAGATGGGAGCTACCACGTTCCTAGGCTAGCTGAAGCCTCCGTTAGTCTGTTCTCTGCTGACACAGGCACTCTGGTAATAAGAGTAAGACAAACATTCACAACAGCAGTTTGTCTGCAAGTTTGGGTCTTTTGCATTAGTCATAGTTCTCAGGAACCATCTGTATGGGACAAGGAAATTCCTCACTGTTTTAAGTAATTCCACTCTGAGGTGTGAGCGGACAGAGAGCTCTAAAGTTATTTTTAACTTGCATACCTCTGACTTAGATTTTCATTTAGTAGTTATTAGGCATAACATAAACATGACAGACAGGCTTTGATGCAATTAGGCAGGGCTACACACTTCAGAGAGGGGCAAAGTTCTCTCTGCCACACTTTGCCTTACCCAGTTGAATTTACACCCGTGTTTTAAATCATACCACCAATCTCAGAGCAGTCAAAAATGCGGCTGCTTCTCTTCTCTTTGCAAGCTTGATTGTACGCAAGTGTTTAGCAGATATTTTATAGCAATATTTATACCAAAATTATTAGTACAAAGCAAACTGAGCTTGCACTGAAAGGTTTCATCAGAATATCTTGGAAGAGGGGCTGGCTATTAAAAATAATTCTTCCACTGAAGAAGTGCTCCTAGGTGAAAACAAATAGCTTCTGAGTGCCCAGGTTACAGCCGTGCTCTATGCCAGCATCGTATCGCCTTTGAAAAAAAAGAAAAAAGTGCATTGCAAGGGAAAGACAAGGACAGGAAGGACCAAATTTATCTCCTACTTCAGCGATTCATCTATCTACAGATGAGTGCTGTTTCAGATGAGACACCGATAGCCCTCCGCTGCCTTCTGCAAAGTACGGAATATATAGGATATAGAAAACTAATTGTGTGCTACAAGAAAGAAAAAAGTTATAGAAACTCTACATGTAGCATCTGACAGTGTTGAAACAAGACAAAAAAAAAATGTATCCTTATTCAGAGTTCCCTCAGCCAGTGCCATGAAAAGCTCCACCAGGTGGTGGGATTAACAACACTTGAAATATGCTATGGAGCTGGATTTGCTCTTCCTGCTTTGCTTTTAAAAGCACATTTCTGCTTCACCACACTTTTGAAAAAACTTCTAAAAGAAGCTCCTAATAAAAACATATTACTACTATCCTTTAACAGCAGCATTTGCAATGCACTTGGCATAAAACATGCTGTTATAACCTAAAAGATGGAACCGCCATCTGCACGACCCTAATTTCCCTTCAAATTACTCTGCGTTTTACATAAACAGAAAGGCAAATTGATAAGCACATATAAAGCCTTATATAAAATGTTTAGTTTTAAAAGCTACCTTCCTCAATTGTGATGTCATCACCATTATTAATATCATCAAGTTTGGAAGAAAAACTGCAAACAAGGCTGCAAGTTCCGTTCTGACCGGGATGTGTGAAAAATTCCTACAAACAGGGCAACTCGCTGTCTCCGCTGTACAATCAGACTGTGCACCAACTGTACAAACCAAAAGAATGAGGAATTGGATTTTTCTTATCTTTTGCTCTTTCAGAGACTACGCTCTTACATGCTGCTAGCAGAAAGCTAAAATAAATGTATATTAGACAGAAGTCTACTTTAAAAATATAGTGGTAGCTTTAGAACTGGTTTGGCAGGACCATAGAGCGGGACTTTATTGAGGTACAGGATTTAAACCTGCTGCCGCTGAACTGTTATCCTACAGCAGCACCAAAATAGAGTAAACCAAGTGAGAAATTGGTGGAAGAACAGAGCGCCGAGTTCACCATAGACCTATGCGGGGGTTTTGTTGTTTCCAGGATAATCAAGAAAACAAGTGCCTTTAACTAATAAACAATTCCACCTTTTTTATTCACATTGAACCATTCCCTCCTCCACCCCCGGCCACCGCATGAACATGTGTTCAAACAGATTAAAAACCATCAGGTTCCCAGATGAGCCCAGCAAGGACCTCAAGCACAGCCGTGCCCTGCAGATAGCCATCCTGCCGTTGCCACAAGCAGGGAATAGGACCCAGGGCCAACCCCAAATTCTTCTAACACAAGAGCAGCTCTTTTGAGGCACTACAAACAGTGGGCAGAGCACTGCCGGCTTTGGATTGAGCCATAAAAATTGAGGAGGGGTAAACATATCGGCTGGCGTGGATCGCATGGGACACTATGGATGTAGCGATCCAAATATTTCCAAGCAGAAGCTTCCCACAGAGACACCCCTCCAGCTAAAACTGCGTAAATAATATACGGGAGGAGTGTGCTGCTAATTGAGTATCTTCCGAACTGCCAAGAGGCAGGAAGACTCCAGTTAAGGGCGACTCTTCATTTTAGCTTATGTCACTGAAGAACACCAATGTAAACGAACTCCTGAGGACAGGATCAAAGTAGAATAGGGACTTTCTTTTTTGTATCCTTGAATTTCCTGTCTCTTTTCCACACTGAAATTTAATTTCCTTTTCAAAGGGAGCTTTCGGAGCTTATGAAAATTGACCCAAAAGATTACAAGGGCTTTGTCACCCTTCCAATCTCTCTGAAAGATCCATAATTAGGGAGGTTTTTCCCTTAACATGTGTGCCCAGTAGGCAAATATATAATTCAGAGTTACAATTATATGACTGAGTTATTTCAGTGTATTGGACACATACAAGCCCAACCGTTACAAAGAGTTGAAAAATCTTGTGTGGCTCAAATGAGTAATTATGCATCAAGGCAATTCTTCCCGGTTTGTTTTCATTTATGCCAAGATTAAACTCAATCACAGTAAGGACCTGGGATGCATCCTTGCTATAGAGATGAATATATCAAGTGCGACAGAAACACACCTAACAACCAAACTACTGACTTCGAAGATTACTTATTTATACTCCACTGGAAATTAATTCCGCAAGCAGAGATGTGCGAGCGGGTACCCAAGACACCTAGTCTGCTTTTTTCCCCTCCAGCTGAGTAATACTGGCTTTCCTCTCTCGCCGCACAGCCTACCCGAGGGCGGGGG
>VZSZ01011354.1:658153-688181 GCA_013398815.1 Ibidorhyncha struthersii | reverse complement strand
GTACCCCGAAACTCCGGCATCTGAAATCGGGCTGTGGGGATCCCCGAGGCGATCGCAGCAGGGAAAGTGAAAAGAAATTCCGTGCTTCTCGGAGGAGAAAACATAGTTTGCATCATTAATAGTAATAAAATATAGCACATATCTTCTTTCAGTCCAGCATCAGACATTTTTAAGGTGACCATAAAATGCTGTAGAATTAAAAAGAATACAGCATCGTTAAGGAATCCCCCAGGCAGACACATTCAATTGATGAAGTGTCTGCTAAAACTATTTAACAACATAATGCTGGCTTTTTTAATATCGGTGTGTAAAGACTGGAGCCAAGATGAGAAGTGGGGAGGTTATAGCACCTCCAAAGAAGCAAATGATCTGTCTGGTTTTCTCCCCAGACCCTCCGTAGGCAGTGTAACACGCACAGTGAACAGCTACAGCACATGTCAGGGGAGAGAACGTATTCCTGAGCTGTGAGAAACATGTTCCTTAACGCTGGACATCCAGTGCATCACTCCCTTTGTGAAGCAGATGAGTTTATTGGTTATTAATCTACTTACTGAAACTGCCCACGTTGTTGGTTTATTACATCCAGCACAACATACCTCCACTGGAAACTGTAACACGCTAACGTAGGAGCTGTAAGTCACCAATCACCGCTGAGCTTGTTTCCATAGAGTTATATTAGTAAAAGTGTAAGTGTGAATTTAGACCGGTGTCACATCGTGTACCGCGCGATGTGGGTATTTGCATTCGGGTGTGAGTACCTGTGGCAGGCTGAGCTCTCTGCTTGGGAGCATAAGCCCGTACAAAACCTTCAAGCGACTCACCCCATCACTAAATCCCACCCCTGGATACTGCAGAGCAACATGGTATTATATCCTTCATAAACAGGGCTTGGAAAGGATTTAATCTAAAGTAATGAGGGTAAAAAACAACTAGGCTTCTCTTGCAAGGAATGTATCAACACAAGGAATTACTGTGTGGGGGAACAGTGTATTAAATAGCTCTTCACTGCTTTTTCCCAGGAGCTGCTTGGCACTCTGCTGGAGGTGGGATACGGCCCTTCAGGAGCTCCGATTTGATCACCTGTGACAGTTTCTGTAGCCCTCTCGACTTGATACTCTCATACCTTCAGGCAAATTAGTTGAATTTGCTGCTTCATTTCCTTCCTGATGATTGTGGGTGAGCGGGTCTGTTTATGAAAACATCACTGGGAAACAGCTCACCACCAAATGGGCTGTGCATCAGGCTTGGAGATGTCTCCCAAGCATTTTTGAGGGAATGAGAGGGTGATGAGGGCTCTGAAGAATATCCTATAATAGCAATAGTGCCTGGAGAAGGAAAAGTCTGAGCACTCTGCGTTTCATTCCCTGGTGTACCACGCCCGGGTCTTTCCATGAGTGTAACAGAGAAAAAGAATGATTCTAGTAAAACAAGTGATTTCCCATCATACAGTGTATAAAGTTTTACTAGTGTGTCTACAGGTTGTATCAGTTAATGATAGTTAATTAAGATGACACCAGAACAGGTTGCCCAGGCAAGCTGTAGAGGCACCCCATCCCTGGAAGTGTTCAAGGCCAGCTTGGATGGGGCTTTGAGCCACCTGATTTAGTGGAAGGTGTCGCAGCCCATGGCAGCAGGGTTGGAACCAGGTGATCTCTAAGGTCCCTTCCAACTCTAACCATTCTATGATTCTACAACTCTCTGACTGAAGAAAGGGAGCAGGGGATAATATTATGTTTTCTCTGCATTTTCAGCCCTATCTCTGTACCATTTCTCTGGAGTACTCAAGGGGTAAGACATGATGCAACCCTCCAGCCACACCAGCCTTGGTTACAGGTTGCAAGGAGGAGATATGGAACAGACCTCTGCAGGGGCTTGGTTTTGGTCAGAAAAGTTCTTTTCTGTAGAGCAAGGCAGAAGAGGACAGTGCTTGCCCCAGGGGCACCTCATGGAGGTGTGACACAGGGATACGGGTGGAAGATGGAGAAGTGCCTCAGGCCTCCATCAGTACCACCTCCAGCAGCGGGAGGCTGAGGCAGGAGCAGAGAACAAGACCAAATCCTCCTGAAACAGCAAGTGTGGAACCTGTTTCTCTTTGTTATACCAGCGTTACACTCACTTAACTCCTTTGGATGCTCTCAGCTTCACTGATGCACCCCAGTGAGCGTGCGGGTAGCAAGTGCTCTTCGATAATGCCATAGTAACTAGAGCAGGGTCCAACCTGGAGGGTTGGATCCGCTCCCCTTTATATTGTAGCATTTCCCTAGCAAGTGTCATTTAGATGTTTTTGGGAAAGAATCCAGGATTTGTTTCACAGACAGTATTTCCTCAACAGCTCAGTGAATATGAAGTAGTTTGAACTAACCATGCAAATCTCACTTGTCGTCTTATATAGAGAAACGATATCTATTCTAAACTCTGGGCCAGGGCTTTCAGCTGCTGATGGTGGATAGTTATGCAGACATCAAAGGAGCTGGATCAGCTTTCACCAAGCGGGGATCCAGCCCTTTATTCATATTTTAAAATGCAGAAACTGTGTCTAGGTAAAGCATTTTTCTCTATATTTTTAAGTAGCCAGTATTTTATTTTATAGCTCTTCCCTCAGTGGCAGGATTGTTTCTCAGTAGTCAATGTTTAAAGGCCCTTCAAGGCTGAAGGGATTAAAAATGAATAATTTAAAGATGGTCTATGATGCAGAATTTTTAACATATGTTTTACAGGCCATGTAGAACAATTTTTTTTTGTCTTGTCAGTAGATATTTTACAAACATGCTGTGCTGGAACCAAAATCTTTTTTATTTAAGACTCAGATTTGAGCCCTCCTATGCATCGGCACAGCGGTGTGCCAGAGTCGGCAAGCCGTAACAAGGAAATCATTATCACCAGCACTGATCAGAAAAGAGGAGAAATGAAGCAATTTCACCACTTTTTCCTCTTACACACTGGTAAACCAGATGTGGGCAGCACTATGGCTCTCCCATCCCAGAAAGCTTCATCCCAAGGTAGAGAGAGAGAAGCTGTAATTTGTTTAACTTAAATCTGCAAAAGGCCTGGACCCAGGTGGCGTTGGAGAAGGAGGTGTAAGACATGTTGGCTTTTGGCTATTTTTTGAAGGTTGGCTGGAATATTTTTTTTGCCAACCTCCTGTTAACTTCCTAAACAATGTAGTGCTAGGAACGCCAGCTTAGTCACTCTTGGCAGCTGGCAGTCCTAATTGCTGGTAAAAAAACAATGATTACAATGATTCACCTTTTATGGACTTCATTTTTTGTCCCTTCCTAACTCCTTGTAACAGCAAAGGGAGGAGGGACCTACTCTGTGGATGCTCAAAATCAGCCCGGGTTTTCCTTGTTTTCCTGGATTGTCCAGCTTTTCGCTTCTATTTTATAGTTACTCCAGATCCGCAATTGAAAAGAAATGGTTTTGATTATTTTAAAAGCTCCTTGGACCCCAAACCAATTTCAAGTATTTCCAGCAAGGTGTAAGGTTAGGCACCGCAGTGGGAGTGTACAGGTTCGGGCTTGCGTTTGCTCTCCCCTCATTCGCTCTCCCTTCAGTAGGTAATCTGTCATCTTTCAAACAAGCCAATTGCCGTTGTGGCTAGGCCAAGAAGAAGAAGTTAAAATAGAAAATCAGCATTTGGTGTGTACGCCGTTGCCAAGAAGCTATTTCTCCTTGCCTGTGTAAATAAATTGTCATTCAGAAATGGTTGGCTTGCTCTAAATGATGTGCTAAGTGCTACTCCTGCACCATGTTCCCAATGGGAGGAAAAAGGAGAGGATCCAAGAGTGTGGCCAACTAATGCCCCATCCCCAGCTTCCCTCACTAATTCTGTCGAAGGGGACCATTCTTTGCACAGGCTGAAATGTCACTGGATAATTGCTCTCGCAATTAACATAGCAGGAGTGATTACCGACCTTGCCAGTTGTGTCCCAGATCAGGACCAAGCTCCACGCAGGTGGATCCCTTTACGAGGCAAGGTGATTTACTGGTAAGACTATATATTTTTATGTAGCTAATCATTCATATCTATTATGTATTGTACAGAGATACACCTATTGATTGGCATGACTAGCTGTGAAAGAGATTAAATACTTCCAACGAAACTTTATAAATGTGGAACTAAGAATATTGACCACAAAGGGACTCTACGCAATTTGTTTATTCTGATTGGTGAGAGAGACGGGTGGTCTACATATATCTTATCTCCACTGAAGTGACAAAATATGTTCTGTACTTGAACGTGGTCTGACCTTCTTGGTTTAGTTTGGTTTGGTTTGATTTTCTTGGCTTTTTTTATTTTCTTTTTTTGTTTGTTTTTTTTTTTTTTGCAAACACCCTGCACTTCTCACAGACGTTGCAGAACTGTGGTAGTTTCTCCTGATCCAAAGCCTACTACAGGCAACGGGTAAGAGCTCGGAGGTTTAAAATGGGATTTTAGATCACATACTCAGCCTCCATACTTCACAGAATCAGACTCTGGCATTGAGGTGCATTAAAAACAAAGAGAAAAGAAACAAAAAAAACATCCAACATCCTTCCCTGGTTGCTCTTGGAGTTCAAATGGCGAGGAGCTGCAAGAGCTCGGTGGTACTGACATATGGCTGATGCCCTCAGCATCTGCTTCGCAGCACCTAGGTGCAGGACCACATCTGAAATAGCTTTGACATCAGAGCGGGATTTCCTTTGAGGCCAAACTATTACACAGAGACATGTTTTTATCTTGTAAGACTCGTTAGTGCTATATATCGGAGCGCTGGCTATGGGAGAAGGTTGTGATATGACACAACCTGCTCTCAATAAATATCTGAGAAAGTCAGAAAAACCTTTCAGTGTTGCACCACATAAAAACACACAGTAAACACCAGAAGCTCAATTTGCAGAAATATTCAGCAAATCTGGAGCTGAAGCAAACTCACATAAAAAACAATCTGAGCTATAAAACACTTCTTTGCTTTTGTACTCTTAGATAAATGCAATTTTTGCCATAAAGACAATATAAAGCCTGAGATGAACAATAAACACTAAATAAGAATAAAGCACTGTGAGGGTATTAAAATAGATAAAACTGTAGAACTTCTGTCAGGATACAGGAAGTTAAACTCATGTAGGAACATTCATCGGCCATCAATAATTTACTGCAGCACAAACAAATGGCATAAGCACATAAAATGAGGATAAAGGTAAGTAACTGTATGGCAAAGAGAGACAGATATGGTATACTTTTCAGGTGTTTCATACACTTGTACCATGGTCAACCTCCCCAGCATAAATGACCCTTCTTGGCAGTTCAGGCTTCATCTACAGAAAGTCGCAACAGTAAAATTCACCCAATTTACGTTCATGCGGATTGATCCCAGAGTGCCTCGAGTACCATCTATTCCCAGCTGCTTCAGCTGAAAATCCTCAGCTTTTCCCAGTCAAAGGCTTGAAAATATGTGCATTAACTCATTGTGAATTTATTAGCATCATTTCATTTTATTTAATTTCAGCTATCCCTAGGATAATCAGGAATAAACCGGAAGGTGAAATTAGACTTAGACTCAGAAAATAACCATTGTTGATTAGGTTGAAGTGTCTATTAGGCTTGTGTTTGACTTTCCAGCCCACAAGAAGAATGGCAAGCAAAGCCTGTTAAAGAAACATTTTGACAAGAATGCATTTTTTTCTGTGGCTCAAACAAAATAAATATAGTAACACAGAAGAACCTTTTCAAAGTCAGGCTTATGTGCTTGTCTGATCAGCACCAGCTAACCGTTTCATCTCTCTTGAATGTCACAGAAGCACGCAAGCTGTGCCACCGTGCAGTTTTCAAGATAGATGTTTTTTCTCAAAGGGCATCGCACACATACCAGGGGCTGTACATGCTGCACTAAGTTAAACACACTAACAAAACAAAATGCTAATTGCATGTGGAAGTCATGCCCTGGGAAAACGATGAGTAAAACAACGAACTACACCTGACAGATGTTAGTCACATAGCTTAATTCAGCATGGAAAGGCATTTATGTTGAATGGTAGAAAAGCAATATAATAAGCTAGATAGGGTAGAAAAGGTTTTTTCTTGCCAGACAGATATGTTAAAATAACATTTTGTAGTCCCTTCCAGCTGGTGGAATGGGATGGGCAGGGATAAATGGTGTGAGCAGAACCCTTCCAGGGAGGGATGGTGCACGGTTGTGCTAAGGTAGATCTGAAGATCTGCTGTTAACCCACAGCTTGGAGCTACATGTGGGACAGAGTATCTGCGATGTCACTAGAGAAAAAAATATGTCTAGAAATAAATTTCCCAGGTGTAGACTGGAAATTACTTAGGTCGCATTATTTCTGTGTGCAAAGGCTAGCAGAATTCTTCACTAAAGCAGCACTAAGTCAGCTGTAGTGCTGTTTCAGATCTGGTATTAACAAATCAGCAACTAGAGAAGAGCCTATCATCAAAGATGGCTTTGGAGTAACTGATCATGTCTTTCTTCCACTTAAGTTGCATGGTAAGATAAACAAAAGCAAGACAACAAATACAGTTCCCTGACTGCAGAAGAGCAAATTTGGGTAAACTAAGGAATGGTTTTAATGATTCAAGAGCTGGACAAATGCTTTCAAAGACTTGAAAATGGTCTTTCTGTAAACCAGAGAGCTGCTACACTCAGAACATAACCTACATCTAAGAAACTGAAAAAAAAAAGCAATAAAGGAAACCAGAGAACAATTAATCTAACCTTAATACAGTGTGAATTCTTAGAGTAAATTTAGAAGGAAAAATTAATTTAAGATCTGGAAATAAATAAAAAACTAGATAAAAGGCAAACCTGTGTTTACCAGAGTGAGATTAAAGAAGATTAATTTGTAAGTTTATTTGAGACAAGAAGTGATTCACAAGAAAAGATTAATGTAGTAGACCGTGTTTACCTGGTCTTTGATGAAGCAGATGAACCGATGCTATTCGGACAATTGGCTGTTTTCTTGGAAGCTAAAGGTGGAAGAAGACTGGTAGTCCAAAGTCCATGTGTGCTAAGCATGAACGATTAGAAGTTACAGACAGAGCCTTTGGTGCTTTATGTAAAAGCAGATTCAAAATAGCTTCTTAAGAAGATATGGGAACCTTTGCACTTTTCCCAATCTCTACCACCTCACCGGACATACTGATTTTGCCTGGTGTTGAGGTGCTCACCTTCACCACTGCAGAAGCTCAGCTGACCTACAGGCTCTGCATGCAGCCAGGGTGCAGAAACAGGTCTCTCCCCCAGCCATGGATCAGGGTGCATATCCAGTGTAGTTTAAAGTGCTGCATAGCACATCTCCATGCTATCAGAGAGGCAGAAGGGTGTCTTGTCATCCAAGTCAAGCTAAAAGATAAGCCCACCACTCAGGAAGAGGAGGTAGCCAGCTAAAGCACGGCTCTTGGGTGTGTAGGAAACCTGAGCTGGGGGTTTACCTGCTTCACAGCTGGAAAGCAGTCAGCAAATTTGAGGGAGTTGTCAAGGTGCACTGTAGACCAAGGTAAGTGAGATGAACCTCACCCTTAAGAATGAATAAAACCAACTGCCTTGAGATAAGAGCTCTTTACTTCCTTCCAATTAAGGAGAGGGAAGATTGTGGTGTACAAGATAACTCTAAGCTGCCAGCAGGATGAAGCCGTGAAATGGGCAAATGAGATTTGCTCAGCCTTGCAAAATGAAAGCTGAGAGGGAATCTGATTGCTGTCGATTGATTGGGAAGTAAATGTCAGGGAAGGGGGGAATGTATAGTAGCTAAAGGAGGAATGAGTATCAGCTGCAGGGGGATGTATTCAAGCTGTAAATTAAAATAACATTACTAACAATCATACAAAAAGATAAAAAGGTGCAAGAAAGTCTCTAGTGGAGAAGGGAGAACAAATTCTCTAATGTTTACATATGGGGCTTGATGCATTCCTGGGTAATATTTTGCAAGTTTTCCTGTATGAGAAAACAACCTACCTTAATGAATTAGAACAGGCTGCCCAGAGAGGTTGTGGAGTCTCCCACTCTGGAGACATTCAAAACCCGCCTGGACGCTGTCCTGTGCATCCTGTTGTAGGTGACCCTGCTCTGGCGGGGGGGGTGGACTAGATGATCTCCAGAGGTCCCTTCCAACCCTGACTATTCTGTGATTCTGTGATTCTGTGCCTCCTAATATTGCTAAATGTAGCTTGATGTTGCATATGCTCAAAGATATAAATCACTTGCAAGTGGTACCAGTTATACTGTGCTAAAAGGAGTAAGAAACAAAAACATTAAACAACCTGGCAGAAACTCTGCTGGCCCTAGCAAAGACCATCATCCAGGACCTCTTCCTAACCTCTTTGAAGGGTAAAAGGATGTCTGTTTGCTCCTACGAGAGTGCTGAGATTATGACCAGCCCAGAAGGCTGAAGATAGGGAGCTGCTTGTCATGGGAAGTGCTGTTGAGATCTGTTATTATTAATATGTCCACATAATCAGCCACATACAATGCAACATTAAAGTTTCCCACAGATAAGTTGTTCCAAAATGCAGTTTCTAAAGGTTTGATTTTGGGTGGAGGAAAGATTTTTCATTTAAAAAAATAAGGTAGTCGGTACAGCACAGTAGTGTTTCCACAGCATAACATGAGCTACTGTTCCATTTTCTCTGTTACTGCTAGTTCGTGTCATCAAATGTACTTTTTATCTTTTTCCTTACTTACATTGTACTTTGAGCAGTTTGAGAAGTCAAAATAAGTTTTGATCAAGATACAGGGGGGAAAAAAACCTGCTGTGATACGGGCTGCCATTCCAGTTTCATTACTGTTAATTAAATAGGATGCATTTCAAAGTAAGCTTCGTGAATACATACAAGGTTGCAATGCCTTTGCAATTGTCCCAGTCTTCTACTATTTCTTCAAGAGGACATTTTTCCCTGGTTGAGAACTCTCCCACATGGTGTGCCTGAGCACTGAAGCTTGATTTATCAGTAACTTCAGACACAAGAGCTCCATCCTCAGCTAGTATAAATCAGCCTTTTGACTCCTTCCATAGATCTGTGATGATTTGTATCATCCAAGGATCCATCCTCACCTTTTATTTTGTAGGACACTCATTATGTTTTTCCTTTCTTCTACCATTCACGTAATTAAAAATTCCATCCAAGTATTAACACTATGTAAAGCACACATCATAGGAACACAGATTGTAGACTAGGAGATGAACATACACAGTTTTATAAGAAATGAACCATTGGGCTATTACATTTCCTTTTTCCCCATGGTATCTTCATAGACCTTCTCAGTCATACACCCTGCCTCTCCTTACTTTAGAAATACACCCATCCTAACACATATAAAATGCTGTTTCTTTGTTGTTTCACTTCCCTTCTCTGTACTGTATTGAAGCCTATGTATCGTCATCATTGGATGACATCTGTATCATTTATGCTGTCATCATTCCTAGCAGTTCCCATCAAGGGTCAAGGACCTATTTAGTACGAATGCGTATTTCCTACTGCAACTGGCTTATACTCCAGCCACTCCTCCCCCAAAAGCAGTTGCATTGAAGCTGAGACACAATCCTTATCGGATGCTCTTATGTCTCTGAGCAACAAGAAGAGAGATGCAGCTTCTCACAAAACTATTTCTTATTTTACACCAAAGAAAATGAGCAAAGCAGGAAACAATATGTATAAAGACATGAGGACAGAGCCCAGTGCATTCATCACCTCCCAGATACCCCCATGATGCATTAACTCTGCTCCACAAAGGGGTCAGAAGAGCTGGTTGGCAGCAGTTCACATGAGACAGTAGAACATGTTCTACTGAATTCTCCAAGATCTGAATTGCGCCCGAAATGAAGAGCTTAGGGCAAATATTTCTCTTTATCTGAAGATTTCTCTTTTACTGAAGAACCATTGCTTTCAGGGGCAGCAGCTCAGAAGACTTGTCCTATTTTACTTGCAGAATTGTTCCTATCTGTGCAGACCAAATCCTTGTGATCATCCCCATGACTATGTAGAGTGTAGTTGTGTTCAAAAAAGGTTAGCTCTCTTTTTTTTTAGCAAACAAAATAGCCTGCTGTATTTTATTTATTTATTTCCCCTTCAGAACAGATGAGAATGTGGAATTGTACATATAGGAAAGTATGCAAGCTTTAAAATAAATCTAAGACATGGATCAGCCAGAAGATCTAGACAGGTTGTCTGATCTGATTTCTGGAGCAACGCAGTGCACAGGGATTTAATAAGTTAACCCATATTAAGTGGAACAAGGAGCATTGGTCTGAACAGGTGTTTCAGAAAGACATCAGAGGGTCCAAAAGACCAAGAAACCACCTCTTGTCTTGCTACTGTTTGGCAATAGTTTGTCTCACTTGTACAAAAAAACTCAGTTTGTATTTTTTTTTGCATATATCTGCCTTCGGCCTGCAGCTGTTAATTCTTGTTTGTCTCTGGTGGATAACAATGCCCATTGGAAACAGAACTGTCTTTGTTTGAAGGTCCTCCATGCTATAATCAAGTTAGCACTGTGATCTGCTTCTGATGAATTAAATAGATCAAGTTTTTTCCATCTCTCACGTGGGATATATCAGACCAGATGTGAACTTCTACCCAACAGATGGCTATACAGCACTAGTCACCATTGCTTTGGAGTCAGCACAGAGAAATGAGCCCTTCCAGGGTGAAGTTCATCTCATCTTAAAGTGGATGTTTAAAACAGACCAGATAAATGTCCCTCGCGGCAGTTCTATTTCTCTCTAGCAACAGCCGAGGAAGCCTGTGCTGACTACCTCTCATGTCACCGCCTGCATTATAGACCTCTGTAGTCAGGCAAGATGAATCTGACTCTTCGACTAAGTCATTTTCCCAGCTTTGAATCATTTCCTTGGCTTTCTCCTCTGCACATCACACTGCTGAGACTTTGCAACATCTCCAACAGATGCATGACATTAATGCCTACGTATAAGGAGGCCTCACTCTTGAGTGCTGGGAGTGCTCACTGGGGCAGTTCACTGAAAATCTGGTTAGGGAGATATAGCCGCATTTCAATGTGCACGTTGTCTGTACTTCCTATTGATTGTACGTTTTTAATGAGATGCACGTGGCACTGATGAGAAAACACCTTAATAATTATGGTCCCCCTGGAAAAAGACCAGACTATATAACTATTAATCTTGATATTTTTGTTTCGTATCTGTTTTCCATTTTTCTGATACTAACAACCCCTGCAGCGTCACAGACTTCAGCTCCTTCCACCCAGCTTGGTTTCCAGCATTAGCCATTCAGCTGTATCTAATCATACAAGGCTCAGCCACTAGCCCAACAAGACAGCTGCCAGATGTTTTATTTTTAAATAAATACTTACATCTGTCGAGTTATAAAGCAGAGAGCAATGAATCCATTCTTGATGACTTTTTTTTTTTTCTCTGCCACTTAAAGAAGACAAGCTAAGAATTACACAATCTCTGCAACAAAAGACAAAGGATTCATGTATCTGGACAGATTCCCTTTAATTTATACAAAACTTGTTTAAGTGTTGGTGTGTTAACCATCACTCCACTGTGGTTTATTAAGTCTGAAGAAAAGAAGCTGGGAGAAAAGAGACGTTTTCCCATCACAGTTCTGCTGTTCCCTTTTGGGGGGGGGTCTTCTACCACAAGGTGCAGGAACAACTCAGGTGTGCCCTATCCCCGTCTGTCCCTCTCTCTCCTCTGTTTTGCCCACTCTATCTCCATCCCTGTCTTCTTCACTCCATCATGTTTACTAGCTCTGATCGCAGACACTTTCAGGAAAATGGGCAACACTTTTGGACAAGTGTTGCCATTTTTTCTTACCTGTGGTTGTGTCCCCACAGATGTACAGACCATATTAGAGAACCAAGTTTCAGCCCACACTTGCTGTATCATCTCACGTCAACCTCATCTTTACTTATAAACCGGTCCAATATGGATAATGAAGGCAGATTGTACTGGCCGTTTATGATGTCGCTGTCTCACATGCTCATACTATGGCTTTCTTTTTGGGAAAGCAAGAATGAATGATGGTAGAGAAGAGATTCCTCCAAAGACCTGATTTTTCTTGTTAAATTTTGCAGCACACTATTGCGGTCAGTGAGCCAAGACAATTCAGGTGAGACCACAAAGGCTCCCTGCAGGTCCCTCCACATTGCTCTAAAAGTGATTTGTATCCATTTCATTTCAGTTGGTAGGAATCAACTTAAGTTAAATCAATATAATGTGGGCTTCCATTGATTTGAGAAGGTTCACACAAGGAGGTGTGCTGGTTTAAGTAATAATTTTCAAAATGGTCGGTACCTTTAGTGAAAAAATGGCACATAAGCCAGTTAAAGTGCTACAGATAACACAAGTATTTTTAGTGGTGGTTCATCGCAGGGGTAGTAAACACCAGGCAAGAGTGAAAATCCTGTGGGATAAATGTGAAAGTGTTAGAGGCACAAAATAATTCGGTAAGAATTCAGACGATGCCTGGTATTTTGAAACTAATCTTTACTTAGCTAATATAATCCTGCATTAAAAAAAAAAAAAAAGTAGGGTGTTCATTTCTTCCCTTATTTTTCTGCTATTTATATCTGAAGATTTTTATAATCATCTGTTCACAACATCACACAAACAACCCTGTGACAATTGGAATAATGTTTCCTAGAGGATTAGGGGAATTTGTAAAAAGAATCATTGCTTCATGTGGGAACAATCAAACACTCATTGCAGACATCTTTGTTCCTTAATTTCTTTGTGCTGGTACCTTGATTTGTTTCTCAAATTTAACAAAGAAGGATACGAAGCCACTAAAAATCTAAAATTACAATGTAACCATATGGAAATATTAAGTTTAGGAAGTCTAAGCACTTAAACCAACTGTTCAGGGTATTTCCCCTTAATGTGCTTACATAAATCACATTAGTTTTTATGAGAGTTATTTTTCAAATTTATAGACTTTTTTCAGATAGATCTTCATCTCCCAAGGTAACATATGCAGAGGCTGAATGTGTTTCTGCAAATTAAAGACTATGGAGTTCAAATTTTAACTCTTGATACCGGATTTGTGGATGACATTGCATACACCAGTTACGCCTGGACTTTTGGAAATAGCTTTTACATTTTAATGCTCAGCATTAGAAAGCTGAATTGTCGTGTCTGAATACCCAGCATCCAAATTACTAATATAACATGCAGTATTTGTGTGGCAGTTTTAGATCTGGTCTGTGCTATGGCTTCAGCTATAACAAAATCTACAGAGGAGAAAAATCACTGCAGCTATTTGAGCAAAAGCAGTGCATAGAACTGCTGTCTGTCTTGGGCTTCTCATCAATGTTTCACTGAAATCCCCCATTTCTGGAAATAGTTGATTTGGAGGTGTTGTGGTTTAACCCCGGTAGGCAGCTCAGCCCCTCACAGTGGGATGAGGGAGAGAATCGGAAGGGTAAAAGTGAGAAAACTCGTGGGTTGAGATAAGAACAGTTTAATAGGTAAAGCAAAAGCTGCATGCCCAAGCAAAGCAAAATAAGGAATTCAGTCACTACTTCCCATCAGCAGGCAGGTGTTCAGCCATCTCCAGGAAAGCAAGGCTCCATCACTCTTTGCTTGGGAAGACAAATGCCATCACACCGAATATGTCCCCTTCCTCCTTCTTTCCCCAGCTTTTATTGTTGAGCACAACATCGTATGGTATGGGATATCCCTTTGGTCACCTGGGGTCAGCTGTCCCAGCTGTGTCCCCTCCCAACGTCTTGCCCAGGCTACTCGCTGGTGGGGTGGTGTCAGAAGCAGAAAACACCTTGACTCTGTGTAAGCATTGCTCAGCAATAACTAAAACTGAAATGTTCCTTTGTTATTAACACTATTTGGTCAAAAATCCAAAACACACCATATGAGCTGCTATGAAGGAAACTAACACTATCCCAGCAAAAGCCAGTACAAGGGAATATCTTATAATTTAGAAAAAACATATTTCTAGCTTTGATGACTTATATTAATATTTATGTATTTCAAGTCTGTATTTATAGAAAATATATATAATGTAAATGTATATTAATTTTATTTTTATTTTTATGTCCTATTTCGAGTTTTGATAAGAACATGTACTGAATGTGCCCTGAACATTCAGCAAGCAGAAGGCGAATCAAAACTTTCCAACATTTTTTATAATATTGAATGCAGAGTTATTTCAATATGGATTTGGAGATTTTGGGATGACCTAGTTCACCCTCTTTGAATTTGGCATTATTGTGAAAATCAGTTGGAATCTCATGAGTGCATTTGGCTACACTAAACCCAAGAGAAAAACCAACACACAGCAAAGCTTCCTCCCCATCCCACAGCAATACTGCCCCAGTGCAGGTTGATTCCCAGCCCTTGCTACCACTTTGAAGCCATGTGGGCTAACTGGTAGCCCTGCACAGTGCCACAGAGAGCTCATGTGGAGCAGATAGTCCTCTGTGCCTGCAGATCACAGCATGTCGAGGGTCTAAGGAGAGACTTCAGATGCTGAGCTTGCAGTCGAGAAGCAGAAACCGTGTCAGACAAGGCACAGGGTTCTGAGTACCTCACACATCCTGCCAGTCAAACCGGATTTTGCCTTGTAGCTCTTGAATTCACCTTAACACACCCTTTTTGCACCATTCCTTATGCAGGTATGGGTGTAGATTTTAGAGGCACAGCTCGCCTTATGCTTCCTACGTACGACCCCAACTTCACCATACCAAATGAGGCCCAGTGTCTGGGAAGTGAATCTAAACATATTTTCAACATAAATAAGGTGAAAGTTTGTCACAACGAGGCTAATGAGTAAGTAGGACAAATCTGGGAGGTATGCTGTAAGCTAGACCTACGTTTGGGATCCTGACGCATGTCACTCAGTAGTCACGCATCTCTGAACACTGGTTATAGCACTCCATCTTGCCCTGGTAAGACTTGGAAATGCTTCAGGAAAAGGAGAGCAAAGGCTCACCAAAATGTCAAAGTAGTCACCATGAAGGTTTTGTTCCACCTTTGATACAGACAGTGACTCACACAAACACTCAGCAACCAGCAGCCATGATAGGGTGCCATTAGCTGCTGCCCCTTAGCAAGGCTGATGGATGGAGACCATGCACCCATGCTCTGGAACATCCTTCTCAAGGAGGATTAACTCCGTAGGGCCAGGGTGCACTACATACTTGAAGTCTTGTCGCTTGGCTAAGAGACATCAATAAACAGTGTAATTTCTGAAAAAGTTCAAGGCTTACCATCTTCCTTCTGAGTCAGGAACCAGGCTGGTTTTTGTGCCAAGAGGTGGTTAGTCCTAGTTAGGACATGAGAGCAGCGGATTGAGAGGTTTTCCAGGCCAAAGCCAAGCCCACTTTCTATCATCTCCTTCCTGAGGGCAATGAAGTGTTATCTATCACTTGACATCTTTACTCGAGGCTTAGAGTTTAGGCTGGCTCTATGGCATCCTAAAGAGACTCATGCTTAACCATGAGCCATAAGCTTGATGTGGGAAGCACTGGTGAAACACTGGTGTACATTATGCAGTTCAGCAGAGATGACCATGTATGACTCCTGCTGGCCTTACTGCCACTGTTACTCTTCTTTTTGCCCTACATGATGCTTGCTACCAGCTAAGCTTTCACTGACTCAGGGCTCCACGGACCTTCTTGGTTTCTCAAGCCTCACAGGCCTATCAGCCTTGAGAAATCTTTAGGACTGCTTGGATCTGGGTTTTAAATACTTTGCCTCCTAGCTGTAGCCTAGTTCCCACACCTCAAAAATTAGTATTTCCGTTTAAGTTCAGGCTTTCGTGGCCATAGTGTGTTTCGAAAAACCAAAAGCTCACTTTGGTTCTTCCCTGACATGGGTGGGTTGGACTGGTCAGTGTATGTAAGGAGTCACAGCTACCTAACCTGCTGTACTAGTGACGTGAACTGGCAATTGTGCAACTCACACTGAGACAATGCGGACATAGAGAGATAAAGGGAGGGGCATTGTGTGGTTACACAGGATGTTTTTTTTGCCTGGAGGTCCAGTCTTCTACTTCTTATTTATTTTGAGGAGCATTTTTTTTCTCTTTCTTTGCCTAAGCAGTTAAATGCAGCAGAAACTCCCAATCCGCAGAGCTGACAGCAGACAAGTACACCCTGAACTGGGCAGTTACCCGTATTACATTTCAGTGAGACAAAAATCACTGCTGTGAACTAGAGAAAAGAGCAAATTCCTTTCCAGTTTTATTGGCAGGTGATACCTGTACTGCCAAATGGACTACCCAATGAGCTTTTTAAAATAATCACCTCTTAGTGTAGCTCAGATCTCATTCCCATCTTCTTCTCGGTTTCTGTTGCTGCCACAGGTGGGGGAGGGCTGTGCTGTGCCGGGAGGGCAGTGGATTTACAGCGCACAGTAACAGCCGCCAGATTCCTTCAGCTTAAATGGCATTAAAATAAATTCTTTCATTGAAGGAAAAACAAAACAAAGAAGGGTAAGAGGAAAGCCTGTGTGAGGGAGCACAGCACGTTAGCCAGCTGGGTCCGTTCCATCCTGTGCAAGGGGAGGTTTCATGGGAGACAGTTCACTTTGAAATGCAGAGGTGTGACAGAGCTGAAAGCTCAGATACATCACTGTATGTCCCAGCGGGCTTGCTGTTGCAGGATTGCTGCACTTCTTTAGACTGGTTAAAACAATCTGTGCATTTATCCCAGAGTTGTTGGCTTGATGTTGCTGGAGAACGTGATGTGTTGAAGCCTCCCCTCTACGCAGGCTTTCCACTCTCTCACCCCTGTCCCATCTCTAGGAAACACCTTTGAAACAGCTCGAGCCACTCATTCCTCTTCCTCCCTGTAACTGTGGATGAGCATTTGTCACCCTCATGGGTCTCCATGGAAAACTGTGTCTGCAGCTCACAGCCCCCTCTGCTCTCTGTGCCAGGTGTTGGAGAACACCTGGAGAGCTTCAGAGTCGTGGGGAACTGGAAGAACATCCAGAGATATAACCCTGCAAAGATAAAGTCCCCCAATACATCCATAAATCTCAGCTGTGATTTTCAAAGTTACTTAATATCTACAAATGCAGAAAGAAAGTGGGATTTTTACAATCCCCAACTGCTTAGGCATCCAACTTCCATTGATCCCCCTAGTCTCTCTTTATTTTATTTCTTTTACTTTTCTTTTTTTCCTAATTTTGGCAAGATTTCTGCATCTACAGACACTATTCAAAATCTACCTATAAATATGTTTCAAGACTGGAGATCTGTATTGGTCTGACACTAGTGCTCCAAGCAACAGGTAAGTCAGAAGCAGATCTGCTGGGAAGACTCAACATCTCCCCATCACCACTACCATCACCCAAAGCTATGCCTATACTTTCTTTCTTTTTCACAAGAGCAACCGTGCAATGGGCCCCACTTCGGTTTCCTCCTCTGGACAGCACGCAGCTGCAGACAGAGCAGTTTGGGTAATCATCGGTTGCTTCTGCGAACAGCCTCCTGTGAAACGACACATTCCTACCAGCGGAAAGCTCTACAGATGTTCTCTAATCTCTGAACAGCGTAAACATCTCTGTGCCACCCTAGCAGGGAGACCATCCTTGTTATAGTATATCAGAGCAACTCTGTTCTTTTTTGTAATACGCTACAGCACAACTTTGTGTGAACTTTTTTTGCTTCAAAACAAGGGGAAAAACATAGGAATAGGCCTGTTCTTACAGCAAAGCATATGAGACTCCACGTACACTGCTGATTGAAAAAGTGCTCACCAGGTCAGATTTGAATGGCCTTTATACCATGGGGCTGGCAGGTCATCCAAGTCTGTCTGTCCTCTAGACCCCCCAAGGATTGACTGGCTGAGCCTCTTAATTGTCCTCCTGGCAATGCGTCCAGCCAGAAGCAGGACAGGACACAGACTGTCATACTCACAGCTGTTCCAGAAGCTCCCCCACCCTTGATATTTTGTCAGTGACTCAGGAACATCATCTGACTGAGGACTCCAGGCTCCAGCCTTAAACCTCCACAGAACTCCAATGGGAGAATGATCACAAAAACTGGGAGATGGTCTGTGGACTGCCCTCAGCCACGACACTTCTTGGGTTGTTTTATTTTTCTAGCTTATTGGAAACTAGAGCTGCATCCAAATAACTGCAGGTTGGGAAATGCATTTTGGGGGGCTTTAGCTGAAGAGGGCATGGAGGCAGTTTGCAGAATCCCTGACCTGTGCTTCACATGGACCAGCTGTACTCTGATCTGTCGTTAAGGATGTTCTGATCATGTCCTCTTTGCTTACGTGCAATATAAGGAAGAGGTTTTCTTTCCTTTTATTTTAATAACTGCTCTGCACACTGGTCTGATTTCTTTTCCCTGCAAAGCTGTCCATTTTCCAATAATCCCTCCGGCAGCACAGACGGTGATAATTCAGGCCACACGTTTTGACAGAAAAACCACATCATCAGCAAGTTACTGCTAATTAATATGTTTTTTTCTTGCTCCTCATGATTTCTTCTCATGTCCAGCACTCCGCTACTTGGAGTGGGAGTGAAAGATTTGTTGCAGCAGCAGCTTAGGAACACACTAAAGCCTTGCTTCGGTCTGCCCCTTTCCTGAACTTTTAATTCCACAAAGGGAGGTGAATCCAGGACATGAACAAGGTGAGCAGCAAAGTCACAACCCGCACTGAGAAGTGTGGAGGAGGCATCATTCAACAGAGGCAACACTTGAAGGCGCCACCATTATCTCTGCAGAGACCAAATGAGGGTGCAGGTTGGTGGGAACAGCACAGCCATGACACAGGGCATGTCTTGGTTTTCATGCAGAAATATAGGGGTGTTTTGGCTGACCCTTAGCTGGGAAGGCAAAGTGAAGGAGGACACTCTCTTCCTGCTGCTGGCCGCGTGCACAGGGCTAGGCAAACAGATAGCAATAATTCTATGGCAAACACAACACTTTTGAATCACAACATGATGTTCCACTCCAGAATCAGTGCATCAGACAGCCGTTTTGTTAGAAAGTTAAACCGAAAAGTACTCAAATGAGAGTCAGAAGTTAACTAGACAACAGGTCCTGTTGGGCGGTGATTTCAGCACCTGGTGTGGGTTTCCCAGGAGCTCTGGGCTGCACTGAGGCCACAGACAGATTCTTACAGTGAGTGGATTGCTGCTGCCAATGTCATCTCTATAAATCGGCTGTATCTCAACTGATTTCAGTGACGCTTTGCTGGATTTATACCTGAGAGCAGACACTGACCTTAAGTACATGGTCTGAACGGGGCCCAGCCGAAGCCATTTGGAGGTTTTCCAATGCCATTCGATTGGCATTAAGACTACATCCATAATGGAAGAGTATATAATAGCCCAAGAATTGAATCAAATATATCTAACGTGGGTCAGACCCTCAGACAGGAATGTCGATGGATCTTAAGCCAGCTCTGTGCAGGTTTTAACCAAAAATAAGGATGTGGCTCTTTAAATGTCACTTTGAAAGGCTGATGTTTGATTAGGTAAAAATAATATTTTAATCCGATCTTGTTCCTCAGCAGCACACATCTTGCTTGCTCGTTAAAATTAATAAGCTACTTTCTCTGGGAAAGACAATGCCCACACCTACACTTCAGGAAGAAGATGACAAGAAAACAAGGACAACATGACAGTTCAGGAATGCCCAAAGCCCTTCCTCACTTTAATGCAATGCAGAGAACAATTTTGCACAGCTTCTTAGCTGGAGCAACTCTCTCCCCTGGGCTTTCCAATCTCTAATTTCTATGACCCTGTGAATCTAGTGTACACACAATGCGTGACTGATGCTTCTACATGGAACAAGTCGCATTAAATTTTTATTCTCACCAACCACAGAACTAGAAAATTGCTTCCAAGATTGTGTGAAAGTTCACCCCTGGAAAGACATCTGACTTTGGTGGGTGGATTTGATCACAGATTAGGTTTGAGAAGGAGGGAAGGAGGGAGGGAATAAAGTGTTGGCTAGATTTGAGGAGTAATTACACCTTTTCCTTTATGAAGACAGAAGCTTTCTAAGATACAGATGGAAGAGAAAGGAAGGGAAGAGGGGATATGAAACCCAGAGATCAGGTGGGTTCCTGGCTGGTGGGTGCAACTGCTACCGCAGCCTGGATTTTATAGCTGTGCCTTCCCTTTCCTTCTTTCCCTGGACTTTTCTGCTGGGGCAGTGATGTTTGGCTGCCAGAGGCGGGTCAAGCAGCTCCCAGCTGTACCTAGACATGTGGTCATGCCAGTGGTGATGGTTGCTGTTAGAGGAGGCTGGACCCAGCAGCCTGAGGGAGGTGAGGCTGGGGCAGCTCCATGCCCCTGGTCCCACCAGTGGTCAGACTGAGCACGTATTCCCTGCAGGTACACAAACATGGAGCACACCTACACACTGCGTATATGCATGCGTACTCAGCTGGCCACACACACACAGAGCACTCACATGAACACAGACAGCACCAATGGCCTCATCCTGGTCCCTGCTCTGGCTGAAGAGGACAATGGTAATTTAGTGGGCATATATATATATACACACACACACACACACACACACACGTGTATGTGTATGGTGTGGATCCCTCCAGCAGCCAGGCTTGGACACTCCATCTGCCCAGTAGCTGCCCCTGAATCACAGTTTTCCCATTTGCCAGCACGTGGAGATATGAGTCCCTGAGGCCACAGCCACAGTCCAGTTGTAGTGCAGACCATCGCATTTGCTCACGCGTGCACACACACACACACAGAGTGCTTTATCCTGAACAAAAAAAAAATAATTGCACACTTTTTTAATTTTTACATGAAGCATTAGGGCTTTAGGGAAGGGCCTGACTGTCCACATCCATTCAGCTTCTACATTTTCGTGTGGTCTTAGATGACAACATCTTTCAAATCCACATTTGCAATGCTGCGTCGCCTCTATCGCAAATGTGCTTCCTCCCTTCTTGCTTGCAAGTGTTGCTGCTGTGAGACGAATGGAGAAAATCATTCATGAAAACGAGCAAAATGGGAAACCCAGGAGTAATGAGGACACTATGAGCAGAGCTGAGGTTTGGGGACTGGGGTATTGTTCTTTTTAAAATTATTTTGGCATTTAGAGATTAGACTATCCCTTTATATGCTGCAACAAGCCAGAGTTAACACTTGGGTTTACTAAGACTCATTTTTCACGCTAGCTTGGATAATACTTAGGGCAAATTTTTTCAGGATGTTTAGGTACTAAACTTACACTGACGAAAAATGGCTTTAAAAAGCTGTCTCTGAGACCTCTTTATTGCATAAGAACAGTTTTGGCCATCAGTAAAATTCTGCTTCATCCCGTCTGTGTGCACTCCTTTGCTGAGCTGTGAGACATGGGCAAGATAACAAGAAGTGGAAAAAGGGATCAGCAGCCTGCTGGGTCACATCTGTTGCTTTTATCTCCACAACCAGACATTTACTGTCATGCCAGCATCTTCTCCCATAAAGTGGTACTAGAAAAAATTGTAAATATATGGTTACTAAATTTTAATGAAAATAAACTGTTTCAGATATCTCCAACCCATGCACAGGATGGATTTAGCAACGCAGTATAAGGGTTCAGCAATGTTATTCTACACAATAAATATAATTATCAGGGTAATACTCAAGTTAATCAACTCCAGCCTAATTGGATTTTGCCACTGATCGCTCCCCGATCACAATGTCAGGAATGACTCTCTCAACATAAGTAAAATGGATGTAAGGGAGGTAAAAAATTCTGCTGGCTGAAACTGAATTTCCAATTGCTTTGATATTACTAAATTTTAATTTCAAAATCTCTGGCAGGTGGTGTGCTGGAAAGGAAGGTTCTTCAGTGGTCAGCCAGTCAGACCTGACCAGTGTATGAGTTTCAGTCAGGTTCATTTGTGACCTTTGGGCAGTTCATCCCCACAGGCTGCCTGGGGACCTTGGGCTTCTGCATTCCAGAGGGCTCAACCTGAAGTCAGGCAACATGAGAGAATTAATGTCTCTTATACAAGGACACCTATTGGTTTGTGGTTTTTTTCCAGAGCTTCTAGCACTGGAATCTTGTGTCTTAGTTCCATATTCCTCCATCCACCTCAGAGAGCATAAAAGGTATGAAAATCCCATGTCAAACTAGGGCTCTCAAGTTGTCCAAACTTTTACAATAGACTTGGGAGTGATACCAAAATTCAAGACAAAGTTTTTAAGGATTTGGGACTGCTTGGGAGCTGATTCTTGATTAAAGACCTTAGTACCTACCAGTACAGTAGGGAGCCCTGGAACCTCCTATGATTTCCAAACTCAAAGGTACATGCAAGTTTATGGTTAAATGAAAGATTGCTGCAATGGATACATTTCCATGGATATTTCAAATTGGCATCTTCTAGCAAAATTCAGTTCTATAGACTGCATCATCTTTCCTGGTTGTACTCAATTTACAACACTAAGCCCTATCCCTCTAAAGGCTACATCATGGTATGCAAAGGTGACCAACAACTAGGAAATTTAGGAAGTCTTCTAGGAATTTATGAATCTTCTAGGAACAGAAGTGTCTTCAGTGTCTAACTTGAGATCCGCTAGTCCTGTTTCCAATGTAGAGCTATCAGACAGTCTTAGACTGCTATTCTGGGACTACTTTCATTTCCAGCCCCCTACAAACACACCATTAGATTGTTTAAAGCCTGCTTTCACAGTAGAGTTTTGCCATCATCTCGTGATTGCAAGATACAGACAGACCAAGATCGTCCCTCCCTATGGTAATATACATATTACCAGCTGTGCTTGTGCTCTATCTTTATCTTGCATTCATTTCAGTTGCCTGGCTTATACATGTTTATGGACTGTGGAAAACATGGAATGTAGAGGTTGATTGTTAACAGTTAAAGATGAACTACTGAGGAAAAAAAAATCAATCAATTGTTAGAATCCTTCTCATGTTTTGCATCTTTGGGGAAAAAAAAAAAAAAGAATCCATAGGAAACTTCTGCTCTGATGTCTGGCTTCATGCAGGGCAAACGATCCATGCTGAGCCATGAGAAAGAGGCAACTACTGTGCCCTTTGGCAAGGACCTGACGGGCTTCCTTTTCTTGCTAGCTGAACAACAGAGTAAATGGACACAGGAAAGTTATATAGATTTGCTGTCATATAAATATAGTTTGCACACAGTGATGAATTCAGCAAGTGTAATAGTGCTTTCCATTGGCCTCAAGGGAGAAGATGAAAGAAGCCTCAATACCTGGTTTTAAGTCCCAAAAATGAGGAAGGCAGACAGACTACAGTCCTCCAGGGCCACAGGCCTGGTGTTGAAAGTTGTGCAGTGTGGGATAAAGGGTGTGTGATAGCACATGGTAACATGTGTCTAAGATTCTGGCCTTATCCTGTCCCATGCCCCCCTGGAGGCTTATTCCATGATGCAGAGACCACAGATCGTTTCCATACGGTGAAGATTTCCAAGTACTCCTTAACTGAACCCAGATGTCCCAAGTCCCCAAACAGTACCTTTCTCCCAGGACAGTCCTGTCTCTCTCTTCCCTTTTCATTTCTAACATACTCTGGAAGAACACAGCCGTCTGTGTTCCCTTCTTTAAGCCTTTTCTCGACCAAGCCTTTGGCAACATCTCACAACCACTAAAAAAGTGCACAATATCATCACCCTTCTCCACTCCCCCAGTGTATGATGCCCCGCGGTATACAGCAAGTAAGTATCTTACTCAAAGCTGTACAACAAGGCTGCAACACACAGCTGCAGAGCCCAGCAAGCAGTAGGACAGCTCCAGGGGTTCGTTGGATCTTCATTCACCTAACATAAAATATTTTGGAAGAACAGTATTAGTTTATGTGGTGATTAAAGGCTCATCTCCACACACACAGGGAACCCAGGGGCACAAAAGCAAGTAGGATGGCCACAATATTCCAGTCAGAGACACATGCCCCTGTGCTGGTCTGGGGCTGTCCCAGGAGAGCCTCAGCCTCATGGGCTGGAGGTGGCACCTTCCCCAGGGGGAAACAGGAGCAGCTCCCTAGTACACCTCACAGGTCAGAGAGGGATCACTGCCTGGGTATGGAACACGTTACAGGATGCAGGGGAAGAGCATCTGGGGATTGCACAAGACCCAGTATGGGAAGGGTTAGGGAAGGAACCAACATCAGGGAAAGGGAGGGATCTAACTGGTTTAGGGAGGAACAAGTGTAGGAAAATAGAGAGAAAAGGGTCAAGTGTGTTTATAGTGGCACTGTCAACTGCTCAGCAGACTGAGGAGTTCACTTTCAGATTTTCTTAGAGCCAGTTGCACTTCTGGGGAAAAAAAGCCTCATTAAGAACAACAAAACAAAGGGAATCATTTGTATTAAACCAGACAGATATAGACCTTAAACCTGTTCCATCATGTAAGGAACCTCCAGCCACGAATAAACTTAAATTCAGTTCTGAATTTGCTAGTTTAGAGTTCGAGAACTCCCAAAAGGACCTAATCCTTATAATGAAATACAAGTCCCCATAAACCAGCAAAACACCTAAATAGTCTCTATGCTAGTTATTTGGCAGATGATGACTAGTGTTGTTACATTACCCGCAAGGGCCTGGGTTACGATCCTGGGAAGCTGTCATGACCTGCTCTGGGGCATGGTGGCGGTCCAGGAAGGACCCGTAATGATTCTGCACGTGAAATTAAGACACAAACGATGTCACATGCCGTCTGCTAAGTTTATTGTTATCTCCCCGCCTTGGTTACTGAAACTGGCGATAGAGTAAAGGAGGAAGTAGAGGAAACGGAGAAGAGTATTATGGAGCATAGCGAGAGTAAAGCCACCACCACTGACCCTCAGCATCCTGACGGTACCCTAATCATCAGCAGTGTCCTGTTGCCTTATGATCTGTGGATCACAACGATGGTGGGGGTTCCAGACGTCCGACGGTAAAGGGGCACGGTACAAACTTATAGTCAAAGTCGCTTGATACTTGACCTATCAGTACAGAAGCCACTTTTGCTCGGCCAGTCTTTCTTGGAAGATGGTCTTCTTGGAAAAGAGTCGCTCCTGATGTACTCTTGTGATAAACAGGATGCTGTGGTTGATCGAGTGGCACAGCTTGCCGCTTAGCTTGGCGAGTTTCAGGTGCTCCTTGCTCCTGTTATGAACAGGATATGGCTGGTCTGCTTACGGTAAGTGAGTTTTGAGATATTTTGCTCGAGACATCTTAGCGGTCTCCTACAGAAGCTGATAAATATAGCCAACTGATGATCAGAATTTCCCGTTGGATGTAATTTCTGCAGTTTTGCTTTATGTGTGTTTTAGCTCCACCCTGGATTAAAACCGTGATTTCTGAACCTGGAAGCCCTCCAATCTTTTGCTTTCCACCAGACTGATGTTCTTGTCAGGCTCACAGTAAAGATCAACTGCAGTGACAGGGAGCTTTGTGTGTTCAGGGTCACAGGGACGCAGAGCAGACCCACTGGGCTCAGAACCCTGCCTTGGGTTACCGCAGACTTCTTCTCAAATGCCAGATGTTTTCAGTGAAGCAGACTGGGCTCTGTGGACTGAAGCTCTGCATAGAAAAACTTCCAATAAGTTTTGCTGTTATATAGCAAAACTGTGGGGACAGTTTGACTTACCCATGTATAATTTCTTCTTTGGATAGTTTGTAAGTATTGCAAGTGCTTTGGGATGCCATCTTTTCTGCTGCTGAAATCTCAAACATTGTTTCACATCAGACCTGCTCCTGAAACAGTCTGTGACTTATACCACTCTAGTTTCATGTATGGTGAAGTGACTTTGTGAATCATACAGTTCAAGAAAAATATACTGCAATGAACGAGAAGTATATTCAAAATCTGTTGGCAGTTTTATACCACTCAAAATATCACCCTTCTCCCTACAGTGATATATGCAAGTCCCACTGGAAGACAGTACTTCCTAGTTTATCTTACTGGCATTTGCTTCTTGGGTTTCAAATCATGATGAGGATAAATCCTGCTTATGTAGGAAAAGGTCTTCTGCATCTGAGAAAATTGGATTATTTGATGACCAAAGTCCCCACAATGAGCACGTCCCCATCCTCACACTGGTGACTTTCCTGCTTATGCACATTAAGCTCCTCAAGGCAATAGAGACCCTCAGCTTTGACTGGAGTCCACAGGGGATGTAAATGGCCTGGCATTTGCTTGGAGTATTGTAGGATGAGGCCTCATTTCCTGCTGGTGTATTAAAAGGCCTTAAAGTATTTATTTTTGCATTAAGCTATTCTTTCCTCAAACAACCGGGAACAATATGCCTCCCTTAGGGTGGAAATTTGTTCTGATGATATAATATATCTAACGCTTTTCTGTAGCAGGTGGTCTTCTCAAAATATCACATTAAATTGATAACCTTCAAGGAATCATTGTACCTCACGTGATGACTGCCTGGTATTTTATCATGACAGTGAGAATTGTTTTAAGATCTGCTACTCTTCCATCCCCTATAGGGGGAATGCAAGCAGGTAGGTGGCACTTATGTGACACCTGCGTTGCTGGCTCAGGCAACTCTTCCACCAAATCCTGTACCATTTGTGCCTTTGGCAACTGGCCTGGGGCTCAGAGAGAGGCAAGCAAGATGAGTAGGTATGTGAAATAGAGACATCTGTAAGGTTACTCCACGCATGCATAGCTAAAAACACTTGCAAGCTGCAGCATTTTTGTAAATATTTCACTCAGAAAAAAAAGCTGCATTAATTTTGTGAGCTCTAAGTTCTCTCACGCTCATTACCCATTACAGAGAAACCAGTGCTCCTGAGTCGTTTTTTTAGAAGGCTTCACCTTCACTGTTAAGACTAATTGAAACTGATACAGACATGGGGATGTATATTTTCCTTTGGGGGTGGAAGACTGAGTTCTTTCGTTATCCAAAATCTTATCTACTGGGGAGTTTTATTAGAAAAAAAAACCCAAAACATATATAAGCTAACAAGGGTTTTTCCTAAGCCCTCGGAAGTGAATGGACAAAGCCCTATAATCCTTACCAGTTTCAACGATTTGACCATATGTACCCACTGTTCTGAGGTTACAGACATTGCTGTTGCTCTGGTGTTGAGAGGTCTTAAATCAGGGGCAATGAAATCATTGTTCTGGTTTATAGATGGACTTGGGACAGCAATGTGGTTTCTATCTTGCAGACTTACAGTCTTCTTGCCCATGTTTTTAATCACTATGTAAATTCCCTGTTTCCTTGGTTATGTACGTGTCCCACATGGCTCACCCATAAGCATTTCAAAATAATCAAAATGCCTCCAGTCCTAAGTCCAATTTTATTACATTCTTAACAGTTTATTTTTAGAGTTAGCAGGATGGACAAATTTCACTTCTGCCTAAGCAGTGCATGACCTTTAGCTTTCCTTAAAAACAGGCCTCTCCATCTGTGTGATCTTTACGAAGAAAATGTCGTTCAATTAAATCTAATCTTCCGCTTACAACTCTTGCCAGGGTTGCTTCCACCGCTGCTTTGGGCCCAGCTGGCTCTGCACGGACCAGATTCCTATGTGAAAAAAAGCACATGGACTGAGAAGGAACTTTTTCACTTGTTATTTAGGTTGGTGCGCTACACTGCTCACACTTACTGGCGCTGGATCAGGACAAGGTTAACTTACCCCAACCACAATGTAATTTTACTAATATAAACTGCAAACTATATTAACTTCATGGTCAAAACTATCCTCCTGTTGGCGTGGTATGAGAAGTAGGTGATTGCTACTGACTCTCTCCAAATCCTTCAGCAAGCCACTTAAATCTCCACTCTTCTTCTCCATTTCCCCCTCCAGGTCTTTGTCTCTCAGCCTGACCTATAACGCAGGGGAATTGATGCTAATCAAATTCATGCTTTGATACGAAAGTAATGAGCATTGACGAAAAAGCTATCTGTATGTATACACGTGTATATATACATGTGTAGCTCCTATCTCTGTACATCTGTCCATATTTCAGTTTATCTCCAGCCATCTCGTCTATTACTTTTGGTTTATGTCAATATTACTAGATTTCCTACTAGGTACCAACAAAGCCTAAACCAAGCTTATGAGTACTTCCCTTCTTTCAACAGACATAGACTATTTGAAAATAACACAGTGGACTTTTGTTCCCAGGGACTTAGTTGAGTCTTGGTGCAAGAACCTGAAGAACTGTGTGACAGACTTTCATAACAAAACTCCCCAAAACAAGTTTAATCTGTATTATGCTCTCTTTGAATCAAAGTTGAGTGACCTGTTTCTTGCACTCATGTAGCTATATTCAAAGGGGAAGGAATATGATAGGTTTTAAAACCGTGTTACATGTCCAGGTCACTAGAAACAATGCTTGAACTAGCCTACGTGTAGTTGTCCCTGAACACCTTAAAATAGACCCCAGAAATGTGTCCACTTTTGTTACAAGAACAGAATTATCTGTGATATAGTCCCCCATCTTAATTGCTATAGCAATTGTAACAAAGCTTCTTGGACACGATTCTTGGCCATTGTAAACCATTGTCATTCTTTGAAGGAGTAGATCCTGGATCACTCCCCACATCCTAGTGGCATATCTTGTTATGTGGAGGGAGGGCATATAAATAGGAGTGCATGTGTTGTATTATAAGTAATTATTGGTGCCCAGTAAAAATTCAATACAACAGCAGTAGATAAACTCCAGGACATGCAGCAATCTGGGGCTGTCACTGTATGCACCGCAGCAGGTGCACAACACAACCCTAGAAAATAAAATAACCTTTTAAGTTATGAGTACTGACTCACTTAATCTTTAACCTCACACGTCCGGGGTGTTTCAAAGGCTCTTAGCCGATACATAAACAAGGTTCTGCTAATTGTCTTGAGCAAAACTGGATGAAATTACTTCCTGAATTCTGTTGAGTGAGGAGTCAGAATCCGTTTTAGGGGTTTCTGATCAAGCCTCTTTCCTGACAATAAGATTAAAAAGGTGGCTGGGAAAGGTCAGAGTAGCATCACAGTAGAGGGGGAATGTAGACATGCATTAAAGCACAGCAGCAGTGACAAAGAGTCATCCCCTGCTTGCAGCCAACAGGCAGAGCAATACATGGACGAGGCCTTATTTAGGGAGCAATAGGTTGCTTCGTTCAGTAAGGCGATAATCTGCTTCTCTCTCTCTCCCTTGATGGATAAAGTTCCTGTCTGAAGGCGGAGTGGATTATTCTCTATGTGGAAATTGGATTATGGCTGAAGAAAATGGAGCACTCTGCTGTTACGACTCATTAGACAGAGGCTTAAACATCACCTTCCTGCAGATCTTCTTGGTTCGGGTGCTGGAGGCACGTGCTGCAAACAGTGCCTGCTGATGGGCTTCAGGGCGCAGACGATAGCACTTGACAATTCCTTTGCTGCTTTGGATGTGAAAAAAGGACCAGGATTCCAAAACTGTCCAGAGAAAAACCCTCTGCTTTGGGCTTGACTAAAACCCCAGGGTTTATTTTTTTTAACATTCAACTTCTTTACCAAAACAAGATCCATTTTAGCCTCTTCCCCTCCCCTCTTTCCACCAGGTATTGGAGGTGGCTTAGGTTTTGTCTGAACAAGTCAGTTGATATAGCTGAACAACATGACCACTGGATCTAGCTGGGGCCCTTGTGAGCCTTTGCCATTGCTGATGTACACTCAGTATGCTGAAGGCAAAGCTGGAGCAACTGTCTTGTTACCAGCTCAGGGACCGGGTTACTCAAACCTTCCTCAGGAGTCCCCTCTCTGGGCTGAAGGTGGATCCTGTCAGGACCTTTTTGGCTTATCTCCAGCTCACTTCCAAACGTATTACAAAGTTGAACGACAAGGAATGATGTGAGCGTCTTGTATGGAAGTGGCACGTTCTTCCTCCTTTGGCCATTGACATTGACGTGCTTGAAGGCTGTCTTTCCAGCCCAGTTCACACTGAAGTGGCATACGACATTTAGGTGATTTCAGTCACATATGGCAAACAAATCCAAACTATATGCCTCAAGGACCAAAGGAAAAGCAGCATTTGATACAGAAGGAGAATATGTGACTGCTGCCATATGGCTCTTCTAAAAACGAATGTAATGCTGAATGGGCTGCAAGGAGACTGAGAGATCACATACAGCTGGGCAACAAGAGAGGACATATCC
>VZSZ01011354.1:631474-646714 GCA_013398815.1 Ibidorhyncha struthersii | reverse complement strand
CTCCCTCCCTCTCATGAAGGCAATGAAGCCTTTCCTCATTGCATCCCATACTCACATGTTACATGTGTGTATATGTAGCTCTCTCCCTCTGTCTCACCCCCACAACTCATAACAACTTTGATTTTAGATTAAATGCCAAATGGGTCACCTTCTGCACAGGAGAATCTAAAATTGCTAGAAAACCTGGACTGCCTTAGTAATAGTAATGACAAGCATGAATTTATCTTTAAGATATGGCTTCAACGGGATATTATTAACATTTTAAAGCGAAGAAGAATATACATGAAAGGAACGGAAACGCTACTCGTAGACAAGTATTCCCAAGAATTTTGAATTCTCCACTTGGACTGGCAGTTTTTAACTAGTGTAAGACTGCTGGATAAAACAGTGTGGGCAACAAAATTCATAGAATCGTAGAATGGTTTAGGTTGGAAGGGACCTTAAAGATCACCTAGTTCCAACCCCTCTGCCATGACCAGGGACACCTCCCACCAGACGAGGTTGCTCAAAGCCCCATCCAGCCTGGCCTTGAACACTTCCAGGGATGGTGCTTCCACAGCTTCCCTGGGCAGCCTGTTCCAGTGCCTCACCACCCTCACAGTGAAGAATTTGTTCCTAATATCTATTCTAAATCTCCCCTTTTCCAGTTTGAAGCCATTACCCCTCAACCTAGCACTACATGCCCTTGTAAAATGTCCCTCTCCAGCTTTCTTGTAGGTGCCCTTCAGATACTGGAAGGCTGCTATAAGGTCTCCCTGGAGTCTTCTGTTCTCCAGGTGTAACAACCCCAACTCTCTCAGCCTGTCCTCATAGGAGAGGTGCTTTACATGTCTGATCATCTTTGTGGCCCTCCTCTGGACCCTCTCCAACAGGTCCATGTCCTTCTTATGTTGGAAGCTCCAGAGCTGGACATGGTACTCCAGGTGGGATCTCACGAGAGCGGAGAACAGGGGGAGAATCACCTCCCTTGACCTGCTGGCCACACTTCTTTTGATGCAGCCCAGGATACGGTTGGCCTTCTGGGCTGCAGGCACATATTGCTGTCTCATGTTGAGCTTCTCATCAACTAAAACCCTCCAGTCCTTCTCGGCAGGGCTGCCCTCAATCCATTCTCCACCCAGCCTGTATTTGTGCTTGCAGTTTGCCCTGACCCAGGTGCAGGACCTTGCACTTGGCCTTGATGAACTTCATGAGGTTTGCACAGGTCCACCTTCCTTTTTTTTTTAAAATTTACAGGAGTCAGTCTGATGCTGTAGACTGAATGCCCATTTGCCACTGGTTTTCATTAAACATACTCTTGGGAAAACCTGCCATCTCAATTTCATCTAAATGAAGTTCTGTTCTTGTATTGTGAGACACCTCCACATTATGCTCTGATCTGAACGAAAACTGTAATACAGAGGTGCACCATGATACCTGTGGGGACCTATACACTTATAGGCCCATAATCTAAAATCGTGCTGCAGCTTAATAACTGAAATAAGAGAGAGTTACATGCAAGACAGCCAGCTGCAGTACAGCCGGACAGAAGAAGCAAAATCATAGAATCATAGAATCATAGAATTGTCTAGGTTGGAAGAGACCCTTGGGATCATCGAGTCCAACCATCTACCCTACTCTACAAAGTTCTCCCCTACACCGTATCCGCCAACACCACATCTAAACGTCTCTTAAACACATCCAGGGATGGTGACTCAACCACCTCCCTGGGCAGTCTATTCCAATGCCCAACCACCCTTTCTGTGAAAAATTCTTTCCTAATGTTCAGTCTAAACCTACCCTGTTGGAGCTTGAAGCCATTCCCTCTTGTTCTGTCATTAATTACCTGTGAGAAGAGACCAGCACCAACCTCTCTACAGTGTCCTTTCAAATAGTTGTAGAGAGTGATGAGGTCTCCCCTCAGCCTCCTCTTCCTCAAACTAAACAGTCCCAGCTCCTTCAACCGCTCTTCATATGATTTGTCTGCTAGGCCCTTCACCAGTTTCGTTGCCCTCCTCTGCACTCGCTCCAGCACCTCGATATCTCTCTTGTATTGCGGTGCCCAAAACTGGACACAATACTCGAGGTGTGGCCTCACCAGTGCTGAGTACAGGGGCACAATCACCTCCCTACTTCTGCTGGCCACGCTATTTCTAATACAAGCCAGGATGCCGTTGGCTTTCTTGGCCACCTGGGCACACTGCCGGCTCATATTCAGCCGCTTGTCAATTAGAACCCCCAGGTCTCTTTCTGCCAGGCAGCTTTCCAGCCACACCTCCCCAAGCCTGTAGCGCTGCATGGGGTTATTGTGGCCCAAGTGCAGAACCTGGCACTTGCCCTTGTTGAAACTCATACCATTGATGTTGGCCCAGTGATCCAATCTATCTAAGTCTCTCTGTAGAGCTTCCCTGTCCTCCTGGGAATCAACACTCCTGCTTAACTTGGTGTCATCTGCAAACTTGCTGATGATACACCCTATGTCCTTATCAAGATCATCAATAAAGACGTTGAACAGAAATGGTCCCAACACTGAGCCCTGAGGCTCACACTTGTGACTGGCCGCCAGCTGGATTTAAATCCATTGAGCACCACTCTTTGGGACCTTCCAGTGCTTGATCCAGCGGATCATATGCTCATTCAGGCTGTGCGAAGCCAGTTTTTCCACAAGAATTGTATGGGGGACAGTATCGAATGCTTTTTGAAAGTCCAGGTATACAATATCAACAGCCTTTCCCTCATCCAATATTCTGGTAATCTTGTCATAGAAGGAGATCAGGTTCGTCTGGCAGGACCTGCCTTCCATAAACCCATGCTGACTAGGCCTGATCCCCTGGTTGCCCATTATGTGGGTTTTGATGGCAATCAAGATGACCTGCTCCATGACCTTCCCTGGTATTGAGTTTAGACTGTTCAAGCTCCTTTTTGTTCCCCTGCTTTGGCCAGGAACACATAGGTACAACCCTGACAGATGCTGCAAAACCTTATTTGACAAGCCAGGCTGTTACTGTATTGAGTGTGATACCAGTAAGTCACCCACAGCCAGTATGTAACTCTGAAATCTTGGCATCTTGGCCGGGTTTTAAAAATATTTGTCTTCCCCTGTGGTAAGGTCTAGTTTGTGTATCCTTTTCTTGTGCTGGGTAGCAAGGTTTCATGGAAGGAATCTCTCTGGAGCTCAATGGGGCCATTCATTCCTGTAGATGTTCATTATTTCCATGGTTGCACAGACTAATCCAGGATCCGAATTTTTAACAGATACCTTAAAAGACACCTATATCCCCTCAGTGACATTGGGATCTAAGTGTTTAATTTAATTTTTCAAAGCACATGAATGATGACAAAGATATGACATGATTTTCAGGATAAGAAATTGATGTTTCTCTAGAAGGAATCAACAATGGCAGACTTCAAAATGGAACTCTTAAGCATTAATATGCACATTTCTATCCCAAATCTTCAAAGCATCGTGAGTAATTCTGGGTAGAAAACTTCTTGTATCAGAAGCACTTGAGAGAGAACTGAGCATGGTGAATCCTTAAAAAACAGGTATCTCCAAGATTTCTCAAGACACCCATCAAAAATGTAGCCAGTTTGGATCACAAGTCACTCTACAGAACTTTTATTGCTTCTAAATAGCTGCTGTCATCGTGTACCAAATACGTATAGAACTCCATACCTGCTATCCTGAACAACTGCCTTTTGGGTGGAACTATTTGGTAGCAAGCAATACTGTATATTCTACAAAACCTGTAAAGTGTAATAATGGAAGCACTGAATTATTTGTGAACTGTCGTTTTTGATTTATATCAAATGACATATTCCCTTTCTGTCTTCCTAATTACCAGTACCTTTTTTTTTTTTTTTTTTTTTGGGTGAAACAATATCTGGGAGTATTTACTGCATGTCAAATGCCTTATTGATGTCATTCCATATAATTATCAATTTGGGAGATTAGATCATTGCTAGTTCTGGAAATGTTGCTTTGACTTATTTGGAAGGTATAAATCTGTAAAATGTAATGAATTTCAGGAGTACTTTTTCATTAAAAATGTATCACAGGGGTTCAGTGTGTGATTTCTAGAGTCACACTAGGCATTTTTAATTAATTTTTGAACCTGGCAAAGTGCTTTTTCCTCAGTGTGAACAAGTTGTCTGCCAAAGGGAGTTTTGTGATGCTCTGAAATATGTGTTAGGCTCTCTAGCTTGTGCTTTGACTTATAAAAAGAAAAAAAAAAAGCAGGGGGAGGGGTGCAAGTGTGGCCGTTTCTCTGTGAGACTCTAATGTACAGTATTGCCCATTATGCAAAAAACTCTTTTCTTACACTGCCAACTTCATGATTCCTAAAATCCTAAGCCAAATCTCAAATGAACTATGACATGGTCCTCAGTTTCTCCATAGAAGGACATCACACATTCTGTAAGTTAAGAGGACTGAAATCTCATTTTAAAAAGTATAAGTAATGTTGTAATTAAAATCACTGACTCCAGATTCTTGATTGGTAGAGCTGTTTAAGAAACTTCTCATGGAAATGACCAAATGAAATTTTTTCCATTGAAAAAATCAGTTTTTCCAAGCTGTTTTGATGTTTCACCAAGAAAACCTGTTTTATGATCCCACAGCTGTCACAAGAGGACAGCAAAATTGTCATGAACATTTCAGCTAAGGGAACTGCAGACAGACTAGGATTAAAGAAGGGATGGTGATTCTCCTTCCTTTGTTCTCCTTCCCTTCTAGTAGCAGAAGAAGTTGTGAGGAAGCAGCACACTCACCCTCTGGACAGCCTGAAAGGTTTGGTGGGTTTCATTTTCACCAGTAGGGTCTGGGACCCACAGAACTGCTGTTTAACATCTCCTAGAACTGAATTCTGCAGAAACAGTGTAAAAAGTGCTGAGGGTTTGCTGTTGTTATTGTCTTCTGTTGTGTTTTGTTTTTGTTTTTTTTTTCTCCCATCCAGAACAGTTTCTATTGCACAGAAATGCCATCTTCAGCCTTCATCTGCTGCTTCATGCTATATGGGACACAGACCAAGATGTTAGATGAGGATGGGCAGGGAGCAGAGCAGGAGTCTTTGCCTGTATCACTGGCTTGAAATCATCTGCAGGTACTGAGCATCACCTATCAGCCATCCCACCACATTGGGATCCTTGTGCCATCAAGCCAGATGGGGAAGGTATCAGGTTCCCACCTCCCAAAGCTCTGTTCTGGTTATAGGGAAGAGGATCCAGCCTCCCTGTTAAACCCTGCACAAGCTCCTAGCAGACCTTTAGATCCATCAGAAAACAGTTCACACGTTCTCAGTTAAAAGAGGTGGTATATATATCTCTTTGTGCTGTTACTTGCAGCCCCTGGAAGATGTCAAAATCTCAAGCAGGAAGTATTTGCTGATCTTTATCAGCAGTGTAATGAGATGGGTGACTCAGTGTTGCTCTAATTAATGCATGGAAAGACCTTTTCTAAAATACATTTGGTATGTTTCCCCCTGGAGACAGGAGATATCTGCAGCAAGCACATCCTCCCACACCTCTCCTGGGCACTAGAACCTATTAGCGAATCCCCTACTGATGCTCTTTTACTAGGGCAGGTACTGCTGTAGCAACCACGATGGGAAATGCAGGGTAAGCTAAGCTCAGGAATTTTGGTTATGGTTTTAAATTTCATCCCATATCATCTAACCACGAATCCTAATGGCATATGCTAAAGGGCTGTCATCCCACCTAGTCTGTAAATAAAATGCTTCTGGGTGGAGGAGGGTGGATAGATCAGCCAAATATTATAATGTAAGCCTCTGCCTCTCTGGCATCACCTCTAAAGAGTATGGGGTGTCTTTGGGGCATCCTTCCTCCAGGAAGTCGCCATCAGGGAAACTGTAACTTAAATATTTTCACTCGGTCACTTGCACAAGCAAGTTCTTAGCTTACTGGAAGAAGAAAAAAAGCCCAACCACCCGACCACCCTGCAAACAGAGAGAGAGAGAGGGAATAAAAATGCAGCAGTGCCCCAGCAAAGCATTTTGAAGCATTTACGCATTGGAGGTTAACCTCGTGCCAATTTTTTCTCACTGGAAGGATTGACAGGGTTAATTTGTTTTCATAAATTGATAGAACTTCACAACTCTGACATCTTTCAATACCTTTGGTCAGCAAGTTCAGAGGTTATCAGTGTGGAACACGCGGACACACACAGAGCTTAGTCAGACAAACCCAATTGCATTGGTGAAAACAGGCTTTAAATAAAGACAGAGACAGGCAGAAAAGTGTTTATCTGGAAATTATGACTGAAAGAGGGAACTGGTATTACTCAGGGAGTGTGAGATCATTTCTATTGTCTTCCCATCATCCCCTGAAGTTTGTACAGTGGCTGCTGGGATCCTTTGGCAAGGGCCAATAGCATGGGGCAGAGCAAAGAAAACTGATCTGGGACTCCCTCCTGTGAGCCAGGGAGAGGCAGGCCAGCAAGACCACCCAGTAGGAAGAGAAGGGCTCTCAACCCGGTGAGGAGAAGACAACGTGATGTCTCTATTAGCATGCCTGTTTCAACACCCCAGTAAGCGATGACCCAGGAAAGCACAAAGTCTCTATTTAGGGCTCTTACTGGCAATGAGTTAGACATGATCCTGCCTTCCCTAGGTCTTCCTTTCTTCCTCTGCAGTAATTTTTGGATTCTTTTCTGTGTTGATTTACTGCTGGCCATCTCACGCTGGGTTTTACAGCCTGTTTTCTTATGTAGCTGTGTTGGGTTTGTGTGGCAAAGTTTTGGTAGGGGGGTGGCTACAAGGGTGGCCTCTGTGAGAAAATGCCAGAAGCTTCCCCCATGGCCAATAGGGCCAGTGCCAGCAGGCTCCAAGACGGACCCGCTACTGGCCAAGGCTGGGCCCAACAGCAACAGCGGTAGTGCCTATGAAATAACATATTTAAGAAGGGGAACAAAAACCTGAACAATGGCAGCTGAAGAGAGGAGTGAGAATATGTGAAAGAAACAGCTCTGCAGGCACCAAGGTCAGTGAAGAAGAAGGGACAGGAGGTGCTCCAGGCACCAGAGCAGAGATTCCCCTGCAGCCTGTGGTAAAGACCATGGTGAGGCAGGCTGTCCCCCTGCAGGCCATGGAGGTTAACGGTGGAGTAGATATCCACCTACAGCCCGTGGAGGACCCTACACCAGAGCACGTGGATGCACCTGAAGGAGGCCGTGACCCTGTGGGAAACCCACCCTGGATCAGGCTCCTGGCAGGAACTGTGACCCCGTGGAGAGAGAAGAGCACACACTGGAGCAGGTTTGCTGGTGGGACTTGTGACCCCATGGGGGACCCACACTGGAGCAGTCTCTTCCTGAAGGACGGCACCCTGTGGGAAGGACCCATGCTGGAGAAGTTCATGAAGAACTGCAGCCCATGGGAAGGACCCACATTGGAGAAGTTCATGGAGAACTGTCTCCTGTGGGACAGACCCCACGCTGGAGCAGGGGAAGAATGTGAGGAGTCCTCCCCCTGAGGAGGAAGGAGTGGCAGAGACAATGTGTGATGAACTGACCACAACCCCCATTCCCCATCCCCCTGCGCCGGTTGGGGGAAGGAGGTAGAGAAATTGGGAGTGAAGTGGAGCCTGGGAAGACAGGAGGTATTGGGGGAAGGTGTTTTTAGATTTGGTTTTCTTTCTTATTATCTTACTCTGATTTGATTGATAATAAATTAAATTAATTTCCCCAAGTTGAACCTGTTTTGCCCATGACAGTAACTGGTGACTGATCTCTCCCTGTCCTTATCTCAACCCATGAGCCTTTCCTTATATTTTCTTTCCCCTGCCTGGCTGAGGAGGGGATTGATAGAGCAGCTTGGGTGGGCACCTGGCATCCAGCCAGCATCAGCCCAACACAGTAGCGTTGGCACCGGTGATTGGCACTATGTCCTGGTCAGCCATCGTGGTGGGTTGGTGTTGGCTGGCTCTCAGGTGCCCAACCAGCCACCCTCTCACTCCCACTCTTCAGCAGGACAGAGGGAGAAAATAAGATGAAAAACTCATGGGTCAAGGTAAAGGTGGTTTAATGAAAGAAGGCAAGACCCTGCACAAAAGCGAATAAAAAAAAAAAAAAGAAGATTTGTTCTCTACTTCCCATCAGCAGTCAATTTCCAGCCACTTCCTGGGAAGTACACCTTAACATGTGTAGTGGTTGCTCTGGAAGACAAATGGCTTAATAACAAATGCCCCCTCAACACCTTTCCCCCAGATTTTATTTCTGAGCACAGCATCATATGGTGTGGAATATCCCTCTGGTCAGCTTGGGTCAGCTGTCCTGGCTGTGTCCCGGCCCAACCTCTTGCCCATGCCCAGCCTACAGGCCTTTGAGGAGGTATTTGAAAGAAAGCTTTGATGCTACGTGAGCACTGCTCGGCAGCAGCCAAAACATTGGGGTGTTATCAACACCACGCTAGCCACAAATACAAAGCACAGCACTAGGAAAGTTAACTAAGGAAAGTTAACTCCACCCCAGCCAGACCCACTACAGCTGCACACAGAAGACACGTTGAGTGGGGACTGCAGGTGACATTGAACTGAACTGGCCTGGGGAAATCAACTTTTTCCTCAGACTTAAACCAGCTACTGTCTCTATCAAGGCTGTGAGAAACACCAGTTCCCTATTGTGACATTCAAGACACGGCTTGGTGTAAACTCTGCCTTGGATTTTGCAAAAGTGTGTGCTCAAGACAGCCTCAGACAAACTTTCCTGGCTGTGTGGAAAACATCAGTATCCTAGAGAGAGTCCTCAAAAGTGCTCTTCAGGTTCAGTGTATGAGGTATCACAAAATACTTATACCTGCATGATCCGGAAGATAACAGCTACTGCACCTGGAGTGGAAACCTGTTTGTCTTGTCTCTCTGGTAGCAGATTCCTGTGTGACTTTCTCCGTGTGTTTTCTCATACCTCTGTGAAAACTTAAGCTGTGCACTCAGCCAGGACAGCATCTCTCTAGGGAAAGTGACTGTCAGGTCTCAGATCTCTGTGGAGACACCAAACTTCTTGGAGTTTGTTTCTCTCCACTTCCTTTATGAAGGTTTAAGAAGTTCCTTTAAGAAGGAACTAGGCACCACGGGATGCTGTTCTTCTCAGTGGTTTTTAGGTACTGTGGGATTAGATGAGTTGCATCCTGCACCTCCTTGTTTCTACTAACTGCACGCCCATTGAATGAAGGGTACTGAGGATGACTTCCTCAGATGTAGCACTCTGTATGGTAGAGATCTGTAGGTTTTCTTAGGACAGGCCTAGCAACATGTGGCCATGTTGGACCGGAGGAAGTGCAGTTACTCGCAGCCAATAAGTTCTGCTAGACTCTGCCTGGATCTGCCTATGCCATTCAGGAGTTTCTACACAAAACCACAGGTGTTTCTCCTGCTCCTTAGTCAGATACTTGTGCTCCTTGAGTTATCTCACACTTAGTATTCAGGAAGAAAATTTGAGCGAATAACAGAGAAAACCTTATTTAAGTCATGACACAACAAATCCAAGTTTTCTTGTTGACTTAGCCAATATCTTCTGTTGTGTCAACAGAGGGCCACACAGGTCATTTCTATGAGATATTTTTGGTCATTGACAAACACTTTGATTCAGCAAATTTATAGTGATCTGGTAAATGTCCTCAGCTGGTGTTTATCACACTGATTTACACTAGCTGGATACCTTCCCTGTTGTGCCTCCCAAATCAATACAGATTTTTTGTGTGCAGTTACTGTTTTTGTTTTAGGAGCAAAACAACAAAAAAAAAAACCCACATCCCACCCTATCAAGTAAAAATGAGCACAAGACACCCAAAATAAGCTCACAAAAAGGAGACAATGTCTCTTGGAAGAAAATCGAAACCCTTCTGAGTAAGAACATTATAGCCTATGGCACTGTCATGTAGCTGCACTTTTATAATGGACACACAATAATGAGTGCTGTTCATGAAAGCTGGTTATTATAACCTAGCTGGAGGTCATACTTTGGCATATATAGAGCTGGTAATTTGTACACAGTGGGAATTCTGATGCTCTTCTAGTTTTCTTAGGTTATGTCTGTTTCATAAGATATCTGTATATTCAAGCTCACGTTGCTCCCCAAACTACCCTATCACCCACAATTGAGAGATGAGTATTTGAAGCTCAGTTTCAGCCCAAGCCCTTAAGCTCTACTGATGTCAAAGCTCTTTTCTTGCTCGGTTTGTAGAGTGCTTTTAGTGTGGCTCTGAGGGGGTTGTTACTGAGCTTGAATGCAAGCAGTTCCTCCTCCCGTCTTCCACTGGTCTCAGCCCTTTTGGACTCTTCTGCACCTGCTTTGTATGATGTTGGACATTAGGTTTTCCTTATGCATGGTTTTCCATAGACTGGAGTTTAAGAAAAAGCTGTCATAAAGTTATTTAGTCTTTTCAGTGAGCAGCAGGTTTTGGACAGTTTGATGCCAGTGCCAGCAATAGGTGCCCAGAACCTGGAGAAGGATCACAGGACAGCAGGAGAGAACCTGGAGTGCAGCACAAAGGAATTCCAGCCAGTAAGTCAGCTTCATTGGGTGCCCAACTTAAATGCCTCTATGCAAACACATGTAGCATGGGGAATAAACAAGAGGAGTTGCGCACACCTGCATGGCTATGATCATATTGGCATTGCGGAAATGTGGTGGGATGGCTCCTATGACTGGAGTGTTGGAATGGAAGGATACAGGCTCTTTAGGAAGGACAGGCAAGGGAGATGAGGAGGGGGTGTCACCCTCTATGCCAATGACCAGCTGCAGTGCATGGAGCTCTGCCTGGGGATGGATGAGGAGCTGACCGAGAACTTACGGGTCAGGATTAAAGGGAAGGCAGGGACAGGTGACATTACAGTGGGGATCGGCTACAGACCACCCGGCCAGGAAGACTGAGTGGATGAGGCCCTCTATAGACAGGAGCAGCCTCATGTTCACAAGCCCTGGTCCTCATGGAGGACTTCAAGTACCCCAATATGTACTGGAAGGACAACACAGCAGGGCATAAGCAATCCAGGTGGTTCCTGGAATACATTGAAGGTAACTTTGTTCTCCAAGTGATNAGCCTCATGTTCACAAGCCCTGGTCCTCATGGAGGACTTCAAGTACCCCAATATGTACTGGAAGGACAACACAGCAGGGCATAAGCAATCCAGGTGGTTCCTGGAATACATTGAAGGTAACTTTGTTCTCCAAGTGATAGAGGAGCCAACAAGGAGAGGTGCTATGCTGGACCTTGTTCTCACCAACAAGGAGGGGCTGGTGGGCAATGTGAAGCTCAAGGGCAGCCTTGGCTTCAGTGACCGTGAAATGGTGGAGTTCAAGATCCTTAGGGCAGTGAGGAGGGCGCACTTCAAGCTCACTACCCTGGACTTCAGGAGAGCAGACTTTGGCCTCTTCAGGAATCTGCTTGGCAGAGTACCATGGGATAAAATCCTGGAGGGAAGAGGGGGCCAAGAAAGCTGGGTCATATTCAAGGATCACCTCCTCCAAGCTTAGGAGCAATGCATCCCAGCAAAGAGGAAGTCAGGCAAAAACACCAGGAGGCCTGCATGGACAAAAAAGTTGCTCTTGGACAAACTTAAACAGAAAAAGGAAGCCTACAGAGGGTGGAAGCAAGGACATGTAGACTGGAAGGAATACAGAGAAATTGTCTGAGAAGCCAGGGATCTGGTTAGGAAAGCTAAAGCCCTGACAGAATTAAATCTGGCCAGGGACATCAAGGGCAACAAGAAAAGCTTCTACAGGTATATCAGTGATAAAAGGAAGACTAGAGAAAACGTGGGCCCTCTCCAGAAGGAAATGGGAGACCTGGTTACCCAGGATATGAAGAAGGCAGAGGTACTCAGTGACACTTTGTCTCAGTCTTCACGGAAAAGTACTCTAGCCACACCACCCAAGTCACAGAAGGCAAAGGCAGGGACTGGGAAAATGAAGAACTGCTCACTGCCTACAGAAGATCAGATTCTGCCTACGGAACCGAAGATCAGTTTTGACACCATCTAAGGAACATGAAGGTGCACAAGTCCATGCGACCTGATGACATGCATTCATGGGTCCTGAGGGAACTGGTGGATGAAGTTGCCAAGACACTATGCATCATATTTGGGAAGTTGTAGCAGTCTGGTGAAGTTCCCACTGACTGGAAAAGGGGAAATGTAACCCCCATTTTTAAAAAGGAAAAAAAGGAAGATCTGCAGAACTACAGGCCGGCCAGTCTCAGCTTTGTGCCCGGCAAGATCATGGAGCAGATCCTCCTGGAAACTATGCTAAAGCACATGGAAAATAAGGAGGTAATTGGTGACCGTCAACATGGCTTCACTAAGGGCAAGTCATGTCTGATAAATTTGATGGCCTTCTATGAGAGCATTACAGCATTGGTGGGTAAGGGAAGAGCAACTGACATCATCTGGACTTGTGCAAAGCATTTGACACTGTCCTGCATGGCATCCTTGTCTCTGAATTGGAGAGACGTGAATTTGATGGATGGACCACTCAGTGGATAAGCAATTGGCTGGATGGCTGCACTCAAAGAGTTACAGTCAACGGCTTGATGTCCAAGTGGAGACCAGTGACGAGTGGCATTCCTCAGGAGCTGCCACTGGGACAAGCACTGTTTAGCACCTTTGTCAGTGACAGGGACAGTGGGATTGAGTGCATCCTCAGCAAGCTTGCCAATGACACCAAGTTGTGTGGAGCGGTCAATGTGTTGGAGGGAAGAGATGCCATTCAGAGGGACCTGGACAGGATTGAAAAATGGGCATGTGTGAATGTCATGAAGTTCAACAGGGCCAAGTGCAAGGTCCTGCACCTGGGTCAGGGCAATCCCAAGCACTAATACAGGCTGGGTGGAGAATGGATTGAGGGCAGCCCTGCCGAGAAGGACTGGNCGAGGGAGTTGATCCTCCCACCCTGCTCTGCTCTCGTGAGACCCCACCTGGAGTACCATGTCCAGCTCTGGAGCTTCCAACATAAGAAGGACATGGACCTATTGGAGAGGGTCCAGAGGAGGGCCACGAAGATGATCAGGGGGCTGGAGCACCTCTGCTATGAAGACAGACTGAGAGAATTGGGGTTGTTCAGCCTGGAGAGGAGATCATATAGCAGCCGTACAGTATTTAAAGGAGGCCTAGAAGAAAGCTGGGGAGGGACGCTTTATCAGGGAGTGTAGTGATAGGACAAGGGGTAACGGTTTTAAACTGAAAGAACGTAGATTTAGATTAGATCTTAGGAAGAAATTCTTTACTGTGAAGGTGGTGAGACACTGGAACAGGTTGAACCAGCAATGTGCCCAGGTGGCCAAGAAGGCCAATGGCATCCTGGCCTGTATCAGGAATAGTGTAGCCAGTAGGACCAGGGAGGTGATTTTACCCCTGTACTTTTTGCTTGAAAACTTTACATTGTTATCTGTTCAACTATGAGAGAAGGGAAAACAACAACTATGCCAGAAGTTTTATTGAAGTATAAAAAATCCAACGGTCAATCTAAAATGGCTAATAAAATAGTGCCCTGTGCCCCAAACTACAAGCAAGAAATGTTACATTGGAACTTAATCTGGTGGATAAAGCAGTCCTTGTCCATACATAAAATTAATTAGGCACAAAATACTCTGTACAAGCAAGCAGTCTCCATTATCCCTGAGGTTTTATTCTTTTACGTAAACAGAAACAGAACCAACACGTTAAAAATGTGGTCATTTTCAGTAAAGCTTATTCTACTGTATTTTGCCCTCTATCACATAGCAGGTACCTTAGGTTACTTATTAAAATGACTGACGCGTTATGGATGAGAGGGCATCTTACACCTGTGTTGTCCCTAATGTCTCCTGATTTGGAGCTTGGAAGGGGAATAGAGACTTTTTCTTGCTGTGACCTTTAGTGTGCTGGGTCTGCTCCAGAAGAAACTACTGACTACTACCCTCAGCAGTTGTTCTCAGAGAACAAGAAGCTGTACATCTCCACACAGCAGTAGGAATATTAGCACCCAAAGTTGTAGCATCTGTCTTCCTTCATATTGTCACCATATGGCAAAGCTGAGTGGTTCTCAAGTGTAAATCAGTGAAGGGACCATTAAGGCTCCAATTCATCAAAACAATTTCCTTTCCTCCTACGTGCCTGCTTCTTCTTCAAGCATGGTCCTTATATTTTGTCCTCCCTTCTCCTCATCAGTGCTACTTCCTTCTCTCCCTAAGCCCCTAGGTCCGTCAAACAATACACGCTGCATCTCTCCATGGTTGGTGGCCTCGTCATGTCACTTTACGTGCCATGAATCACATAGACCTCAAAATAAGACCAAACACATTTGCAGCTGCCTACTTTCTGACTATGGTTTCATACTCTAGGGCAAGGTAGGGTATTCATGGTTTCCCCTGAAGAAGAGGGGGAAGACAGAAATAATTTGCAGTAAAGTTTTTACATCGAAATAATGTTACAGACTACATAAAAATGTAATGACATCTCTGCATGACAGGATACTCTATACAGTTGTGTTTACACGTATCTCCACTAGCACTAAAACGGGCTTAGCTACTGAAGGCTTGTTCTCAGCAATTTTATTTGCTAATAAGAAGGTCCACCAAACCCACAGGAACAGTGCTTTCAGTTGTTTATTTTTCACACAATATTTTTGTAATCTGCTTCTGGGAGGAAAGCTAGGGGCAGACAAGTGTCATCCAAAGCCTGCATACAGTTTCAACATTGTATTGCTGATGTCTAAAATGTACATCACTTTAAAGTTAGCGGCTATTTCTGACATAATCTTGATGCTGACATATCTTGGGAAAACTTTCAAAGTACATGGAAAGAAACAGGGTAAGTAGGAGATGGACCATTCACAGGAGCCAAGAAGTCATGGAGCAAAGATGGTTTCAATTTGCTTTTAACTCACAGGGTCTCATGTCAAAGCAAGTTTGTGCTGTTACTTTTTGACTCCTGTGGCACCAGTAGAGCAAGGGACAAGGTAAAGATACCTGGAAGAGCAAAAGTATCTCCACTCTGGAGCGCAGGCATGGAGGACAGAATGGCCATCAAGCCACTTTACATGAGTGGTTCCTGAGAGCTGTTCTAGTGCCCCAGCTGTTCCCAGGGTGCCCTAAAAAAACCCTGAACTAGAGAGGAAATAAGAGTCAATAAATGCAGCTTTGAAGTAACTGAGTACTAATGTCTGTATGCATCCAGTAAATCTCCAGTGCACAGAGAAATAACGTTCCCAGGCTTTTTTTCCTTTTTTTTTTTTTTTTTTTTTTTTAAGGGGGTTGTTATTTTGGGGGAGAG
>VZSZ01011354.1:603869-631464 GCA_013398815.1 Ibidorhyncha struthersii | reverse complement strand
AAATAACTCTCGCACACAATAGAGACAATTATCAAAGTAAACACTGCATTTCCCTGTGCAAACGAACTCCACATCCCCCTCCTCTTCAAGGCCAGGCACAGGGACAGATTAAGCACAAAGGGCTTTGTATTTCTGCGTGGTATGGGTGCCGCCTCCTAAAATAGCTTGAAGCCCTTGCAAGACTGGATTCCCAGCAGTGACAGGAGCAGCAGGTCTCAGCTGTGCTGTGTGCGGCATGCCCCATGGTGTGGGGCAGAGGCAGATGGAAATCTTTACAGCTTCTTTTTTATTTGCCTGTCTTCTTTTCTGATTGTGCAGATAAATATTTAGGGACTGTGTTCAAAGGACAGTATACAGACCCCAAAGCAGTTGAGGGGAGCACTGCCCCAGGGAAGGATGAAGGAGGCAGTAATGTGGCCAACCTGGTAAGGTGTCAGGGTGTACGTTGTGCCAAGAAACGTATATCACACTGGGCATCTACCTCCAAGATGGCTCAGCAGCTATGTTAATACTACTCTTGGGCTGCACTTCTCTGTCACAGTTCGATCATTTGACCATGATTACCAACATCTTAATGAATGGATTGAAGCACAAGGAGGCTGCTCTGCTGACAGACAGGTCGGTGGGTGGGCAGAGGGCTCCATTTAGAACAAAATCTGGTGGCTGTGGGAAAAGAAATTTTTTCATCCTTAATGCGTTAGGAGGGCTGAATTGAAAAGGCTTTTTCCAGGTAAAACTCCTTTCCATTCCAAAGCAAAAGCATCTGGAATACTGCGTTCGCATCTGGAATACTGCGTCCAGTTCTGGGCTCCCCAGTTCAAGAAGGACAGGGATCTGCTGGAGAGGGTCCAGCAAAGGGCTACAAAGATGATTAGGGGATCGGAACATCTTTCATATGAGGAGAGGCTGAGGGATTTGGGTCTCTTTAGTCTGGAGAAAAGAAGATTGAGGGGGGATCTTGTTAATGCTTTCAAATACTTGAAGGGAGGATGCCAGGGGGATGGGAGCAGTCTTTTTTCAGTGGTGCCCATTGATAGGACGAGGGGTAATGGGCACAAACTTGAACATAGGAAGTTCCATCTTAACATGAGGAGGAACTTCTTTACTTTGAGGGTGGTGGAGCACTGGCACAGGCTGCCCAGAGAGGTTGTGGAGTCTCCCACTCTGGAGACATTCAAAACCCGCCTGGACGCTGTCCTGTGCAACCTGTTGTAGGTGACCCTACTCTGGCGGGGGGGTTGGACTAGATGATCTCCAGAGGTCCCTTCCAACCCTGACTATTCTGTGATTCTGTGAAAAAGCAAGGTAACATTTGGGGTTAAAAAGGAGAATTCAGTTGATTTTGAATGTCTTGTTTCAAAAAAATAGAAACAATTTCTTCAGAATTTGACGTCACATTTCTTTCACTTTATAATTTTTAAAAGAAAAGGGAGGACTGCATGCCTATGAGATTCTATTTTTTTCCACTTGCCTCATCCCACCTAATAAAAGACATTACTTCTCCCTACAAATCATGCTTCATTATAAAATGAAATAAGTTGCAAAACAAAAAAAGCCATTTCAACCCTGGTATGTTTTGTTCTGCTAAGATCAAACTGCTGATTTGTGTATTTTTTATTTGAAACATTTTTATTTTCTATCTTTTTGTGTAACCAAACATTATCAAAATATTTCATTTCCTAGCTCAGCAATGAGGCATTTTCCAGCACAAAAGTATTTTCGACTCAGCTCTTCTTAAAACCCCATCAATTATTATAATTGCCCCAGTGCTTCCTAAGGACATTTAATCAGTGGTAAAATGGAGGGAGGCTGAGCAATATAATTTAGTAGTTATCCACATTTCCAGACTCCTTTACTAAACGTTCTAAAGGATCTGTTTCTAGAAAATTCACAAAAAATGCACCCCACTAAAGCAAAGGAGTAAGCAAGCCTGTAGCTATCAATGAGACCAGTGTAGCAGGTGTTTGTAGAACATCTCACATACCAAAGCACCTACAGCCAGTAGACCCAGGCGCTCCATGTTAGCCCATTCCCAAGTACCTGGAGTAGGATTGGAAGAATTTAGGAAGCTGCTCTCTCTCTTATTAGTGGTTTGGGTCAGGATTTCAGTTACGGCTTCTGCAGCTTAACCAGATCAGCACTTTCCAGTGACTGAGGCAGTAGGTGGCAAACTGGCACTGATGCCCTCTATATCGTGGTTTCAGAAGAGCCTTGCCATGGATTTCATGAGGTTTCCCATGCTGTGCTCCTCTTTCTGTCATTGTCAGTGATGCTAGAGCAGAATAATCTCTTTTTTTTTACTGGTGAAAACTGATTCAGGGCTAAACCAACACAGGGAGAAATATATTCCATGTCTATAAAGAGTTCATTATTGCAAAAATAAGATATTAATAGTTTGTTTCCACTTGAAAAAGCAGAAAGAAAATGTCAGTAATATTTACCAGTATGAATACTCTCAGAATTACTGCACATTTAATTACTGCTTTGAATTTAAAAGTCTCTTTTCTCTCTCTCTCAGCAAACACCGTTTATTCAACCAGGAACATAGCTCCTCTCTCATCAGAAACAATGCAAAAGTTCTCAGATCTGCCCTCATGGGAAGAAATCTCAAATATTTCTGAGGTAAGAAATCATTCTGGGGTGATGTTTTAACTGGGTTTTGGGCTGCTGGACTCTGCTTCCTGCCTGGCTATTTCAACTTTCCCTTCCTTGCTAGCAAGCCCTGCTCCCGTGTCATCTACTTGAGCTTTGACCATGAGCCACTGCTTCTTCCACCCTCTGCAGCCTGGTGAGGACAAACCTGCTCCCAGGAGCGACTGTAGCGGTGGCGAGGAGGCTTGGGCATGGGCATTGCTCCCATCATGGGCCAAAGGCTTTCTGAGCACTGGGTTAAAGTACAGTGACAGGAACGGGCAGCTCAGCAGCCTGTCATTTTAATTGATATGAAAGAAAAGTCAGGCTGTAACCCAGCACGCAGCACAGCCACCAACGTACAGCCTGAGGTTAATAACAACACTGGCACAGTCTTCTCCACTGAGAGTCGTTGAACGGCAGCTGCAGAGTCACCCCTGCGCCTCTTTCTTGGGGACTTCTGTCTCATTCAGCTGCTCCGCATTCTCTCACTTTGACTTCAGACACATAACCCTGGAAAACACACTGATTTTCCTCTGAAAGAGGATACTGTTTGCAATACCTGCTGGGTTTGTGTGAGCTGATGGGACCAACAGGAAAGCATTGCAGCTTACACTTCAGAAAGGCCCCAGAAAACACCGTACCTAGTTGAATATGCCTGTTTATATATACCTTGGGCTTAAACATGGGAGGTGAAGCTGTGAGAAAACCCAGGGGAACACTGTGGAGATACACTTTTGTACCTTAATATGGGCCTGTACAGGGTGAGGTAGCAATTTGCTAATTAAATGGTGTCAACACCAACTCTGAAACCACACCAGACGCATCCTACTGCATGGCTGTAGCCATAGGCTGAGAATGATCATGTTATTAGTAGAGATAATTAGGACAACACAAGCTTGTCATTGCTTCTCTTGAGTTTTGCTTCTTTTCTGTAGCACAAGTAGAGGTTACATTTTCCAGCCCATAGTCTCCGGAAGATTTCCATCTAGTCCTGCATGACTTCTTCAGGATTTTGAGTCATTAAGTCATTCATTTTTTCTCTTCGTTTCATTAAACAATATGACACAAACTGTGCACAGAAAAATGCTTCATTTGCTAACCATTAATTCTTTCAAGCATTAAAATACACCTGATCAGCTTCTCTTGCAACACAGTTAGCTTGCCGTGTTAATGTTTCAACATAAAATTTGTTCTAGATCATATGTAGAAAAAATATACGTGCATATAGTTCTTTATCCCACCAGTCCTATGACAGCCCAAAAGAGGAATATCGGCAATATCTATAAATCATGAAAGGCCTACAGAAAGTGAACAGGAACAGGTTTGTTCAGGTGGTTGTTGATGTTGTTTTTTCAAGAAAAAAATGCATTACATCAAATAACACCATGGAGAGACAGAGTAAAAACACATTGAAAAGTAACTACTACTTCACACAGCATATATCTACGCTGAGGAGCTCCATTTCGTAGCTGAATTTTATAACTGACACAGCCCAGGCAGCTACATGTTTGCACTCAAAAGAATCTGAGCTGTTATTGACGCTATGTTTGCACCGAATGCAAACTTCACGTGCTTTTTTCTTCTTCTGCCCAAATGAGACAAGCTAACATTCCTCCCCCTCATGGGAATTTTCACAATGTCTCTTGATCCAAATACTATCTGCTCTTTGTTTTTTCACAAGCCTGGACCGTGTACCCTGGGATACTAGTTTTCTAAAACTCCCAGAATGACAGTAACACATACGGCAAACTTTTGCCCAATTATCAGAAAATAAGACTGAAGCTCTTTTTACCTGCTGTCTCAGAAGAATATCAGAAGATTATTTTCGTCTAGTATCTTCCCCTTCAAAAGTTCCATCTCCATTCAAAATATTTTGAGAATTTTCCTGTTTTCATTTAGACAGGAAAATTAGTCCACCTATGGGGTTATGCAGCACAGGAGAAGGCTCAGACTTCACCATTATTAGCTGAATATTTTTTGCATAGAACAGAGAGGCACTCCAATTTGATCTGTTTCCTGTCTGAATTACCTAAAAAACCCAAACCCTGTTGGAAATGGGGAGAAATTTCAAGCAGTGTTGTGAGTTGCACTTAAATTATGGTTTACCTACCATGATTAGGACGGTCTAGCTCCTTGTTCATAGCAAACTACCAAAAGCAATATAATACCCTCCATACTATATGAGTCTTGCAAAAGAAAAAGGCTGGAACCTGATGTGAAGGGACCTTACTTGGATTGTCCACTCATTGTTGATCTTGTTATATCACCATTAACACAGTCTGCAAGCACAGAGGGGAAAGGGGCAGGCTCAGAGCATGAGGGTACATCAGGCACACGGGAATACTCTGTGCTTTGAAGAGCGAGGTGTTCTGGGGTGCAGCAGTCGGGTTCACTGCAAATCACTGAGATCTTTCTAGCAGTTAATATAGCCGTTCGATAAATATGGTCCTGACTCCACTTTAATGTTGGCTCTTAAAATATTTTGCAGACAGAGTATGGCTGCCATACATTATGGGTCAGTAATTTTTAGGATACTATGGGAAAGTTTATAATTCTAATATCATTTCATCTGTGTGCGTGTGTGTGTGTGTGTAGCTGTGTGGTTAGATGAACATGCTGGGGTTTATCCCAGAAGATCTTTAGAAGTCCTTTTGCTTCTGTGATCCCTCTCTGCCTTGAGCTGATAGGATTTCTTGAGGACACAGTAGACACAATACGTGGCTGCCACAGTTCCTAACACCTTGGCAGAAATGCACATGTCCCTATTGTCATCCTAACCACAGCTGAGTGTCTGTAGGGAGGGCGTGTGAGTAAATCTTTGCTGCAGGACACCATGGTCTGCCAGGCTCCATGAATCCTGTGCAACCTGTGCAACCTGTAGGTGGTTGGAAAAGCCTGTTGATTCACTAGATGGAAAAAATGGTGCTGGGACACTTTATGCAATGAAAGTGCCTAACGGAAGATGGCTCACATTTAATAGAAAGAGTCATACAAAACAACTGACTCTGCACGAGCCAGGTTAAAAATATCCATGTGCCGATGTCAGCTTCCTTTTATTTTTTTCTTAGAATAGCAGTAATGACCTTGGCACAAAACACTGCCTAGAGACAAATGACCAGCTGGGATTAATGGTCCTTGACTTAATTTCTGCCCATCAGCGCCTCCCAGCTAGTCATTAATCCTGCTGAAATGCTCTGTGCATTGATTATTATTGATTCATTCATTGATTGTGTCCAGGGTCTGAAGTTAGAAGCTGAAGTACCGAAGGCACCCTGGAGACTCTTCTAATAAGATGAGTTTGCTTAATTCATAGACTCTTTGAGGTGCTTTAGAAAGAAGCATCATAAAAAGAGGTAGAAAAGGCAAAGAGCACTTATAGGACAATGAGACCTAGGCTCCTCTGGCTATTAGAGTTGATGGCATGTATCAAATTACTTAGAATAGGCCTGCTATTTAAAGCAGGAAGATAGAGGAATCTGACATGTATTATATGCTCCACCTCCAAAGGGACAGTAAGATTCCAAGCAAGAAAACCCATCAGATAAACGATGCCTAGGGCAGAGAAGGCATTTGTGAGGTTAGTGTCTGACCTCTCTTATTGGAGACATCACGTTTTTCTTTGCCTTCAGAAACACATTGATCCTCTTTTTCTGCAGATTACCCGGACATGTTTAGTTCCTTTTGCCCTTGCACTTGTTGCTGTCTGACCTCGTCTGTTCTGCAAGGAGCTGCATCTGAATAATTAACGTAGCACCCTTCAGGAAATCAGATTGATTGTTTTTAATACCTGCTTTATGACAGGATTTGCAAATTGCAAAAGAGAGAAAAAAACGGTTTAAAAGATGATATGGTTTAATAACCGATCACCTCCATATTTTCTCTTCAAGTTGCCCTCCTGGGATTCAATGCAAAGGATAAATTAAAGTGAACAAGCAGCATCTTTGGGTGAGTTCTTTCATGTTTTTTGATGTTTCAGTATGCATCAAATAGGAGGAGTATACATGAAAGGGAAAAGTTGTGGTTGAAGGTGTTCCCAAATACACATTGCTGGGGTGCTTCCAAAGTGCTGACGGCTGCCAAGCACTCCATGGTGATGCAAACATTAATGGACAAGTCATAGAATCATAGAATCATAGAATTGTTAAGGTTGGAAGGGACCTTTAAGATCATTGAGTCCAACCATTAACCTAACCTGACAAAAACACTTCTAAACCATATCCCCAAGTACCACGTCTACCCTTTTTTTAAACACCTCCAGGGATGGCGAATCCACCACCTCCCTGGGCAGCCTATTCCAATGTTGGATAACCTTTTCAGTGAATTTTTTTTCCTAATATCCAACCTAAACCTCGCCTGGCTTAACTTGAACCAATTTCCTCTCGTTGTCCTGCTTCTGAAGAATGTGGGTAGATGGTTCATAACAAAAAAGAAATAAGGTAATAGAATCATAGAATCATAGAATTGTTGAGGTTGGAAGGGACCTTTAACATCATCGAGTCCAACCATTAACCTAACCTGACAAAAACCACTTCTAAACCATGTCCACCCTTTTTTTAAACACCTCCAGGGATGGCGAACCCACCACCTCCCTGGGCAGCCTATTCTAATGTTGGATAATCCTTTCTATGAAAAAAAAATTCCTAATATCCAACCTAAACCGTGCCTGGCTTAACTTGAACCCATTTCCTCTCGTCCTATCGCTTGTCATTGGGGAGAAGAGGTCAGTCCCCATCTCTCTACGACCTCCTTTCGGGTAGTTGTAGAGAGTGATAAGGTCTCCCCTCAGCCTCCTCTTCTCCGGGCTAAACAGCCTCAGTTCCCTCAGTCGTTCCTCATCAGACTTGTCCCCCAGACCCCTCACCAGTTTTCTTGCCCTTCTCTGGACACGGTCCAGCACCTCTTTCTTGTAGTGAGGGGCCCAGAACTGAACACAGTACTCGAGGTGGGGTCTCACCAGTGCTGAGTACAGGGAGATGATCACTTCCTGAGTCCTGCTCACCACACTATTCCTGATATTCTTAATGTTGGCTGAGGAATTGCTTCTGTGCTCCTGATTTCACAGAATCACAGAATCGTCAGGGTTGGAAGGGACCTCTGGAGATCATCTAGTCCAACCCCCCCGCCAGAGCAGGATCACCTACAACAGGTTGCACAGGACAGCGTCCAAGTGGGTTTGAATATCTCCAGACATTCATTTGCAAAGCACTTAGAAGAACCCAGTTATTATAAATAAGACCCCAGTTTGTTCACTGCTTGGCCAATGGAAGGAAGAAGTTTTGAGGTCATCTGAGGTCATAAAGGGCAGAGAGTTCTAGTTCCTGTCTATCTCTGCCCACTCATTTATTGCTGACTTTGTGACCCTGTTTAAATCTTATAATTGTTTTCTATTTCACATACCTTACCATTAAAATATGATTATGGTTTTCTTCTTACATAGGACACTTACATATTTTGATGGTGTACAGTGCACTGAGGTCTTTGCATAGGAAAGGTCTCCTGCTGTATTAGTGTGAATGAGCAATAAAGGAGCTCAGTGAGATTAACTGTCTCCAAGCTATAAAATTGTGAACTATTTCTTCAGAAACAATCAAATTCACATAATCAGTTTCTTATAAAAATACCTTGTTGTGTGGGAGCACAAAAATGGACTTGAGAAAGTTGTGATCTCTATGACTCCGAGGTCAGTTCTTTAGAACTTATTTTTTTGAAACCATGATTCTATAATAAATACTGTGGTGCCTTAGAGATACTGTGAGTACTAAAATAAATACATCCATCAGAGTTCATTAGGGTCATCTTCAGTCAATGGGGAGAAATAGGAATTTTCAGGACGTGATCTAGTGAACCTTTTTTATGCATCTGCCTTAAGATGAGGTTGCACCTGAAATCCACTGCTTTGTTTTCTTTTAACTCTAATGGGAGCTTGGGGCATCTAGGTCCCTAGTGTTATTTTAAACATCTGCACTTAGGTACATGAATCTCATATCTAATGTATGCCAAATGTCACCAAGACATCCACAGTCTAATGATTAGGAAATGAATCAGTGTAACAGGGGTGCAAAAGAGAGACTAGGTCCAGATTGTCTTCTAGTGCAAAACATTAACAATTCAGTTTCTTTCCTCCAATCAATTCTTTCCTCCACTTTTTTGTAGACCAATGAGTGTCCAACTAGCCTGCTGATTTGAACCTAGGTTTTCAGTCTCATGGATGAGTTTTGTAATCAGTGAGCTACTGGATAAAGGAAGATGAACTTCATTTTCTCCTGTATTTTAGGAAAAAGAGTGGCTGCAGGCGTTTATTGGCAGTGTTGGTCTCTCAGAGTCCCTCCCCAAGGCCCCCAGTTAAACACCTTGATTTGGAGAGCGGTGATACATACGATCATGTCCTTCCAGCTAGATTTTGTGGATCTCACTCTAAAATGTTTGACTTGTCCTGACCTACAATGACAGCCTACGTGTCTAATGTGAATTCCATGAGGTGTAAGACACTTAAAAATTAAGGGCCATCATGGCAAGCTATGCAAGATCTACAGCTTCTGTGCTTTTAGCTTTGCTTGTTTATCTCTGCAACAAATCCTTGCTATCTCCTTGCAGTGAAAGCTTTGTCTCTGCGTATTTGGTTAACCCCTTTTCCCTGGTGGTATGGGATCAAATCCATTTGGGGAAACACCAAAAAGGCAGGAGTTGGCAGTAATACTGTAGTCCTCCTGTTAACATATGGAGACATATATGCACAAACATTATGGAATGCTTTGTGACCACCTACTTTCTTCTCTTCAACCGAATCTACTGAACTTTGTGTGGCTGTTTTCCTTGCTTCTGGAATATTGCCTCTGATTAACATTAATGTAACTTGGCCATGCTCTGGAATCTCCATGGGAGTCTATTATCTCCTTTCAGACGTTCAGATAGTTTGCTTTTCTCAGTACTGCTTTCCTCCCATTTTTATTTTTTAAAGCTGCTGGAAGGCTTTTATAGCCTGCACAGTCCTGTACATCAGTGACAAAGGCAAGTGAGTGTTCCTGCTAGTGCCATCGTGAGCAGCGAGCTGCCACATCTTACATTCATTTCCTGTGTCTGTAAATCTATAAAGCTGTGAGATTCCAAAAGTAAACAAATGTAATCTTTTTTGGAAGATGGAATACATTGGCAGGTAAATCTTAATGATAATTGCCTCTAATTAGCACTCCCACCAGATGACAAATCTTTTAGTAACAGCAAAGTGTCACTCGAAAATGTGCATATTCTTGCTTTGCCTTTGAAAATGTCAAAGAAAAATCATATATATTGGTTTTACTCTATTGCCATAATTTTTCATTAAAAGCAGGGGGACAAAATGAGGGGTGAAATGCAGAAAAATGAGAAATAGCTTTGAGGAAAGGAGGTCTACTTTGAAAGGAGGATTGTACTCCATTCTGTAGCCAGTTTCCTTTTTCTAACAGGTACTCTCTCACCCTCTTCAACTCACTTCCAAAGCTTCTTCATGGGCATTATGGAGAGGTTTAATTGTGAATAGGTACTGAGACACACTGGGTTCACTGAGCCAGGCTTTCCCTGACTGAGGATTGAAAACATCCAGTGGCGACGCTCCGTGACTAGCAACATTATGAATGAGTGAAAAGTGGGATGTAATGCAAGGGCTATTTTGAACTGGCGTACCTTCACTAAAATACATGTTTTCCTTCTTTTCTTTTTATTGCATGGAAGCTAGAATGGTTTTAAAATTAATTTCTATGACAGTCAGTTTCCATCTGAGGTAATTCTTCACTGGGGTCAACGGAACTGAACAGAGCTACTGTTCTAGTATCTGTGTCACAGACAGTTGACTCAACTTATATTTTTGAGGTTTTCTTGGAAAAATACAGTAGTTAGAAGCCTTTCTTAAAACAATCAGTGAAATTCAGAAGAATCAAAAGCATTTGAGAGAAGGCTGTGCTGCGCATTGCTTCCCTGCTGCCTCTCCTTCCACATGAACACCGAGAAATGCGGAAACACATCTGTTCCCGTAACATGGTGCAGCCTGCTGCTTCCTCTTCTTTAAGTCAGAAACATAGGTGCCACACACTGCCTTTTTAACAGGTGCATGATTAAATACTGACATAGGCACATGGCAGGTATTGACAGATAGTTTTGAAGAAATCATCTTTGTAGGATAAAGATTGATGGGCTTCACAGTGATTTTTTAGTTCCTCTGGGAGCAATTCCCATTTATGCTAAGGACTGTTGTGCCCCAAAAGTATATTTAGTGATCTCAGGTGGGAGTGCTCATGTAGGAATGCTGCCTAACCACCTTGTATCTTGTGGAATGACTGTGCTTATATAAATATATGACTTTGCTCTCCTCTTTAGTCTATTCTTTTACTGTAAAACCTATCCATTTTTCTGAGATCTTTTTGAATCCTCATCCTACTCTCCAAATGTTTGCAAACATTTTCCAGTTTTGTATTGTTTGCTAATTCAATAAGGACATTCAATATTCCTTCATCCAAGTAATTAAAAAAACATTTAACAGGACCAGACTGATTCTTGCAGAACCCCATCCAATAACTTCTTTCAGTTTGACATTAAAGCATTGATAATTAGTCTTGAATCAACTTCCCCGTCCTTCACTTAGTCTATGCTGCACCCTCACTTCTTGAGCTGTAAACCAGGGGTGAGAGTGTTCCTGTAACTCAACGAATTCCTCTGAGGATAAATCTAACTGATTGTTCAGATCTAGCATGCTGTAGTAGGCTGAAAAACAGGTTTTGTCCATGTTCCTAAGATCCCTGCTGTTGAAGTGATCTTTCTCATGGTGTGCAACGAAAAGCAACATGTACACACGTTTATTCTGATCCTGTATCTACATATGTAAATGTTAATTGGAATGCCAACATTAATTGGAATTTCCTGAAATATGTCCAGACAGAGTCAGTTTTCTTTGACGGGGGGAACAAGTTCCCTTTTGAGTGCCTAGGAAGGGGAGCTATTGTCTTATCATAAAGCATGAGGAATGACAAACTAAACAAGAAGAAACGGAAAAAGGAATGACCAAGAGGAATGAAGAAAAAGTCAACTTTCCCTCCTACCCTCTGCTCCATATTTCCAAAACATTAAGTACATATCTCCTATTGAGTTACATGGGCACTGAGTAATTCCGAACAGAGAATGTATCTAGATCTGTCTAAGCCTTTTTATCCTGACCACAATCTAGCCTTTGTTTTGGCACTGTAGAATGAAATAATTAACTGTAGTGGATTATGCATTCCAGTTTATACCATGGCCAAATTCTGACATAGTAAAACCATCAACAGTAAGGGCTATTGTTTAATTACAGAACTTAAGAGCGTGAGGGCCCCAGAGAAGAAAAACAGAGTCCTTGTTTCAAGACAAAAGAGGAGTAGGTTCATCCCAATTAGAAGTTACCCTTAGGTCAATTTATAGCCTCCCAGGGCACTCTGCCCACAAATATGTCATTATTTATCTTGAGCACTCCTACTGTTACATGTCTGGTAAAAAGTTATCCACACAAAGGTTGATTGCCAACTCATTCCAGATATGTCTAGCTTCCTGTTTGACATGATCCAGCACTCAGGGACCACACAGACTTTGCAGTAATCACAGAGAAGGAGCTTGCCTCCTCTTGCCTAATGCTTAGATTTATCCATCTTATTTTTGGTCCTATTGCTGTTCCAAGCTACTGCTCTGGTAAATGAAAAGGGACAAGTATCTCCAGATGGCAACTGAGATCTTCAGACTGCTAAACTGTCTTTAGGAAATGCTGCCTTCTGTCCATTGTCTAGAGAAGAAATGCAGGGTAGCTCCATGCCTAATTTAGATTCCTTTGTTAAACGCATTTTTTCAGTCCAGGCGAATATGAGGTTATCCATAGGTGTTATTCTATGATAGTCAACAAACTTAAAAGCAAACAGAAGCCTCAGATGATGCATTCTGTGTATCCTAAAGTGGTATCAGGCCATTTGATCCATTAAAATAATGTTTCATATCAATTTCTATTCCTTCTGTCTCTAAATCCAGCTGGTGAGAGAGGGAAAGCCCATTATAGCGCTTTACATTCTAAACATTTTAATTCTGCTGCTCACTGCTCTCATATATTTTTATTGTGTTGAGGATGTCAGCAAAATAATTACAAGATTTTAAAATGCTGGTTTTTGATAAATTTAAAGTGTATTTTTATGAAATTGTCTTTACTGCCAGTGACTCCTGACCACTATTTTAAGGGCTTATCAGAGGTTTTCCCAGGTTTTTCTTGAATCATTAAAAATGTAAATTTGTCATTTTTAGAATTTTTTTTTTTTAATTCATATATTTCACTAATTGTGATTGTCCAAACTGGGATTAGACAATACCTTAACAAAATATATAAACTCCTTCCCGGTCTAATTATCAGAATCCTACCAACCGCAATCCTACCAATCCTACCAACCTAAGGAGGAGCACCAGTTGAACATGCCATAACATGCATCCTCACCCCATGAAGTTGGTATCTGCAGGGACCACACACAATAAAAACCACATTACCATGCTGTCCGTATGTCACCATTGCTAATGTCTGGAAGGTAAAGTTAACGATGTGGTTATGCTTCCTTTTCCATGTCCGTTTTATTTTCTGGTTCTCATTTTCGCTAGCACAAGTCTCTCTGTTTCTAATTCTCCATATGTGAACAGTTTTTTTTCTGTGTGCTGTGGTCTAACCCCAGCAAGCAACTAGGACCACACAACTGCTTTCTCACTCCCTCCTAGTAGGGTAGGAAGAGGATGGAGAAAAGAAGGCGGGAACCCCCTCCCCCCCAGGCCCCCTTGTGGGTTGGGATAAAGACAGTTTTACAGAACAGTAATAGAAGAGGAAGGAAAAGTAGTAAAAGGATTTAAAATATAAAGCGATACAAGACAAGTCTCTCTCACCACCCAATGATTGATTGTCCAGCCAGTCCTGAGCAGTGATCATGGATTCCTGTACCTCAGCCAACACACATTTATATACTGAGCATGATGTCTATGGTGTGGAATATTCCTCTGGTCAGCTTGTCCTGTCTATGCTCCCTCTCAGCTTCTATGACAAGCTGAAAAAGTCCTTGACTACTGTAAACATCACTTAGCCACAACTAAAACAATGTGTGTCATCCGCATTTTGCTCATACTAAATCCCAAACATAGCAGCTACTAGAAAGAAAATTAACTTTATCCCAGCTGTAACCAGGACACTGTGAAATAGATTTCTTTAGTGTCAATATTTGAAATAGGAGCCTTTCCCTCCATATTTTTTATTTTTATATCAGGTTTTTACCTTAAATATCAAGTGACGGATCTCAGTACATTCATAATTTCCCAGTGTTTTTTTCCAAATGAAAGCAAAACAGTTGCTTAGAGTACCTGTTCTTTCTGCCTAATGACAGGTCATGTTTTTTGCTTCTTGCTTAACTGCATTTTGTAAATTACTTTTCTGGTTCTTTTAATCTCAAAAATATCTTCTGTCTCCTCTCTCTGTTTCCCTCTTTTTTTTCTTCTTCTTCTTTTTTTTTTTTTTTATTTTCTCCTTTTATTCTTTCAATATCTTTGCTCTTTATGTCTTTTCAGCTACTATGGCTTTGTTCACTTTCTTTTTTTCATTGTCTCTGTTTTTCACTGTCATTGCTGGAGTTGAATCAAAGAATATTCTGTCACAGTTTTGAAATGTTTCATTTTCTCCTAGAAAATATATGAGTTAAAGTCAGTGGAACTTACTAAAAAAGAAAACAATGTAAAGTTTTATGGCTATGCAAAGTAAAGAGATTTCAGCATTTACATTCAACTCGAGGTAGTCTTGCTAGCTTCAGACAGCTTATTCCAAAGTTTAATTTGATTTTATGATTTTTTCCTGGCATACTTAATGTTGTCTGAAAGGAGGCAAGGTTTTTTTGTTTCTTGGGAAAATGGAATCAGAAGACGTTGCCAATATTTCAAAATACCTTAAAGAGTGACAGGATTAGGAGAGCATTAATCCTTCTGTTTTGGAGTGAGCCTTTATTTCTGCTTATGTGCTATATACAAGTTTTGCTTTTCCTAGTGTTTTGCTCAGAATAGATAACTTCAGACTCCTGATAAATATTGCTGCCTCCTGAAACCTCTAGGTATTTTCTCATTCTCACTTGCATTTTAGATGTCTCTGTCTTAGATTACCTCTGAAATCCTGACACAACTGCATTGTCTGATCCAGCTGCAGCTCAGCTGAGTTTTCCTGTGGGCTGACAGAGAATCAGATTGGTGTTCATGAACAGATGTGTCAAGCTGTTCAAAGACAGCATCTCTGGCAAAGTAAATTCCTCTTTAGACACTGTAGTGCTCGTTACCATAGTACCTGCGCCTCCAAAACATTAATAAAGTAGAGACTGCTCCGAGACAGAGAAATATCACCACTTCAGCTTTCACAATGCAGGAAACGGAGCTATGTATAGCTGGAATCAGTGGGAGCCTGAAAATAGTAGCCTGAGGTTTTTCCCACATTAAAGACTGATGGAAGTCACCAGCACAGCTCTGTTAAGTTCCTGCTCTGAAATTTGCCCTGGAGGAAACTTCCACTATTTACTGGTTAAGCATAAAGCCTAAAGAGACAGTGTAAATATACCAGTGTCATGCTGGTATCCTGAACACAGCAGGAGTCAGCAGAGAGAGAGAGTTTTCTTGTTTCAAAAACTGAAGCCTACAGAATCACAGAGTGGTAGGGGTTGGAAGGGACCTTCGCAGATCATCTAGTCCAACCCCCCTGTCAAAGCAGGTTCACCTAGAGCAGGTTGGACAGGAATGCATGCAGGTAGGTTTTGAACATCTCCAGAGAAGGAGACTCCAGAACTTCTCTGGGCAGCCTGTTCCAGTGCTCTGGCACCCACAAAATAAAGAAGATTTTCCTCATGTTCAGATGGAATTTCCTGTGTTCCAGTTTGTGCCTGTTGCCTCTTGTCCTGTTGCTGGGCACCACTGAAAAGAGTCTGGCCCCATCCTCTTGACACCCACCCTTTAGATATTGATAAGCATTGATGACACGCCCTCTCGATCTTCTCCAGGCTAAACAGACCCAGGTCTCTCAGCCTTTCTTCATAAGAGAGGTGCTCCATTCCCTTGATCATCTTCGTAGCTTTCCACTGGACTCTTTTCAGGAGTTTCCTGTCCTTCTTGAACTGGGGAGCTNGAGACTCCAGAACTTCTCTGGGCAGCCTGTTCCAGTGCTCTGGCACCCACAAAATAAAGAAGATTTTCCTCATGTTCAGATGGAATTTCCTGTGTTCCAGTTTGTGCCTGTTGCCTCTTGTCCTGTTGCTGGGCACCACTGAAAAGAGTCTGGCCCCATCCTCTTGACACCCACCCTTTAGATATTGATAAGCATTGATGACACGCCCTCTCGATCTTCTCCAGGCTAAACAGACCCAGGTCTCTCAGCCTTTCTTCATAAGAGAGGTGCTCCATTCCCTTGATCATCTTCGTAGCTTTCCACTGGACTCTTTTCAGGAGTTTCCTGTCCTTCTTGAACTGGGGAGCTCAGAACTGAGCACAGTACTCCAGATGTGGCCTCACCAGGGCAGAGTAGAGGGGGAGGATGACCTCCTTCGACTTGCTGGCCATGCTCTTTTTAATGCACCCCAGGATGCCATTGGCCCTCTTGGCCACAAGGGCCCATTGCTGGCTCGTGGTCAACTTGTTGTCCACCAGGACTTCCAGTCCCTCTCTGCAGAGCTGCTTTCCAGCAGGTCAACCCCTAACCTGTACTGGTGCATGGGGTTATTCCTGCCCAGATATAGGACCCTACGCTTGCCCTTGTTGAACTTCATTAGGTTCCTCTCCACTCAACACTCCAGCCTGTCCAGGTCTCGCTGAATGGCGGCACAGCCTTCTGGTGTGTCAGCCTCTACTCCCAGTTTAGTGTCATCAGCAAACTTGCTGAGGGTACACTCTGTCCCCTCATCCGGGTCGTTGATGAATATATTGAACAAGACTGGAGCCAGTACTGACCCCTGGGGAACACTGCTAGCTACAGGCCTCCAACGGGATTCTGCACTGCTGATCACAACCCTCTGAGCTCTGCCATTCAGCCAGTTTTCAGTCAACGTCACTGTCCATTCATCTAACCCACAGTTCCTAAGCTTACCTATGAGGATGTTCACCTTCCCAGTGATCTTGATGTTCAGGAGCAGCTCAGTCTCTCAGCTTGCTCTCCCTTATTTCCGGAGAGCACCTCTGCTCCCAGTTACACTATCTGCTGGTTTTGTAATAATTCTTTCTCCCCTCTCCCATGTGTTCAGACAGCCAAAGCCAAGAGATACTGAGGTTGGTATCTCTGACACCCTCAGCTCTCGCTGTTCAGAGTGGCTCATTGGTGCCATGGGCTGGCACCCCGATGTTCTCACTCATCCCAGGCAAACAGTGACTACATTTACTGTTCTGATTTAGCCCCCAAAACAGGTGTCATATACACCACTGGACTTTAACCAGGCATGCAGCTGATCTGCACTGAAAATACTTGATGGCAGTCTTTAAAATCTTCCCGTGTAACGCTATAGACAAGATGCTACTTGTGTGAATGCCAATGAAATTTAAATATCATGAATACAAGATTGTATTTAAAAAATGCTAAATGTTCAGAACAGTGCAGATCCTCAAAGGCATTTGAGTATGTAATTCCTTGAAAGCAATAGCACCTATGCAGCTAAATCCCTTCAGGACAGACATAATCTCTGTCATTGTGGGATATCGGAATGGATGGAGACCAGGGAACGTGCTGTCAGGCCTAACAGGAAGCTTGTGTTGCTTTTGATCCACACGTCTTCCAGTTTTCACAAGCATTAGCTTTCAGTCTATTGCTCATGATTGTGAGTGTGAGAAGTCCCACTGGGTTTCCAGCCCTCACAAAACCCCAAAATAAATCTTGAAAATAATACCAGGCCACTTGGAATATAGGATACAACTCCACAAGAAAGGGCAAACCAGTTTCCCATCTCATCGGCATTTCTGTCTTTAGTGAAGTAACACTCACTGACAACCACTTGTTCTTGCAGTTTTTCTTCCTTTTAGGGTCTTTGTCATTTGGGATGTCTAACTGTTTCTTTTCTAGTAGAAGACATTAACATTTGCTGGCATTGACCTTGACCTTCTTTACATAGTAATATTCTTGAAGCATTGCTTTCTGCAAGCTCTTTACACACCAAATCCAAGCAGTTGTACACTTAGATTTCTTCTCTTGGAAAGTCATATTTTATGACTAGTCATGTCCTTAGGCTTCACTGTCTAGAAGAATAAGAATAAATTGGTTTTATGCCACCAAACTACAGTCCTGATGTTTTGTAGGCTGTTCTGTGACTCCCTCATGCATTGTATTTCACAGCTGGGTCTAATATGAAACGAAAAATAAGTATATGGGAGCTTTCTTATTTAAAATGAATACTAGTGGTTACTGTTCTTGTTGTGCTTCTTCACAGCTTTTCCATGGTGCAGCATCAGGGTAAGCAGCCAAAGTAGGCAAAATCTGTTTTTTTTTTAATTTATGTTTTATTGTACCAGTCTGAAACGGTTGGTACTCTATAAAGTTTTAAGACAACACCAAGCACATCGTTGGTAAGCAAACATATAAATTAAACAAGTTTATAAATCTCCAGATCATATTTCACAGTCAGTTCATTGGCAGATCAACCCACAAAGCATTGGACTAACTGCCTTATCTCTCCATATATTTGTTTATTCTTCCTTTCTTTCTCTGCTTTAGATAAGTCAGATCTAGTCTTTGAAGCAAGCACTTCCTCTCCTCGTCATTTGTACAGTGCCCAGGGCAATTCAGCCCTGACCTCTTCCTTGCAACAGCGCAAATCCTGAATGGGGGTTCACTAATCCATAATGCCACAGCTGCCATTTATCTCACCTGTGTTAAGACATCTTCACTCTAGGTCTGTCCATCTGAGCTGGTCAGCTTCGATTCCCTTTATAGTCAGTATGGAGAAGCAAGTACTTTTGGGATAGTAATTCCTCTGGCTTGTTTTGGCTATCAACTTTAGGATAAAACAAATTGTATCTTAAATTGTCTGTATACACTAGTAGCTGGATTTCCACTGGGCAGTTCAGAATAATCAGCTCAGGCAGAAGTGCCTGGTTTTAGTCAAGAGAAGTTTTGCCATTTATAGCTTGGAGATCATCTCCTATTTAGAGGATCTCCATCCATTTGGGTAAGCCAGCTTTCTGCCTGCTTTGCACCCTGGGAGCAACACAGAGGAAGTTCAGGCAAAATGTTGCCCAATTACTCTAAGCCCTCCAGGAAATCTCACAGACGTGTTTGAAATCAATTCAACTGGAGTTTGTCATTTTGAAGGACAATGGGGGCAAAAGAAGATGAACTTGAGGATGACGGCATCTGAGTTTTTGTCTCTCTGTACTAACACTATAAATAGAAAAGCAGTTACAAAAGAAGGTCTCGTGAAAGGTGAGATTGATTTCTCTCAGTGGACAGTGAGGGCATTCCCACCACAATAAATGCTTCAGAAACTGTGATTCTTGCATGCCCACAGAAGTCAGGAAGGATGGCAGTGAGGTGCCTCACAGTGTGTCACTCACTCTGCTTCCATCTCTCTGGGACCTGACCAAAGGTACAGAAACTATTTTTTTCTGAGACTTCTTTTTTGCTTTGAGTGCGAGAGAGATTAGAGATGTGAAAGCTTTGCATGAAACAGAGCCTATCCAAGGATGCTTCTTCAGCTGGTGTTAACTGGTGTCACTCTTTCAAAATCATGAAAATATTATGCATCAGGACCTAACTTACTGCCTTTTTTTTTTCCAAGCAAATATATTTGCAGGTTAGAGGAAAGGGCAGAGGATGTCAGCTGAATAATAATAAAAAAAATTAAAAATACTGGTTCTTTTCATCTTATCATCTCTATATTCCACAAAGGCACACAACAGTATGATGGGGTATAACATTTGGATTAAAAACATATTTGGCAACTCCTGGATGAAATTTTATTATTTTAAAGATAATTTTACTATTTTAAGCATGTGGCTCAGAAGTTTTTTCAGTTTGAAGAAGATAATATTGTACAACGAAAGAATCTAAAATGTACTAATAAGGCTCAGTGTTATTTTGCAGCTACTTTTTTGTGCAAAACTACCAAAGGAGAAACCATTTGCTGGTGATCAGTGCAGTGTATTCACTGCACCACAGTAGGTGACTCTCTTTATAATTTCATTTTAGCTAGAGTTTAAATTCCACTTCAATGTTTATTTGTAAACATCAAGATGATACGGACCAGATCTTTTAGATGATACTGTTCCTGAAACAATAGCTATCTGTGATTACAAGATTGAATTAACTTCAATTTCATCATCATCTAACTCTGCTGAAATGTATGAATATATCTCCCTTAATAGAAGCTTGCATCAGTCATTTCCAGGCACTGTATCTTTATTTCTGAGATAGGACAAATAGCCCTCTAAAACCATTTTTTTGTTATTATTTTTTTAATTCACTTAAAGAATCAAGAAGAAAGAAATACTTCTCTAATACTTCTGTAAACAGTTCTCTTCAACTGCTATCTCCTAGTTCACAGGAACAGGGCATACACTCTGCCTCCTTTAAGAAGAAATATCTTCTCGAAACTGACAGCTTGCATGTAGTCTACGTATACACGAATACTGTCACAACATTTTGTCAACAAATGCAAGAAATACCCATGCCACATATGGTCATGACAATATCCATGACCTTACAATGGGGAAAGGTGATTTTTCTTAAAATGCAAACTGAAAGAAAAAAGGTTTTCACGGATTCATGCTTACAGTCTCACAGCCATGAGCAGCAGCATGTTTGTAGTGACCAAACAACAGCCTAGCAGCCAGGCATCACAAGGTTTGTGTCGAAATATTAGATCCAGGATCCATTGCAATGACATGGAGGACAAGGAACACCAACTGTCAAGCCTTTCCTGGGTCTCTCAAGTTTCTCTCTCAGGATGTGTAGGTTTCCAATATGCATTTTTGTACTCTTTTGGGTCTGGCAACGATCAGTGTCTCCATCCTGCCCCCGCTTTGTGAATCATCAGGTCACCACTCCTCATCTCCAGGGCTTGTGAAACCTCAGGTAGATGTGCTTGGGTCTTGATGACCTGCTAATCTGCGTGGCCTTAACACAGTCCATTCTGAGAGCCCTGTCCCTGCTGTATGCTCCTGCTGGTGCCTCCACACCCAGCTGTCCCCATGCATTCTCCATTCAAACCAATCTTAGTCTTCCTACTACAATGCTGTACACCCTGACCAACATAGATGAGTGTGATTAAATTGTAATGTCAAGTTACACTGACTGTTAAAGAGTCAGGCTTTACTTCTTGATAATCTTCCAGCTGTCATGGTGCACTGAATTTCAATCTAATACAACATGCGGCCAAGGACTAAATTTTATTTTTATGCATTTTTCTAGTTGTTTAAAACCATTGAGAGTTTGCTTTTAATTTCCAGGTGAGGTTGATTTTAATTGTCTTCAGCTTTCTGGACTTAAATTTGTACCTAGTCTTTTCCAAGTGGATATGTTCACTGCAATAAATCACGTGTTCGATTAGCTGCCCCATCCTAAAATAAATGTTTGAGATAGAAGAAAGCATCCTCTGATGAAAAGTATGTTTCCTTGTCACTGACAATAAGGAAAATTAGACTTGACTTACTCCGATCAGTTGACTTTTGATTGGTCCAAGTTGCATAAGAGGAATCCCACCTTTAACAGAAATATAACTGGAAATGCTTCCAGATGCTCAGTGAACTATAAAGACCCACAGAGTGCTCTGGCCATCCAGTATGTGTCAGACAGCCACTGCTGGTCTCTCTTGGTAAAGAAAACCAATCAATTCAGGCATGTAAGGCTATAAATAAGTTGTCAATAAATCTGAATATTTTGTGACTTAGAATGCTTGAAATGACTGATCTACAAAAATAAGATCTTTCCTGTATTGTTCCTGCTGATCTAGTGCCAGAGAAGAGAGACAGCCCATTCCACCCCAACACTGTGAATCTCCAAGGCATGGGAGATCTCAGCTAGAACCTACATCTGCCCTTGGAGTGAAACAGACCATTATGCCAGCTCCTGAAACTTTAGGAAGATCAAGGTCTGGGTCTGAGTTTTGTGCATCTGGATCAGATCAAGAATGAAAGTTCACCTGACAGTTTCTTTTTTTTTGGAAGGAACACAGGAAGTTCAGTAACTAACCTATGATGAAAATCCTGCTTTTGTTTGGGGATGAGGGGAACAAAGGGGAACCTTTTTTTATTCCTTTTTTATCTTTCCGGAAATGCCCAAACCCTTTCTGCTCAAGCTATGTATTACAATGGTTTACAGTATGCTCAGCATTGTCTAAGCACAAAAGTGAACATCAGGAATGCCACTGTTGGAAGGATCTTGCTCTCTTACTTCCTTTAATGTAACAGTACTCCCAGCCTTGGAAGTCAAAAATGAATTAGGTGTTGGATAAATGATGCTAATATTGCACAACTTATGAACAGCTATTACCAATAGCTGCTTAGGGATAGATGTCCTACATGAAAAATAGGCTATGGATTGAGGTATTTTCTTCCAGAAGCACTAGTATTATTTTATTTTTCTTGATATGATGGAAAGAAACCTCTTGGAAAGCTGCTGTTGCATTGTTTGGGTGAATGGCAACAAGTAGTTTACAACATTTATGGAAAAAGGACTCAGCCTCTCATTTATAACTGCAAGGAAACACAAATGCCATGGAAAATCAGTCTCCAAAACAGAGGCAAACAACTTTTGCAGTGGCCACCACTGACTTTAAAGCATCGGGAAAGCAGCTGCTTCTGAATATCCTTTTAAGCCCATTGAGGCTTGATCCAGATGTTAAAAATAACAATGTCTTTCATCCTCTGTAATAATCGGATATAGCAGGGCAGTGTTGGAGGAGCGGTTATTATATAATGAAAAAACACCACAGCTCCCAGATCAGGGACACCCCCTGCCAGTCTGTGCAGCAGCCTCCGACCACCACTCCGACCAGCTCACTGTGCTGGCAACGGCATCTGCCGAAGGACCCTGGCACCCTTGCACCTTTGCAAACAGCTGCAGAGCTTTGTGCTGTGCCCACATTTGGTGTCCTCGCTGCCCTTGCATGTAGGAAGGTCAGGGAAAGAGGCTGCGTGTCTGTACCTCATCGGTTGCACCTCACAACGTGGCATATCATCTCAATCCTCTGGTGTCACTAGCTTTGTAAAGATACTCCGGACTTGGCAATTGAGTCCTTGCTCTGCTCTCTCTGCTGCAGTGTCCAGTGAAGAAGCATAGAACAGAGCCGGGGCAGTTGGATCTCCCGCTGTCATGGATGCATTCACAGCAGACACCTCTCAAGAGCCCCTCTGTTGGTGTCTGGGTCTCTGTAGCTGAGAGCCAACAACCACCATGAGATGATGCACCACTTTCTCCTGCCTCCTCAGGAGCCAAACTGGTACCCACCTGGGCTACATTCCTGAGGTCACATTTTCAGATCAAGAGATCACAAGCTCCCCGGCAGCAAAGCACTTAAGCACGAGCACAAGCTGAAATATTCAAGCAGTCCCTCTGGAAGTCAGCAGGACATTTCACACTGTTAAGTGCTTCTCTGGATTGGTCTCAGGCTGAGCTTGAACTTTGCTGTTTTACTTACCATAAGATTAACTAAGGATGAATGAAAGTGGAAACAGCTAAAACTTTCCTTTTAAAGAAGCTGAAAATGAAGACAAATATTTCCCCGAAGATTCACCAGCAGTAAGGTTGGAGAAAGTGGTGTGGAAAGATATGAGACCTATTTCCACAGAGGTTTCCTACCTATTTTTAGCAGCAAACTTCAGCTGATCTTTCTTTGTGTGCTCAGAACTACACTACACATTGCAGCTGGGGTTTGCAGGATGTAAAAATCCAGAGGCAACTGGCAAAGTAATAACTGTCTTAATTAAGAGAAATTAATTCAGCTGATCTTAACTGAACATGCATAGGCAAGATGGAGATGTTCTATTATTATCTCATGCCAGGAAAACTCCAAAAAGTTGAGAGAGAAGAGACTTATCCAGTGAAATACCTGATAAATGCATTACACCTCAGGGCATTTTGTGGTCTTTGAAGTCGCATCAGCCCTGGTTTGCATGAAATACCGTAGAGATTGTCATCAGTAGGCACTCAGAAAATGTGTTTACCTCCTCAGGATAACTCTTCTTTTCCAATGCTGACCATGATAGGATGAGGAGTAATGGCTTCAAACTGGAAGAGGGGAGATGTAGAATAGATATTAGGAAGAAATTTTTCACTCTGAGGGTGGTGAGGCACTGGAACAGGCTGCCCAGGGAAGCTGTGGAGGTGCCATCCTTGGAAGTGTTCAAGGCCAGGCTGGATGGGGCTTTGAGCAACCTGGTCTAGTGGGAGGTGTCCCTGCCCATGGCAGGGGGGTTGGAACTAGATGATCTTTAAGGTCCCTTCCAACCTAAACTATTCTATGATTCTATGACTGAAGCCAGCCTGCTGCTGGGGAAATTGTTTCTGTGAGGGCCCTTTTGGCAGATGCAGAGTATATGGAAAGCATCCAGGCATTTTGGGTACTTACCCTTACACCACAAGAATGTGGAATAATTCCCAGTTTGCAAAGTACACACCAGGTCCACACCCTCTGAACAACGTGGAAAAGGATTTTAAAGAAAAGAAGTTGATTTTCAAAGACTTCATATTAGGCAAAGCAGAAACCTGGAGGATAACACTGGACTATTTATCTGTTTTCTCAAAGGTGGCCTGTCTCTGATCTTCAGTGGTATCCACCCATGGGCAGAGCCTGGAGGAGGATTTCCAAATTCTCTGTTGCTGAATGTTCAGCAGATAGAAAGGCCGTGCTTGAAGGAATGGTCAATCTGAAGCAGGTGCCTTCAGATGGGTAAATGAGACTGTTGCTCTTCATCTGAAGCCTTTGGAAGAAAGAATCACTGGAAGTGAGTCAGCTCCAGAAAATATCCAAGTGCAAATAAGAAGAGTATCTTAGGACTTGCTGAAAGTGCTTGGTAGGTCTCACCAGTACATGCATGCAGGTGACAATCCCACCAGGCATTTCTATTCTCTCTTCGGCCATGCGTGGGGTGCTGGGCTCTGTCTGATGCTATGGCTTCAAGTGAGACCTCTGAGAAAGCAAACCTACCTCAAATAAAACTTCATGGGTTTTGATCTGTCAAAATCATGAGAGCCTCAACTGGCATATTTCACACAGCCCTGATATTTCCCTTCCTCCTGCCTGCAGTTTTCTATCATCTAGGGTACCATTTGTTCAATCTATTACAATGTGCTCTTGATTTCAGTCCCCCACTTTGAGACTTTAGTGCATTTTCTTCCCGCGAAGAATCATAATATAAATCACTAGGTCAGGGAATAATGAGTCTAGTATTTTTAAAAAGCCTCCCACACAGAGGCAGGATATCGACTGATGATTCGGTAGGTGATGGGCTGTAATAAGGGGGCATTTTTTCCTTTAATTGCTGTTGAAAAGGGAAAAAGGAGCAAGAGAAATACTTAGGTTTCTGAGACAAGGATCTTAGCTTCACTGGGCTTTGTTTCACTAAGATCACCTAATAGGCTTGAGCATAAAGAGCTGGACAAAGCTAAAAGGATAAATAAACTGGTGAAAGACTCCAGCATGACTGCCTCTTTCCAATCTGAAAATTGGATTAAATATGGTTCTACCGTTATGTAAATAGGCAGTGAGAACGGGCTGACCTAGTGGTCTGTGAACTGAAAAGGATGCAGGATCTCCTGGTTTCTAACCCCTGTCTCTGCCAGAGACCTGTTTGCCTGTGACCACAGGGGTAAATGCTCAAAGAGTCACAAACACAAAGGCCAGAAAGGGACCATTAAAGTCATCTCACTGAACTGTTGCAAAACCAATTGTGAGGCATTTTTGCCCAGTAATTTCTGCACTGAGCTAGTTAGTTCTTTGAGCGAGGTGAGGGTCGCCAAGGACACACTTGTGGCAAGCATGGCTGGCAAGGCCAGTGGGTGGATCGTGTTTTCTTTCTCAAATTAAAGGTTAAAGATGCTAGCATAAGCTCTGTGGAAGGCAGTAGAAGCTTTCATAGAAGCAATATGCAGACAATGTTCCTGTCAGCAAGACCTGGTGCCTGCATGAGAGGAGAGCCCCCAGTTCCTGCCCAGCCATCGGTGGGAACAGAATCATCATCTCTTAACAAGTTCATTCCTAACCCTGGCAGCTGCCAAATCCACCCCTGGCCCAACCCAACTGAGTCATCCAGGGCCTGCATGCATGCCATCTTCAGCTGTTGACCCTACAGCAACCCAACAAGATGTCAAGTTTTGGTAAAGAATCTACAGTTCTTGCAGGTAGATTTTGTAATAACTAATTCTTTCACTGTACTAGAGAGGAAAACCAAAGAGTCAATCTGATGATTCATGATTTCTTATCATGAAACCTTGTTTTTTTCAGTCTTCCTATTCCTTGAAATAAAAGTTAATAGATAGCATGCTGCCAAAAGGGCAGAAAAATTCATTGGGTAATAGGTGGGATAATCTCAGAATTGAGTGTTGCAGAAACAAAAATGTTTTGACTGACAAAAAATAACATTTTAAAGCACCCTATGCACAGATGTCAAAGCATTTGAAGGAGCTAAGTGGCCATTTCTCCACTGAAATTATGCTGAATTGTATTCTACAGTAGATTTACGTAACATTTTCTTTATTGTATGTAAATCCAAGGAATTCCCCCTTTTCTTGAAATAAGTATCAGATATACTAAAAAAAAACCCCGTTCACATACCACTATACAGAAGTTACTTTATTCCTTGAAGCAAACAAAATCACAACAAAAACCATCCAAACCTAAACCACACACAACCTCCTTCATACAAAAGTTCAACCAGCCATTCAGAAATTAAAGCTCAAGAACAAAGAATGTATTTTTACTGTTTGTTTCTACCCTGGCCCTGGTTTTCCCTCTATTTTACACTCCCTCCTACCTGCAGCTTTCTTATCTGAAGCTCATTCTCTCTCTCTTCTGTTTGACCTGAGGTCAAATGTATCATTTATTTCCATGATATCCTTCAGCATTTTGCATTTCCCTGTGAAGCCGTCGCCCAGCTTGCCCTTTACTCAAGATTAAAGAAGGTTGCTTTTCATGCTGTTTTGAGTAACAAGAGTGTGAAAATCTGCAAATGACTCCAGTACATTCTCATGCCAGTCTCACCGTGTGCCCCATCTCCTCTTCATCTCCAGTAGGAGAAACTGCCTCTGGAGTTTCTGCAGTGTTGGTCCTTTGTACAGCAAGGGACATGAGCACTTTTGCAGAATTTATGGGCTGTGATGATGACCCAGTGACCCTGAGAAAGTTACAACAGAGAAAGATGACAGAGAACATACCTGAATCATAGACTGGCACCTCCTGATCTGTGGAGACACCCACTTTCAAAGTAAACTCACACTCAACCAGTTTACAACTTCCCTCCCAGGCTGAGCAGAAGGGGAAATCTGGTATGAATCTTGTGTCAGCTGATATCTGCAGGTCAGTATCTTTTGCATTTGCAATGTATAGGGAATCAGCATGGTGGGTTGATGCTGGCTGGATGTCAGGTGCCCACCAAAGCCACGCTATCACTCCACCTGCTCAGCTTGAAAGGGGAGACAAAATATAATGAGAGACTCATGAGTCAAGACAAGGACAGGGAGAGATCAGTCACCAGTTACTGTCATGGGCAAAACAGACTCAACCTGAGGAAAATTAATTTAATTTATTATCAATCAAATCAGAGTAAGATAATAAGAAAGAAAACCAAATCTAAAAACACCTTCCCCCAACACCTCCTGTCTTCCCGGGCTCCACTTCACCCCCAGTTTCTCTATCTCCTCCCCCTGACCAATGCAGGGGGATGGAGAATGGGGGTTGTGGTCAGTTCATCACACGTTGTCTCTGCCACTCCTTCCTCCTCCGGGGGCGGG
>VZSZ01011354.1:564342-603849 GCA_013398815.1 Ibidorhyncha struthersii | reverse complement strand
TCCTTCAGGAAGAGACTGCTCCAGTGTGGGTCCACCATGAGGTCACAAGTCCCACCAGCAAACCTGCTCCAGTGTGTGCTCTTCTCTCTCCACGGGGTCACAGTTCCTGCCAGGAGCCTGATCCAGGGTGGGTTTCCCACGGTGTCACAGCCTCCTTCGGGCGCATCCGCCTGCTCTGGCGTGGGGCTGCTCTACCGTTAACCTCCATGGCCTGCAGGGGGACAGCCTGCCTCACCATGGTCTTCACCACAGGCTGCAGGGGAATCTCTGCTCTGGCTCCTGGACCACCTTCTCCCCCTCCTTCTTCACTGAGCTTGGTGCCTGCAGAGTTGCTGCTCTCACATATTCTCACTCCTCTCTTCTGCTGCTGGTGTTGCACAGTTCCCCCCCCCCTTTCTTAAATATGTTATTCCAGAGACACTACCACTGTTGTTGATAGGCTCGGACTTGGCCAGTAGTGGGTCCATCTTGGATCCAGCTGGAAGTGGCTCTATCGGACACAGGGAAAGCTTCTAGCAGCTTCTCACAGAAGCCACCCTTGTAGCCCTCACCCCGCTACCGAAACCTTGCCATGCAAACCCAATACAATGACACAACTCATGGATTCTAACTGTTGTAAAAAGTGTACGTGGTTTTTGGGATGAAAGGGAGCTGTTTCTAGGATACTGCCTTATACACTAGTGACAATTACTAGAAGAGTAAGAGCAAATATCAGGCCCAGCTAGCTACAGGGATGAGATTGGGACCCCAAATGGATGTTCACGAGTAAAAAGGAGAGGATTTCTGAAGTTTGCAGGGGGATGGCATTGAAAAAGAAAATAATGTTTTCTGGACTGTGGGGGAGAATTAAAAAGTAAAGTCAGGCAGGAAGGTGGAAGGAGTGGGGAGTTCCACAGATTAGTCTGTTGTCTGAAGAAACATCTTGCTTTGATTTGGTTTGGTCTGGACCTGTCAGTTGGTTTATTTGAAAGTCCCTAGCTGTCAACTGGCAGGGGCTGGGAATAATTTTTCTCTCACCACCAACTCACTGGGACTCATGATTTTATAGATCTCTCATAGTTCCCCCTTAACTGTTTCTTCTATACTTGCAGTTTGATGAGCACTAATCTCCTTAGCTGCTGTCCGTTTCCTCAAATCACATTTTCTCTCCCCTTGAACATTTTCTACTTCCTAGCAAAGTTTTGCACAGTCTGCACTCAAATGTGCATGGTGGATCTGTTATTTTTGTGTTCTCTGCCCTTTCCCTATTCTTTTTCTAATAATTCAGCAATTTTTTCTTTTCTTTTTTCTTGTCTCTTTTTTTGGTGGTGGGGGTGGAGGGGGGGAAAGGGGTGTGGAGAGGAAGAAAGATACAGCTCCTTAGCATTGAGCTGCTTTTTTCACAGAGTTATCTATGACTTGGGGCATGATTAAGGGGCAGTAGGGAGAAAGAAGAGCAGGAATGAGATTGTCTAGGGCGAGACGTGGATCAGACATGCTGATTGCCAAGGAGCCAGGGAAGGAACTAATGGAGAGGCACTGACAAACCTGAATGAAAAAGTGCGTTGGCCACTGAAATGGAAAAATCAGGGGACAGAATATGGCACCCAAGTCACACAGCCTGGGTGTCAGGAACAATCTTTCCACCTTTCTCTGTCTTTTTCTCCAGCAGCTCCTTTTCTGCTCTGCACACCTCTATCCCAAGCGTGCTAAAGAAGCATGACAGCCCATCAGTGATGGAGAGCTTATGGGAAGGGCTAATCGCTTTCTTTGCTTTGTTCAGATGTACAAACAGACTGTTACTTACAACCATTACCCAGTCATCATACGTCACACAGACCAGTTCTGTTTTCCATGCATTGAATGTGTCACAGACACTGTATTTGTCACTAATTGTACAACAGGCTATGCAGGCCTGCTTTAGAATCTAGTAATTTGTTAATATAAGAGATGGGGCTTTCACTTTATCTCGAAATTGCAAATGTTATTGAGGCAGTTACATTTCTTATTTTTTTTAAGAGACACCACAAGCTGCATTTTCTGTCACTTTTATGAAACCGTATATGAATAACAGCAATGCCCATGTTATGACATTGCATTCTGTTATATTAATGATAAAATTACTAAGTGCAGTTCTGAAAAAGATGGCCATTTCTTCCAGGCATGTTCGAGTTTTTTAACTCTACATTTCCTTGTCTTTTTAGTTCCCAACCAATTTAAAATGCATTTCAGAGTTGCTCATATTATCTTTCATCAGTGCATGATGGCTTGCAGTAGTGGGAACATAAGCAAAAAAAAAAAAAAAGAAAAAAAGATTTTGGAGGTCCTGCTCCCACCTTCAATTACATTTAAGCAATGACAACAAATGCAATAGAGCTGCGGGGACACTCTAGGGGCAGGAACTGGCAGCCAGAATATCAGTAGCTGTTTAATTCCTTCACTCTCAGCCTGTAGCAAATGAATAGAGCCAAAATGTGTGCTTCAGTCCCTGCCCTGGTTTGGGTACTGTGCAGGCTGGGGGGAGCTAGCAAAATGCCTTAAAATGCGTGATTCAAACTATTTTTCTTTATATTCCCATGTGGAAGGTATTAGCTACACAGCCAGCTACACTGGCTAGCCACTGGCTAGTGTGAAAATGCAACAACTTATTGATAATAACTCTTTGCTTTAGCGATACTTTACATGCTGTTCTGTAGGTTTTGGTATGTCTTTGTAAAACACTACTTGAAGCTAATAGTTTTCTGTGACTAGTCAAAACAGTAATTCGAATACACGTGCCAGCTACCAACCTAAATTCATGCACAAGAGAAAACTTAACTGTATGTCAGCATCAGAGAAGTGCAGTGATCCTTGAGCTGTGACCTCCTCCAACCTGGTCGGGGTGTGCGCAGCCACTGTCCAAAGCTCTTTCTGGACCAACATATTCCCCTTTGACAGTGTTGTTTCCTGTGAGTTATTTTTACGATTGGACTCAATGATCTTAAAGGTCTTTTCCAACCTAAATGATTCCGGGATTCTATGACTCTATTAGGCTCCCTGGGTATCATACTCTACCTTTTGCATGAAGCTGCACAAAAGAGTCCAATGCGCAGAGCTCCGAGACAGCACCAAGAAGGCTGGAGCATCCACACAGTGCCATGTAGTGCCATGCAGAGAGTCTGTCTGTGATGTGGAAAGCGGTGTAATCTCCAGGCTGTTCTTGGGCTCATAATCAGCTGCTTCCCAACAAGTCTAATTTGTTTGGGTAGGCATCTGCTGAAGGGATTATAAAGTGTCCTTCTCCAGTAACAGCTTAGGTGTGCTGAGCTTGGGTATCTCTGCAAGTAGCTCTCCAGTGTAAACATGGCCTGTAACCATGGATAACACATCCAGGCACATGAGGAAGGGATGCAAAGATGCCTCAGACAAGGAGCTCATGACTGATTTATCCTCCACTCTCTTTGTGAAATCTGTGAGCTGTCAGTGAGCAGAATTTAAGCACTGATCTGCAGCCAAAGCAGACAGCTAGGTGGGCAGTACTGAACCTCAAACCATCTCAGTCTCTGGGTAAAATAATTGTCTGCCATTCCCAGAGGTCTTCTTGTCACTAAAGACAGTAATATATCTGCTGTTTCCTGTGGGACATCTGGAGAGGGGCTACCCATCAGTTAAATGTATTTTCATACAAGTTAAAGAACAACTTTTCAGCCTGAAGCTGTACACCCACCCTGTCAGCCTGGTGGTGAGTTCAAGTCAGCCGAAGTTAGAGCTGTCCTCCAGCTGTCCAGGTTGGTGTGGCAGCAATCTGGGTTTGCCAGCACACAGCTCAGAGACTGACCTAATTTGCCAGGCTTTTCAAATGGGATTTTCTGCTGGTGCCAAATCTAAGCTGTTGCAGCCAGACTGCCATTAGTACCTAAGCTAATGTATTTAAAACTACATTATGCCAGGGTCAATGACTCGGAGATACTCAGTCATGTCATGGTAAAAGGATTAAAAAGTAAAAAAGGCAGGGGTACTAAGAAAAGTGACTTTCCTTTTGTGATATATTTGGAAGACTTGAATTTTTTTGGGGGTGCTGAATACTGATTTTAATCTGTCGTAGTTGTAAATACTTAAAGTGCTGCTTAGATATGGATGGAAGGGAGGAAAACACTCAGCTTGGGGCCAGGAGAGAGGACGGAATCTGCCAAATGGCCCAGCTCCTGCCTTATAGCCCTACACACACACACACACACACACACACACACACACACACTGGAAGAGCTATAACACTCCTAGCCCCTGGTAAAATCCACCTTGAAGCTACTGAGATATGGTATACAAGGCAAGATTTGTATGCTGAGCACAGACTTTGCTTTCTGAGTTGGTTGATGCAGCACAAATGATAGTTTCAAGCACCCATAGTCTAAGAGGAGAATAATTCACATCCCTCCCTGCCTCTTGCTTTCTAGATTATGCTGATATTTTTTTCATGGTGTTTGCTTGTGGCTGTGTATCTATAAGTCATGTGTATGCTGCCATTTACCTTTCAGAACTACATGCAATGTGGCAGAGATTCACCGGCTGAATGAGTGCTGTCAGAGTAGACAAAATCAAACCTTCGTCTCCTAGCCTTCAGCAGTGTCACCATGATCGATGGCAGACATCTCCTTCCTTCGCTTTGCAGGTTGATCTCTTCCATTTGAAAGTGTTTGAATAATGCTTACTTTATGGTCAAGAGAGATAGTTTTCTATCATGTCCTTCAAGGTAGGGGTAAAAAATATATACATCCCCAAATGCACCCCACAAAAATAATCGAAAAAATTCCAATCTTCAGTAGTGCCAACAACGTAAGAGAAGTTGAAGAGAGACCTGAAAAGGACATTTATCACTTCATTTACTCCTGAAACCAAAGAGGCTCTCCTGCCTTCACTGTCACCTCCCACACAGAAACTCAAGTTTTGCAAGCCCAGAGCCACCACTTCTTGAGAGCCCTGCTCTGTGCCACGAGCTCCCTTGAACATGCTCACTTGCTTCCTGATCTGAAGTGGACACCCTTCACAGAGAAAGACATTTTATTCCAAATGCCAGTACAGCTCGTTCTTCTCTTTCCTAAGAAATCACCAGGCAGTTGCAATGTGGCACTGCTTGACTACACAATACTTTTGAGCTCAGAGCTCTGTTCTTGCCTTATACCTCCATGTTTGGTAACTTTCAGAGAATGTCTGGTGGGAAAGGTCCACACTGAGCCAGTCAAGGTGTGATGTCGCAACGCCATCACAAGGTTGATCAGACTTGAAATCTCTCCTATCTTGGTTCAGATGTCTAAACACAGGTATTTAATGTAGTTTTGCTCCCTCACATAACACATCTGCCTTCCAGCTGACCCTCTAGGAGGGCGCAGCTTTTCCACTGGTCCTGTGTCATATCTTCTAGTCTTGTGCGAATATCTAGGATAGCTGAATAAATCCAAAATAGACAGCCGAAAACTAAGTGGAGTATCCTGAGGTTTATAAAATGGCACTAGCCACCCTCGTCAAGGCAACTGGATGTCACTGCAGGTGCCTTGCAAGTGGTGATGCGGATGCACAGACCACTCACCTGCCTCCCCCAGTACAAGGCTGCTCTGAAAGTGCAGGTGGTTTCTGGTCACCAAGTGCAGCACCATGGGGACAGTCTCTTTGTGTGATATTTCATGGCACTTCCTCATTAATTTCTGTGTCATCCTTTCAACAACCAGCACGGGAAACAGAATAGCTCTGCTCTTTATTTTCCCAGCACACAAATGGCTGCCTTTCCCTATCTTTTTTTTTCCCTTTGAACAAAAATTGCACTTGCAGTGATTTGTGCTTTAAGGCAAGTTGGGATGATTAGAGCCGTATTTTCTAATTGACATTTGCATTGTCCTTGTTAGTCATCATTTGTAATATGCTATTGTCTTTAAGTGATCTTAATTATAAAAAATAATTGGTTATGAACTTTCAGGAGTTTGCCAACTCATTACCACTAATTAAGAACATTGTTTAGTGTAAGCTCGACAGCTGGCATATACCTAAAGGAGCATTCATTTCCCAGCCTATTGCTGGTGTTGCCATTCTAAGTTGTGCATAGGACACACCCACACTTTTTATTTCTCTTTTAAAGAAAGTTTGTTTCCAGGCTGAAAACTCACTGGTTCAACAAATCAAGCAAGGGGAAGAGAAGGAAAACAGGATGCAGAAAAGCAAGATGATGTTGTAGTTAATGCAGCATCCACGTAACCTTTGCTTTTCCTGCCTTTCCGGCTATGATTTCTTCACAGACTTTAACAGCTGCTTTTTAAGAAATTCAGGTTCTCTTGCTGTAAACTGCCCCATCTAACCTCAGGTTTAAGCTTAAATTAAGCTTTCATTTCCTTAGCTACTTTCCTGTTTGAATGACGAGGAGCTTTTACAGAGCAGATGTAGCAAACATGATTTTTCCAAAGAAAAGTGCTCATTTCCTGGGGAAGGACAGTGTGGTTTGCACTCCCAGCTAATGCAGTCATTTGAAACTCTTGCTGAAGATTACTGCCTTTTGCATATCGTGTGCATGAGGAAGATTTAATTAACTGAAGTTCATAAAGCACAAGGAGCTCATCAGATAAAGGATGCTATTTAATTGCTAAGCCATAATATATTATGATTTCTTGTTGTTATTGTTTTAATACTGTAATTATTCTTATAATAGTTTGTGGTTCGCTCCCTCTCTCCTGACTGTTGGCGTGTTAAAGAAAGCTCCATTTACTGCTGTTTTGCCTTGATTTCTGCCTGTTGCTCATCTTCCCCCTAGTAGTAACTGCATTTAGAAATGAAAGCAGATTTATAGAGGGGAAATCTGTCTGAACCAAATAGTTCAAAGTCCAAAAAAGACAAAAGAAAAAAAAAAAGAGGCAAAGTAGGGAAATTCAAATATTATCCTGATGAGTTGAAAGCAGAAACTTTACACAATTTGCTTTGCCTGTGCCACTGCAGTTCAAAGGCTTGGATCAACAGAAAATCATTCACTGGCTCCAGTGGACTTCTGGTCAGGTCCTACGTGCAATTCACTTGCCTAATGAGCTCTCAGGAAGGGCAGCAAGCCGTGCAGGCAGGATACAGGGACAGGCTCTCATTGTAGCTCGCTCAGATAAATACAACGAACAAAACCTTTGCAGGTTTGAATAGCCCCTGGGTTCATATGAGGACATGTTCCGCACATCAAGTGTATGGGCACCACATAGTCTAAAAGGACCTCTATTTTTAAAATGGGCTTGAATTTTTAAAGAAAATAAGTCTCACAGTTACATACCTAACAGACCTTGAGCAAGGGGTGGCTCAAACACTGGTCGAAGAGCGCACCTTGTTTAAGTGGTTGCTCCTACTCCCTTCCAGCAGGCAGCACAGGAAGAGTTGAGGTGCAAGAGCGGTGCTCATGGCAGGATTTGTAGACCCCTTCACACTGCAAGTGAAAAGAAGTGAGGAAGAGCACCCCTTTGAATGCTCCCCACCCAGCCTGTCCCGGTGCAACATATTTCATGGAGACGTACAGAGAAGAGGACCAAATGCAGTTGCTTTTACCACCTGGCATGTCAGTACAATGGCACATGTTATCACCAGCTTGTCTGTAAGTCCGGTCAGGGCTCAGATACACAGTCATGTGCAGTCAGAGCTGGGGCAGGCTTGCAGTCTCCAGTGAGGTTGCAAGCACACTGCTGAGTTGAGGTTCACGTGACTACGAGCACCTTGCAAGGGCTTCACAAAGCTATGAATGGACCACAGGCCACTTCTGGGGTCATCTGGGTTACAGAAAAACTAAATGCCAGATCACCTGTCAGAGCAGCAAGGGCAGCAGCTGTGCCAAAGGCTTTGCTGAGCTAGTGCAAGCCTGGATACAGCTGCAGTGTGAAGAGAAGGTGTAAGGGACAAACCCAATGACATGTGGCCATGAGCAGGCAGCAGCTGGGGTCATCTTCCCAGAAAGTTCCAGTTCTTCTTTTGTCTCATAAATTTCTCTTACCTTTAAATAACACAATTCCATTAAAGTTTCTATTATATTGTCAGCCTAATCTGAAAGCTTTCTTGTGACCTAGGATTCACCCTGAATTTACAAAAAAAAAGTCAGAATTGACCTCCCCTTTCACTGTCATACTCGCAGAATGGTTGGGGCTTTGCTAACCAGGACCGTGAGGAGTTAGGACCCCAGCACAGCTGGTGACAGGTGGTCAGTAAAGGGTTGACCTTGCCTTGGGCAAAACATAGGCATGTCTGCAATGCTCTTTTATAATCTTTGGAGCTGGAATAACCTCGTGAAACTGAATCTCTCACCTTTGCCTCATCCTTGGCCTGTGTTTGATGCCCAGTTCTTCTACTGTACTGGGTTTGGCTGGGATAAAGTTGATTTTCTTCACAGTAGCTCGTATGAGGCTATGTTTTAGATGTGGGGCCAAACCAGCGTTGCTAACACAGGGATGTTTTAGTTATTGTTGAGCAGTGCTTACACACTGTCAACAACTTTTTTGCTTCTCACCCTTCCCTGCCAGCGAGTAGGTTGGGGGTGGGCAAGAAGTTGGGAGGTGACACATCTGGAACAGCTGACCCCAACTGACCAAAGTGATATTCCATACCATATGACATCATGCTCAGTAGTAAAAGAGGTGGGGGAGAAAGAGAAAGGGAGTGATATTTGGAGTTACGGTGTTTGTCTTCCGAAGTTGCTATTATGCATCATGAAGCCTTGCTTTCCTCCAGGAGATGGCTAAACACCTGCCTGCTGATGGGAAGTAGTAAATGAGTTCCTTATTTTGCTTTCTTTGTGCATGCAGCTTTTGCTTTACCTATTAAACTGTCTTTCTCTCAACCCGTGAGTTTTCTCACTTTTACTTTTTCCCTTCTCTCCCCCATCCCACTGGGGTGGAGTGAGCAAGAGGCTGTGTGGGGCTGAGCTGCCAACTGGGGTTAAACCACAACATTTTAGGGAGTTTTCTTTTGTGCACTTCTTGTACATGCATGTGTCACTTCAGGGAACTGAGCTCAGGAAAGTGCTAGTGCTGGTCAGGAGCTCAGAGCCCCTTAGACATTATGGCTGCCAATTACTGGATGATGACATTGCACAGATCATTGCCAGCATTTGTGTACCCAAGAGTTCATATCACAGTCAGATATGACTGAACACAGCTGTTCTGATCACTGAAATATGGAATAGGCAAATCAGGCTTTGAACACAAATCTAGATGGCGGGTCTTTTCCAGAGCAAACCAGTCTTTAAGACGGTACAAGGCTGCAGCTCTGTGCTCTGCCACCTAACGAGTTCATGCAGTGCTCATCTGGCTGTTGGGATCCATGCAGGCTTGAATCAAACCTCTTGACAGTGTCTGAGTAATGTTCTGTAAGCTGCACTGGGTAAAGTAAGGCAGTTGACACCCAGTCCAGAGCTGGGAATAATAATGGTGCTCTCCCTGTCCCTCCTGGTGGTAAAAGACAGCTGCTACCTGCTGGCAGGAACCTGCTACTGATGAATGACAGCTCTTCTGGCTAACTGTACCCACGCCACAATGCCCGCTGCACTGGGGATTGCATACGAAATATGTGCATGTGCATGCTTTGAAATATAACATGTAGATTTTCACAGTTGTCTTGCCTCGCGGTGCTTCAGCCTACAATCATGGGAAGATATAAATGCAGCTTCCCTGGACTTAGAAGGTCTTGAAAGGTGAATCTCCTTTGTGAGCTCCTGTCACCTCCTCCATCACCTTGTTCTTCTCTAGGGAAGAACTTAGGAAAGAGTCTCTGAGGTTCTGGTTTGCCTGGAACAGTAGTGTCACCCAGGCTGCGATTACAGAACTGCCTACATGTCAGGGAATGAGAAGACTTTGCTTGTGACTAGGTCCTTATGTTGTCTACAGAAAAGCTGAGCTTTCAGAAGGTTATTTATCGGATTCTAATGCAACCAAGCTGAGGGGCCTTCCTAGTTGTTTGTATCCAGACTCTAAGAAAGACCAAAGACATGAGCAATAGTTTTAAGCATGATATACTGTCATGGTTTCGGCTGGGATGCAGTTTCCTTCCTTGCTGGCAGCTGGTATAGTGCTGCGTTTTGGTTATGGGATAGGAACAGTGTTGATAACACACTGATGTTTTCAGTTGTTGCTCAGCACTCAAAGCCTTTTCTGCTCCTCACACCACCCTGCCAGTGAGTAGGTTGGGTGTGCATAAAAAGTTGGCAGGGGACACAGCTGGGGCAGATGACCCCAACTGACCAAAAAGTTATCCTATACCATATGACGTCATGCTCAGTATATAAACCTGGGGGAAGAAGGAGGAAGGGGCGAACATTTGGAGTTACAATATTTGTCTTCCCAAGTAACCATTATGCATGCTGGAGCCCTGTTTTCCTGGAGATGGCTGAACACCTGCCTGCTGATGGGAAGTGGTGAATGGATTCCTTGTTTTGTTTTGCTTGCGTGCACATCTTTGTTTTACTTATTAACCTGTCTTTATCTCAACCCATGAGTTTTCCTTATTTTTCTGATTCTTTTCCCCATCCCACTGTGGAGGGGGAGAACTGAGCGAGCAGCTGTGCAGCCCTAGTTGCTGGCTGGGTGAAAGCATGACATATATGAAGTCATTCCTTTTTGCTAGCCCCAACAACTGTCTTAAATCCGGGATATAACTGGAACTTAAAGGACAGCTGTATGATGTTGATGTACAATGGGAAAACTTGCCAGGTCAGTGCTTCCCACTTTCTGCTCCTCCATGTCATCTGCAGTGGCACAGGATGAAGATGTCAGTATGTCCTTAGCAAGTCACACATCTGCACACACAGGTGAACTCTTATCCTGCCCATGAACACCAGACCTGTGATCCTGACCAGCCCAAACCTCAGTTTTCATCCCTCTCGCTCTTCCTGGTGCTCCCTTCTGCTGTGGTGGCCTGAAAGTGGCAACTTCTGTGAGCTATAAGAACAATTGTGGACAGGGATGCATCTGGTTCAAAGAAAATTGAAAATTATATCCAGAAACTACTTTCTGGGAAAGCATTATGGCTTACAAAGTAAATAATCCATTTTCATTACAATGATAGTTTTAATAAGATAGCATTCTGGTGTCCCTATGTTCTAATGGTGCACATTTCATACACTTACATGAGAGATTATCTACCCTTTATCCACCTCCTGTGCTTCAAAAAGCAAGTGCTGGCAGAATGTGACTGACTGGAAGTCAAGTATGATGTTGTGCTCTGTAATACCCACAGAGCTCAAACTGGCACTAGAAAACCCTTTGCACAGCATCCAACTGATGTGCCTTGGAGCTGATTTGGAAGGGACTCCTGTTAGATGGGAAAGAAGCCTAAATCCAATGTGCTTTGAAATAAAAGAGGATCTTTGACTGGCTTTAATGGATTTTGAATTAAGCTTCTACCCAAGCTGAGACTGCCACAGGGATATTGTCACCACTGCTAAGCCGTGCTGCAGGGTGTTTTGAAGGTGGTCACACATCCCTAGAAATGGGACTGGGATGGTGGTCTCATATCATGCCTTTTCTAGCCAAGGTAAGGCTTGATGAGAGAGGGGAAAGATGGGGTCCTGGGAGAAATAGGAAGAATACACTTCTTTAACTCCCAGGGGGGAAAACAGGTCCAAGAAGTTGAGGTCTTCAGCTGGGATAGCACTGGGGACCTCATGATCTCAAAGGGGCATGTCTGCTAGGGTCAGCTAAAGTCAAGGCCAGAACCGAATGGGCCAAATCAAGGTGCATGTTTTAGAACAAGCCCAGAGCCTATGTACATGCTTGTATCCAGGTATCAACTAGATTTAGAGGAATGTCTACCTGAATATATGACCGTGGGGGAAGCAAATGATTGGATATATTTCAGCTATGCCTTAATAAATGCCTGTAAGCCTGCACTTACCCTAATGCGTGAATGGTGATCCCCTGCAATGAATGATGGCTGGGTATCTGAAACGGGAGATGTTCACTAGTTTCAGTGCTGAATTTTTCTTCTTCCTCATCTCAATGTAACATGCCCTCATACCTACAGTTTGTGACCAAGAAGTGAACTGTTCCATGTCCACATGGTGATAGTTGGTATATCTTCCTCTCTAAGAGTATACAGGCAGGGACAAATGTCCAGATAATATGACTGTGCTGGTTTGGGATATAAACACGTCTTAAATCACGCACCACAATTATTCAAAATCCATCCCCTAAGAAATTTTCAATATTTTCAGAAATCTCAGGATTTTTCAGCTTGGAACCTGAATGCTTTGTCCTTTTCTCTAGCCTGATGAAAAAAGTTTTTTTTTTTTCTCCCCTTCTTACTCCTCCCTTCCCTTTTTTTCTCCAGCAGCAGAGGCGAGGAAGGACCACATCCCTGTAAGGCACAGCCCCGGGCAGTGCTGCTGGCCCCAGCCAGGAGCTGCTTCTAGGGCTGGGAGCTGCTCTGAGCACCAGGCACATTCCATCAAGCTCCTTGGCCGAATGAAAAGCTGAAGTGGCTTTTCTATGCAGGGAGGATCGAAACCAGATCCTGTTATTAAATTTGCTAAATGGGAACGTAATGATTTATGAGGGAGGTAGTGAACCCTCAGAATGAATTCGGTAGTAATAACGCTGGGTGAACAGGCACGGAACAGGCTTCAGAAGTAAAACATCCATTAAAAAAAACCACAAAACCACACTAAAAAACCCAGCTAAACAAAGCTACTAAATGTGAACCAGATAAAAAATTTAATTATTTCTAATGAGATCACCAAAACAAACAAAGGACTGAATCATGACTCATCTGATATAACCAATAAGCAGCACAGGCAATATCCTTTTACAGTCACGCTTGACAAGTTCAAAGCCATGCAACATATCTAACCGCACAACAGTACTGCTGGCAGATGTGTAACTAAATCCTAGGCACTGCTTTGGGAAAAAAATAAATCAAACATCTCCACAACTTTTTATTTTTCTGGAACATGTGGCAAAATTCAAAAGGTACTGAAAGTTTTAGGTGACTATATCAAGCACTGAGGGGTGTTGGTACCTTTAAAAAAGGTTGGCTTATTGATGAAAATTTTAGACAGTTTGGAAAAGCAATACTCTGACTGGAGTTTGTCCTGTAAGAAAAGGTGTGAGGATGTCTGTCCATGGATTTGTATATGTTTAAAGCTTATTCAGGAGGGATATCTCTTAACCTAGTGAGAAAAAAAAAAAAAAAAAAGAAAATAGGGGGAGGACATTGTGGATTTCCATATTACTCTGCAGTGTGTCCATGCCACAGTGGGATCACAGTGGTGAATGCTACAGACCAAAGCAGGGCTGAATGAAATGAAAGACCCAGGGTTGCAAGCAAGCTGCTTGCGTGAACACTTCCAATCCCGATCCATCCCCTGATTTCCCTGGGACAAACGGTAGCTCATGGGGTCACTCTGGGCAGGTCCTCATCCAGGAAAGGAAACCCAGACTCTGTGAAAAGGGAGAATAGAGGAAAGCAACAGCTCTGACACGTTAACCACGTATTGCTCTCAGCTATAATAACATACAGCAACATGTATAAAGATCTGGCTCCAGCTCTGTCTGACTCAGGGGGAATTGCTGTGATTAGCCAAACTCACTCCTGGAGAACAGTGGTGGCCCACCACAAACGGAAGGAAACATTTCTATGTTTGGTTTTTTTTTGCTTTTCTAAGGAAGTCAGTATACCTTCCCTCGCATTCCTTCGCTTCTGTGGCTTTTTCATCACTAGACTTAATATTGCAGCTACATCACTTTTTACTCCCCTTTTTTTTTTTCTCTCATTGGTTGATTTTATTTTTCCAGCCACTCCACACTGTGTAACAATGTGTGTAAAAGGGAATATTTAGTTTTGCAATGCTACCTGCCCCGAGAGCAGTAAGGCATCCCATGTAACAGCTGTGGCCATTAATTCACTGCAACTGCAGTCTGTCTTCTCAGCATCAGCTACGTTTCTTTTCCATATGCTAACTCCCTTTTAGCTTAATTTTCCCATTACCCAGCAGTAACATTGAGTAACTGTGTTGGGCTGTATTCAAATGCAAATTAATATCCCCTTCTGCCCATTAGCTCTGCTGTTTCTTGTCTAGCCAAAGCAACTGGAAACAAGTGAGGAGCTTGGTTCAGTGGTCGGACAGAGGGGCCCTGTCTGGGCTGGGATTGCTGTTCATCCCCGAGAACAGACATGAAACAGCAGACTGCAGAAAGGAGAGGTCCTTCATCAAGATATTTTCCTGTCAAATAACCCCTGAACTCCAACCATTCAGCATATGCTGTAGCTCTCTTGAACTCCGGTGTTTGACGTATATAATTCACACAATGCCTGTGCTGTGCTCTGGATTGGAAACATCCGGTGGATTGACATCAAGGAACCTTTAAATGAGGTGTGGGGGAAGGGGAGTCGAGGGGAAAAGAGATGTTGCTGAGCAAACCATATGACTCAAATCTTAAAAAACATTAATGAACCAGGCTGTTAACGTAAAGAAACCTTTAAGCAGAAGAGCCTGGCACAAAGTAAGTTCCCTAAAAGAGGGGATATAGGCGTGAATGCTGATGCTGATAGCATGAAGGGAGGGGAGAGGGTAGAGAGAAGAAAATAAATAGAAGAAAAGTATATGCTTTTTTTCTCATTCTAGAGAAAAGGTAAGGTCTCTTTCTCAGCTCTCTTTTTTAGGACAGCTTTGGGCTAGAAATACCAGCACTACCTTGGGAGGAAAAAAGTGGTGTAATTCCTCTGTACCCCCTCCCAGAAAATTAAGCTCCACCCATGTGAGTCACCAACCTCAAAAAGGCTTATGCATTTCTTCATGCCTATGCAACTCTGAACTTCATTTGAATTTGTTTTGCACTCTGATGCTTAATCTTCAGACACTGGTCTCACCTTTCCCTTTCCAGCACAGACATGGACAGTGTGTGTGAACAGGATTACTACATGCTACATAAATCTCCCGCTTTCCAAAGAACATCGTTTCACACTTTTGCAGGAAACTTTTTTTATAATTTTCTATTTTTTTCTGCCTGTTATTTGGAAAATCTTTTAGCTTTATTGCTTCCCGTTAAAAACCCCCAAAGCGAAAGGGATACAAGAACAGAAATAGCATCCATCACTTAGAGGGTTTTAATGCATGATAAGAAACAAAGTCAGGAAGCAAATTTATGATCACAGAATCACAGAATGGTAGGGGTTGGAAGGCACCTTTGGAGATCACCTAGTCCATACCCCCTGCTAAAGCAGGTTCACCTAGAGCAGGTTGCACAGGAATGCGTGCAGGCAGGTTTTAAACATCTCCAGAGAAGGAGACTCCAGAACTTCTCTGGGCAGCCTGTTCCAGTGCTCTGTCACCCTCAAAGTAAACAAGTTTTTTCTTATGTTGAGATGGAATTTCCTGTGTTCCAGTTTGTGCCCATTGCCTCTTGTCCTGTCACCAGGCACCACAGAAAAGAGGTGCTTGAATGATGCTTGAACCTATGCTGAGACTAGTTCAAGCTCAGTTGCCGGAAGGCATGTTGGTGTGGACAGAGTGCATTGGTTAAAAAAGAATAGGCACTGCTTTTCCTACCACAGTTCCAGCTGGTAACAACAGTCATTCAGTCAAGAGGCGCCAAAGAGAGCATCCTCCCTCTCAGAGGAATCCCTGCAACACTGACCAGAAACCTCAGCTTTCTGCGAAACACTTGCAAAAAATTATGTGCAAAATGGCTTGTACACCAAAACCGAATAGGTAAAGGTAAGTACCCAACACATGAATAATGAATAAATAGGAGATAATTGTAATCGCTTCACGAAGAGGAAGGGAAAAAAATAGTCCTGGAATAAATTACTTGCCATGAAAAATTTCCTGCTCCTTGTAAAACCCACACTTTTCAGTTCATGATAGGTGAAAAGACAGTTGTTTAAATTTTCCATTTCTGAGTTTTTCAGAACATTAGCTATAAACATATATAAGGTCATTTAATACATAAGAATTCTGTTCTTCCACTGCAGAATAATGAATGTGTCAGCCCAGATAACTGCTGAAATTCAGCCATGTGCAAGATGTTGCCATGGAACGAGCCGATTGCACAGGAGTTTTTGGCTGTGGAGATTGTTCAGGAGGTCATACTTTTTGTACAGGACTTTGGTTTTGTGGTCCCCTTTGGAGATAGTAAACTCCATGGCAGATCAGTGTTGTTTAACCTTAGACAAACAAAAGGCAAAGGCAACACTCCTTCAGTACAAATGCGTGATTCCAGGGAAGGAGAGGTTTTGTTACAAGGTGATGAAAAAACCTTTTCTGGACAAAGATGTGAGAAGCTAATCCAACAGTGACTGAAAGAAATCAGACAAATGTTACATGAAACAGATCAACTTTCATCTGTGACCTATCCAAAAAGGACAAGCACAAACTAAAGGCAGGCAAAACAACCCTTGTCCTGCTGGCCTTTCTAATCTTTTAAGAGAGAGCAACTGGGTTCCCAGCTTTGAAGTCAATCAAATGATGAGCCTGCTAAAAATGATTAGCACATGCCTGCATGCGGGGACATCGGTGAAAAAAAGCTGGGAACACAGTACTCAAGTGGAAATGGCTGGAAACTTCTGAGGCTGTGGGATCACAGAGGGACATGCAGATCCCCTCTGTCAGCTGCAGCAATGAGGGTGAGCAGAATGCAGGGATGGTATTTCATGCTGCTGAATGTGCATATTGTATCACTCTTGCTTTTGCATCTGCACCATTCCCTGCTCTGCAGCTCTGAGCTCTCAGGGTATCCTGAACCCTGAAGTCCCTTTGGTCCAGAGCCTCATTTCTGACAGAGCCTAGCATCAAATGTGTCAGATGAAGTGCAAAAAAACTCATAATGAATGATAATGGAGTAATAGGCCAGAGGGAAAGTTTCTCCCTAATAGCCAGTGATTTGTTCAATAAAAGCAGAGCACAAAACAACAAAAACAGAGAGAAAATTGGCAGCAGGATTAGCCCTGCTATTACTGCAGAGATCCAGCTATGAAGAGCCAAACGGAGGGCGGCAGCGAGACCAGGGTGCTAGTCTCCCGCTGCAGGATACAAATAACTTCCATTGAAATCAATGACATTTATTCATGTCCTGTGGCAACAAAATGGAGCCTCCTATCTACTTTTCTCAGTGGTGCTGCTGCAGCGAGATCAGTGAGGGTGAAGAATGTGCGTGTGTGTAATTTGTGCTTTCTCTTCAAGAACATTTAACTGTCATGACAAACTGCAAAAACATTGCCAGCATATAAAAGGGTCTGCAGGTCCCTGTCAGAGGTACAGAGCCACAGGCTGTGTGCAGGCACTGGAACTGTTTGTTTGACTCCATTCCCACTTTATCTCTTGCTGGCAGATCAGCTCATTCAATGAAGTTCATTCAAGTGCTCTCCCTTGCATTTTGGGGTAGAAAATGTCTATTCATTCCAGTTTCCTTTCTTGCCCTATGTACCCAGCTACCACCACCATCTTAGGGTGTGGGGAATGTCAGGCACATAGCCGGAGTCAAGGCTAAGAAACCTCATGTTTCCTCTGAAAAGGCAGAGAGCTTCACTCTAGGGCTAAGCGATGGGTCTTGATAGGCTTGCTCACATCTCGGAAGAGGATTTTCTTGGGCTTGACCTGGGGAAATGAGAGTTGGGGGCACATGCTGGAGGGCAGGATCTGAAGTCAAAGCCCTCTTTGCAATGATGGAAATGGTGGGAGAAAAATGGGCTTGAATCCAGACTAGCACGTGTATCAGGGATACTCTGTTGTAGAACTACAACAGGGTAAATAATTGCTTAGGTAGTCCTTGGGAAAGGCTGCTGTTGGGTTTTGAACAGTTAGCAGGGCTCAGCTAAAAATCAGATCAAGATTTGACTAAAATCTTCAAAATAGGGAGGATAAAATGTGTTATGGGAAAAAACTCTTTTTTTTTTTTGCTGTAGCAGAAAAAAAATCCAAAATATTCTGTGTACACCAGAAAACTATTGCTGGTGCTTTTTTTTTGGGTTCTGGTTAGTGAAGCATATGTTTGACTGGAGATATAATTATTCCAATTACTAGTTAATTTGTCAATACCAGAGAGGCTCAGTCTCAACAAGATCAAGGCTCTCATTCCAGAAGAGCTGTACCTGTACGTGGGTATAGTTACTCTGGTCGAAATAAATATTTAAAGGAAGAGAGATGCTACATCATAACCAGGCTAACTCTTGCTTGCAGATATGCTGCAAGACATAGAAAGTGGAATTTCTGTTCTCGTATTGGATCAGAAAGGCCTTCCCCCCCTCCTCTTCCTCTTTCCTCCTCTCTGAAAATCCCATTAATTCACCAGATAGGAGCTGTGTGAGAACTGCTACATTCCAAGGGGATTAGATAATGGGGAGGGAGGAAGGGAAGGAGTTGCTGAAGAGTCTTGGCAAAACTCAAGAGCCTTCTCCCCACACCTTCTCCCCAGTCTCTCATCTGCCTTGCTCTTTCCTGCTACTGAATTACATCAAAAATAATAAAAGTCTTGAATTCAAGAAGGCACAGTTGGAGACATTTGCTGCAAATCCCTGTATGGCCATATCTGCTGCAGAATTCATAGCAGTGGCTTGAATCCATTTAGTCAGTGTCAGCTGGAGACTTTCAGGGTTTATCAGGTAGAGCAAAAAATCCCTGTGTAGAGACCCCTAAATTACTATAGCACTTTTTTTATTAATTTAATTTCACAGCACTGTAAAAAAGTAAAATAAAACCAACACTCTGAAAAATAAAATGAGGACTCTGACACTCTGAAGCTGTAATTGTTTAGCTGGAAGTGTGAATTTAAACCAATAGAAACCCTTTTGTAAATATTATTATTTCAATTTAGATTAAGTCATCTAGAACACTGACTGATGGAGGACATCTCATTGGAAAAACCCTGCTTCTCTCACATATAATGTGACTCTGAACTGAATTAGATTTTTCATAATCTAGAAAATATTAAACTGCATGAAAATTATATCTGTTCAGTCAAGAGAGTTTCAGCTGAAGGGTTGCCTGTGAATAATTTCCTTTAGAGTTTTGTCCTTTATCTTGGGCAATTCTGTTACTGTAGCCCTGGATTAACAATTAGCTTATTGCAATTTAGCTTAAAAGGAAAGAACAGTGTCCCCATGTTTGGCATGTTTGCTTGGTTTTAACTGGCGCCCCTGTGTATCTGGGTACTACGAGGGGCTTTATCCACATTAAAATGGAAGATCTAACTGCAATGATGTGAGTAGAGCAGATGGGAGTAGATACCTCTGTGATCTAAAAGGAAGTCAGTGTAACTATAACTTTGTCAGAAGTGCCTGCAAAACCAGCTGTTAACAACCCCATCATCCACCCAATCTGCGTCCAACCAAGGCGGAGTGTGAAAAACCTCAGTGTGGGTGGGTACCTGGAGGCACCCTGAACATCTGAGTGACTATTGCAACCTGGTCTAGCTAGATGTGTCCTAGTCTGGCTGTGCATCCCTCCTACAGTCACGTCTCCTGGTAGATAGAGATGATCCTTGCATTGGACTAGGGACATGCTTTACTGATTTTCCGTGGGCAACATCAAGTAAAATCCACTTTAATTGGAACAATTTTGAAAGAAATTTTGGAAGCACAAATGAGGATAAGAACCAGGCTTCTACCACAAAGAAATTCCAGCAGGTCTACTCTAAATGTCACTAACTGAATCATGACTCTAAGGACAAACCTACCTTGTGATCTGGGGGTGTGACTAGGTCTGAAATCTGACAGATGCATAATCCTTCTTACGTTCACAAACTATAATAATATTCATTGTTTGACATATGAAGTACTTTTTCCAAACATCTAGTCATTGCACAAACAGGAAGAATTAATCCTTTTTATTTTTCTTACAGAGCATTGCAGTTACAGGATAATTTTTATAGTTTAGTTTGGGGGGCAGAGTTGTTGCTTTTTCTTCAAAACATGTGCATAGTTATTTCCAGAAGAAAGAAGAGAGTGTTAGATGAGCCCAAAGTGTAGCCAGGGTAAAAGATATACTTGTATGATATATCTTACGAGTCTCTCCATACATTCATGTTCAAGTAATTCATCACCAGACTGAAGGGAAAGACAAGTGGTCAGCTGGTGGCTGTAAATCTGTCCATTTCTGTAACTCAGTCTATCAGACATATTTGCAGAAAGTCCAGGAGCTAACGCTGTCCTGTTTGAAATAGTAGCTGAGTGTTGTTCATGTGTGCCTTATCAATCATAGAGTCTCAATGCAAAGGCATCCATGCTATAGATGGAAATAAAGACCAGGTTCTACTGGGACTGTTGTTCATGCCGACAAGCAGGTGAAGTATTGGGCATTTTTATTCTAAAAAGCACAGGGTACCAAAAGAGTCAAACTCATTTTATTGATACCTTTAAAGGTCAGTGCCTGATTCTTGTTTAAATGCTCGCATGCAATTTTGCTCTGTGAAGGTAAATGCTCAGGATCTTGACAAGACCTGAGGCTTTATCTCACCTATCTTCAGCCATCTGTAAAGCGGGCAGCTTATGTAAACTGATCACCTCATTTTCTTCCGTAATTAGCAAGAGACGCAATTCAGCGTCCTTCATAAGTTGCCCCCTGTGGTTCCTTTTCTCTGTGTTGGTGGTGGAGGGAATGCATATTATGAATATAAACAACCTGCCTAACTTTTAGATGCTCAGTGCTGTCCAGTACCTGATTTGTTGGGTTTCAGCTACACCAAACTTACTTTTCTGACCCTTGGGGAGACTTTGCTTAACCAGCACCTGCCTCACTGCATCTGCGGCAGCTGGAAGGAGGGGCTGTAATTAGGGCACTGTCACTCTAACTGAACATGCACAGAGCAGGCAGAGGATGAAGTGCCTCAGTGCACTTGTGTCCTACTTAACTCTCATCTGAGACACTGGATCTTTCCACTGAAAACTAAGCAGTTTGCAAAAGGAGCTTCCTCCTGCATTGTCCACATCACAGTGAGGTTCCAAGTCAAGACGCCACAGAGAAACCTTTCTGGGAAACATGTTGTCACGTGTACCACTCACTCCCTTTTGTTCTGCAAGATCTCTCAATTTCTTTATGCTCCTACAAGGCTCTGGGATATTCAAGGGACAGAAGAAATACATAAAGTTACCTCTGGCAATTTGCCTCTGTATGTCCAGTTACAAGCTTGGGCAGTTTCCATAATATGCACGGTGCAGTTCAAGCATTTGTTATTTATATTCTGCCTCTTAGACCTATTAAAATGTGTCCCCTCTACCAGAACTCACAAGGAGTACGTGTTGTCATGAAACTGCCTTTTTTAAGTTCTCTAGAATCTGCACTGGGGGAATAAAGGACAAGGGAGGTTTCTGACTCTGTTCTCTTCACATAGCAGAAAGAAATCAGGAGGGGTGAAAAGGAGAGAAATGCTGCACACCACAACTCGTCTCAGTGCATTACTGCTGCTCCTTTATTTGCTGAGCAAGTTTGTCTTCTGCACTCTTGTCTTTACCACCTTGCAAAATGTAGTCTGTGATACAGTCAGATTGAAGATGCATCCTGTATCCCATCATCACTGACTTTACTCAGCACAAAATGACACTTTTCAACCACATTTACTTGCTTTTCACATTCCTACCCCTGAACCTTCCCTCATGCTACCAATTCCACACACACTTATTGCTTCCTTGTCCTGTCATTAATCCTTCATAATCTTTATTCACACACTCCTACCTACTTACTGCTTCCAGGCCACAACCATGGCCCAACCAGTCAATTCCCAATGTGCCCTGCACTTCTCAAAGAAACATGAAGCCCAAGTTAAAAGAGCCTTTTTTCTCTATCCATTTGTGTTTTGCACATTGAAACACACAATTTGGTTTCCAAACTGCTGACAGCCAGTGACTGCATTTGCTACATTTTACATCTCAGAGTTTAACAAATATCACGGATGAAAACCCTGCATGTCCAATTTGCATAAGTGGGGAATTCAGACACAGTTGCACTGCGTCTTTATGAACTCCAAGAAGTGCCAGATGACCAGTCACTCTAATTGCTACATGGGTTTGGGAGCATTTGATTTCTGAGGAGCGATTAAGCCTGAAACAGATTGTGCCCAAAGAAAAATGATCTGCATGAAAATGCACTTAATTATAAACCGCCATGGCAGAAACTGAACCTGACAGACCAGATGCCCCATAGGACTTCTGCATACGTCACTGAGCAGAAGAAATGGTACTAAGAACCGAGCTCATAAAATCCACTGACAGGTACCAAAATGAACTCTGATTTTCAGAAACAGTTGGTGCCCAGGTAGTTTTCATAGATGCAAGAGTAAGTACTGGGCATGTAGACTGTTTGAGAGGAGAATCTGGTAGAGTCAACATTTGCAACTATTTACAATCATCCAGAATCAGAGATCTGATGTATGTGGAGGTATATATGTGTCATGGGTTCCTCTGGTAGAGAATGGGACTCTACTAAACAAAACCATACATCTTCTGCCATGTGGTAGGGGTTTACACCTTTCTTTGTTAATTTCTTTATGCTGTGATTGAAGCAGTTAGGTATTGAATTCCTTGTCCTTTCCCCAAGGAATAAGATAAGACGCCAGATACTGTGAAGACCTGGCACCACATCATGCACAGCCAGTAGCAGATTAAGAGAGGCATTTCCTTCCAAAACAGGATCTGTGATGTGAAAGGTTGCATATCATAAGGCAATTACTCTTAACAAGGTGGCACAGCACCCCCTAGAAGTACAGCAAACAGATACCATGAAAGGATCCTGATCACAAGGATTCATCAATTTCAAGACCTAAACTCCTCACAAGTGTGGTAATATGGATGGAGAGTCTACAAGAATTATCATGGAGAATAAAAGAAAGAAAATAGAGATAAATCTTTATTATCTCTACCATAGAAAAAAAAATGGCAAGAAATAAGTAAGACAGGAATAATCATAGAATCATAGAATGGTTTAGCTTGGGAGTAACCTTAAAGATCATCTAGTTCCAACCCCCCTGCCATGGGCAGGGACATCTCCCACCAGACCAGGTTGCTCAAAGCCCCATCCAGCCTGGCCTTGAACACTTCCAGGGATGGCGCCTCCACAGCTTCCCTGGACAACCTGTTGCAGTGTCTCACCACCCTCACAGTAAAGAATTTCTTTCTAATATCTAATCTAAACCTACCCTCTTCCAGTTCAAAACTGTTACCCCTCGTCCTATCTCTACACTCCCTAGTAAAGAATGCCTCCCAGCTTTCCTGTAGGCCCCCTTTAGGTACTGGAAGGTCACAAGTAGGTCTCCCCAGAGCCTTCTCTTCTCCAGGCTGAGCAACCCCAACTCTGTCAGCCTGTCTTCATAGGAGAGGTGGTCTAACCCTCTGATCAAGTCCTTCTCCTCAGGGCTGCTCTCAATCCATTCTCCGCCTAGCATTTATTTGTGCTTGCTAATGGCATGATAAATGCTGTGGATGAAGATGGAAAAAAGCTATTGGGTGATACTGTTTTATTTGGAAGGAAACCAGTTAGCAAAAGGAATAGATGCTTGTGTTAAAGAGTAAAGATACTGAAGTAGATATGGGTCTTTTAGTGGAACTTCTGATTCTAGCAGATCAGAACAGATCTAGAAACTCTAGGTCTAAACCCTAGAAAAATGCCAGCAAATAGTAAGTACAATAAGCATCTGTGAGGATGGCATCAACACAAGGACCGACATTGTGCAGAATAAGAATACAAGTACTAAACTAAAACAACGGGACACATATGACTAGCAAAACTGAGGATGGTCCAGTGAGTACATTAACAATGGTACCATGAAAGGCAGAAAGGAGATTCCAGGCATGCATGCAGGGCCATGGATGCTGTGGGAACACTGGGTTCAGTATAGTTCTCTGCAGGACTAGTTACGCACAGTAGAGTACTGCACTAACACAGTTTAACTGTTTTTGATACTCAGTCTGATCTGTTCAGAGCGGAATGGAGCCTTACCATGTGGAACAATGCCACATCATGTAAACATCTCTGGGAAGGAAAACCAGAGGACCCTCTAGACTGGTTGTAAAGATAGGGAGATTTCTAGAGAGCAGGAAGAGATCAGTGACGTGATTACAGTATGTTCTAATGGTCTCAGTGCACAGATGCTGCTGAAAGAGGCCAACCCTTCTCTTGGTATACGAGCATCCAAACCAGCCTGATCCCAGCTAGACTACAGATCAATTATAATAAAGAGCAAAATTCACGGAATCACGGAATCATGACATTTTCAGAGTTGGAAGGGACCTCTAGAGATCATCTAGTCCAACTGCTCTGCTAAAGCAGGATTGCCTAGAGCACATTACTCAGGACTGCATCCAGGCGGGTCTTGAAAATCTCCAGAGAAGGGGACTCCACAACCTCCCTGGGCAGCCTGTTCCAGTGCTCTGTCACCCTAACCGTAAAGAAATTTTTTCTAGTGTTTGAATGGAACTTCCTGTGTTCCAACTTGTGCCCGTTGCCCCTCATCCTGTCACTGGGAACCACTGAAAAGAGCCTGGCTCCATCCGCCTTCAACCCACCTTTTAGATATTTATAAGCAATAATAAGGTCTCCCCTCAGCCTTCTCTCCTCCAGGCTAAAGAGTCCCAGCTCTCTCAGCCTTTTCTCATAAAAGAAATGCTCCAATCCCTCAGTCATCTTTGTTGACTTACTCTGGCCTCTCTCCAGTAGTTCCCTGTCTCTCTTGAACTGGGGACCCCACAACTGGACACAGTATTCCAGTTGTGGCCACACCAGTGCAGAGTAGAAGGGCAGAACAACCTCCCTTGTTGACCTACCGGCCACACTCTTCCCTATGCAGCCCAGGTTTCCACTGGCCTTCCTGGCGACAAGGGCACATTGCTGGCTCATGGATAATTTACTATCTACCAGGACCACCAGATCCTTCTCCTCAGAACTGCTTTCTAGCAGGTCCGCCCCTAACATATATTGGTGCTTAGCATTCTTCATCCCCAGGTGCAGGACCCTACACTTGCTCTTGTTGAACCTCATTATGTTCTTCTCTGCCCAGCTCTCCAGCCTGTCCAGGTCATGCTGGATGGCAGCGCGGCCCTTCGGAGTGTCAGCCACCCCTCCCAGTTTGGCATCATCAGTGTACTTGCTGAGGTACACTCTGTCCCCTTGTCCAGGTCATTGATGAATATATTGAACAAGATTGGACCGAGTATTGACCCCTGGGGGACACCGCTGGTTACAGGCCTCCAACTTGACACTGCTCCATTTCTCACAACCCTCCGAGTTCTGTCACACAGCCAGCTCTCAATCGACCTCGCTGTCACCTCATCTAGCCCACACTTCCTAATGAGGATGTTATGGGAGACAGTATCAAAAGCCTTGCTGAAGTCAAGGTAGATGACATCTACTGCTCTCCCCTCATCCAGCCAACCAGTTATAACATCATAGAAGGCTATCAGAATGGTCAAGCATGATTTACCCTTGGTAAATCCATCCTGACCACTTCTAATAACTTCCTGTTCTTCAACGTGTTTGGGGATGACATCCAGAACAAGTCGCTCCATTACCTTCCCAGGGACAGTGGTGAGACTGACCGGCCTGTAGTTCCCTGGGTCCTCCTGCTTGCCTTTTTTGAAGATTGCAGTGATGTCGGCCTTCCTCCAGTCCTCAGGCACCTCTCGTGTTCCCCATGACCTTTCAAAGATGATGGAGAGTGGTCTAGCAAAACATCTGCCAGCTCTCTCAGCACTCGCGGGTGCATCCTGACAGGGGCCATGGACTTCTGGAGACAAACGGCCAGGGCCTGAGGATCACACTTAAAAGCCAAAGGGAAAATGCTGACTGTCAAAAAAGAAAAGCCCAGGAAACAAGACTTGTAGCTTGTCATTTATACTAGTTGACATGCAGAATTATTAATGACTGTGGGACATCAGGTAGCATGAAACAAGTTCTCAGTGTCAGAAAGATCTCTGTCTATAAACACATTTTTCAAAGCAATGGGCATCTATGGGACAAATATGAGTTAGAAATAGTGCAATTTGAGCCTGGTGAAATGGCTGGATCCATTTGATCTGCTGGTGTCAATGGAAAAGGAGCTGTCAGAACCACAAAGGTAAGGTAGCACTGCAGTGTAAGAAACCAGCGGGTAAGCAAATCTGAATTGGCGTAAAGCTGCTGTAGACAGCAGTGTTAATACACCTAGTAAACTTTACCAGGATCTAAGGACATACCCAGTCTTGTCAGCAGGCTCTGTTGGATGTCCATGTTTCACTGGTGCATACCAAAAGGGGCAGGTGCTACTGGGTATGTACGTTAAGGAGGTTAAGGCCCTGTGTTGCTATGTGATCAAACCGAGTTGTGTCTCCCGGATCTCCCAAACACAAAGATTATAACAGATGACCTTTGTATTACTGGGGGAAGTAAAGCCCAGATGAGAATATTGGCCTATAAAACCACCATGCAGGATATCCTGAAAAGACTCAGCAAACACTTTAAGGCAGGATAAAGATAAGCGGTTTTAACTGGACTTTTCAGGTTCTATTAATAAATTCAGCAGTATTAGGGAATGTTCTCGAACACTGGGACGTATTTGTCTATGTTGTTAAATTGACAGACTGGTGTCTGGCATGGTTTTGGCCCAAGCAGCTACTAAATAACTTCCAGGCACAGTTTGGAATTTAGCACTGGCCAGGACTATCCCCAGTAGGCAGTCTGGATGTGGTTACCCTATTTCAAGGCTAGGAGAGTTCACTGCCAAGGGAGTGATGTGTAGTGCATGCAAAATGGTAATTTATTGAAAGGGAGTAAACAATCTTTCCATCGGACCTCAAAGGTAGCCTGAAATGGAGGTATACCTCATCCTGAGGAGTAAAGGCATTTCTCTGACTAGCCAGGGACTTTTTATATTGTAAGGCTCAGTTTTAAGATAGTTTATAGAAAACAAATGTGTGAAAGGATCATGCTGCACAGCTGAACAGGTCTGAGTCTAGCAGCAAACACCTCACAACCTGAGGGGAAAACGCAACAGTCAGGTTACTGTGTGACCTACTGACTCAAGGCAGTGGATGAAGCAAAACTTAAGAGTGGTAGCGAACGGAAAGCATGTTGTGAAATGCAGTGCAAAGTATAGATGCTAGAAAGACCTGGAAAGAGCATGAATGTCCATGAGTGAGCCTGACATGAGGCAAGTGGGACAGAGAAAACATGTATTTGGAAAAAAAACCCAGAGCTAACGGGTTGCCATGCAACAGAATGAAGATAGAAACAAGGTTAAATCAAGTTCATAATCAACATACTGAAAACAAGAAGTAGGGGAACTGGTTTGAAAAGCAACTCATTTGAAAGTATATGACTTCCAAACATTAAAAAAGGGTAATGGTTAAAGCCACATCTGTAGGTTCACGAACATACTAATATCCACTTGCCTTAGTGGCAACTGATCCTGTAAAGCACACCCAAGCTAAAATTGTTCAACCAGTGGTTTAACCATTCTTGTATGACTTAGAAGGAGAAGCATATCTTTCAGGAAGAAATTTTTTGGAGGTTTACCAAGGAGTCACTCTCTTTGTAACGGCTACATGCAATTGCAGGATCTCTGCAGAAATAATAAATGTCCATTTTGTGTTGCAAAACATCTCATGATGTTATCAAGCACAGAGAACATGAAATGTCTCTTACTTTTTGCTTTGCACACTTCCTTCTGCTTTGTGTAGCCCACACATCTGTAAGCAGTCTTGACCCAGGCAAATGAGGAAAGATAACAACAGAAACTGTTTAGGAGATCAGTTGTAAAGTAGCGATCATGCTGGTCCTCAACCTACTTCAGATGACTTAAACATTTTCTATCTATTTCAGAAAAAAAGCAAGAGCTGTAAGTAGGGAAATAGCAAAGGAAGGAGAAAAAGTAAGGGAAGTGGATCATGTCACAGATGTCTCATGTCTATATAAAGTCAGTTCATGATGGAGAGATGGGGAAATTTCATTGTGTAGAAGAAAGCTGGGAATTCTCTTCTGAAATGTCTGACTAAAACTGAAACATTAGTGTGAAGGGAATACAAATGAAAGGTCAAACAAGTATTTGCTTTCTGTCCTTGTATATTTGAATTGTGTCAGGCTTCAGTTAAGATCCTGAACACACTTAGAAAGAAGGCAAACCCATGTCTTAACCTCTTAATCTTGCAAGGTGTGCATGCCAGACCATACCTAAACCGTTTCCTGCTCTGTGGCACCACCTCCTGGCACAGAATGACAACACAATTCCGAAAAGAAGATGAAAAGTAAACATTCTGTGCAGGTTTTTTTTGTTTGATCTAAGTTATTGCTAGAACTGATTATATGAGGTAAGCAGAGGATGATACCGTATTTTGATGCAGGGGTCTGAACACATAATTGCAAGTAATTGCATCATTAGCATTACAGAATTAAATCACGAGTAAAAATAATGGTGTATTAACACATCTTTACATCCTGTTATATCAGTAATCAATTGGTAGCATGTACATTTCATGCCCACCCACCCAAGGTTTCCTGTCTCTTTCAAACTTACCCTAAAAACATAGAGAAAACAAGGAAGAAATCACAAAGTTCTCTTTTGTGTCATGTAGCAACAGGAGGCCTTGAAATAAGATCTCATCTGCACAGGCTGTTCTACCACTTCTGAAGCCAGCAGAAAGACATGCTGTCACACTGCAGGCAAGATTTCAGTTTTACTACATCTCAATCACCACTGGCTGTTCAAGGTGAACCACACTAACAAACATGGCTCACTCCATCAGGCAGGGGCATTTTTCGGAGACAGTCCTTGGTCTCTGCCCATCATTCTCCCTTTTCTCTCAGTGGAGCTTTGCCTTCCTTCCATGTTTAGATAAGGGATGATATGTGAAGCTACAATAAGGAATGTGGGCACATGACTACAAATAAAAAAGTTGTTATTTTTGCCTCCTGCTGTTTTTTAATATGTCTTCACCTTTAGTTTGCAAATTAATGAAAAAATCAGCATTCGTGCTTCCAGTAGGCTGCAATATCTATTTTCTAGGCATAGACCCATCAGCTCCAGTCTTACCCTCATTTTCATATTCAAAAATGTGTCACAGTAGACAAGCTAATGGTTTTGGGTGGAAAAGCCACCTGAATATATTGGGTACAGCTTTATTAAAGATTTAGAAGCAAGTTGGCAAAAGCATCTTCTCAGAAATGGAGAAAGAATTCATTTAGGAAAAAGTGAGAACAGTCAACTCAGTAAATGGGTGGAAGGCAGAATTATATTCTATTTAATGAGACATTCCTGCATTTAGAAGGACTAATCAAACAGATAAGTGTAAATAAAACTGATTGCAATTGATCTTTCAAGGTGGTATTTTTAAAAAATTGCTTAAATGAGCACAAAAGAGGAGCAGAAAAAAGTTGCTGGTCCTGTCACTTTCCAGGCGCAGTTATGGATCTGGAACAACAGAACAGAGACTTACAAAACTGTTACTTGACATCTTTGTTGCATCTACTTGAGAAAAGAAAACATATTCACCAACACAGTGGAAGAGAAGATGCTGTGGGAAAAACGTTCTTATCTAGCTAGATCTGCATTTTTGTCTTGCTACAAAACAGAAAATCTGAGAAGATTGCCTTTCTTGCTATTATGTTTACCTTGACTGCAGGAAAGTTAGGCTCAAGAAGTAATGGGCACAAACTTGAACATAGGAAGTTCCATCTTAACATGAGGAGGAACTTCTTTCCTTTGAGGGTGGCAGAGCAGTGGTACAGGCTGCCCAGAGAGGTTGTGGAGTCTCCCACACTGGAGACATTCAAAACCCGCCTGGACGTCATCCTGTGCAACCTGTTGTAGGTGACCCTGCTCTGGCAGGGGGCTTGGACTAGATGATCTCCAAAGGTCCCTTCCAACCCTGACCATTCTGTGATTCTGTGATTCATTCTGTGTAATTCTTCATATTGTCCCTTCCATGACTGTAGTTTTGTGTAAAACATCAAAACCTTTTCTACCTAATCTGTAAAAGGAAAAAAATAGTTCTTCCTACTAGTGTGACTGCAAAAACATTGGGAGTTGCTGCCAATACTTTCTGTACATACCTGTCAGGACTGTTTGCTAGATCTGTATCTGAATATCATGACTGGATGAACTTTGCTTGTTGCAGTTTCAGTGATCTTGTAGTCTAACAACAGTACTGTTTTACATTAAAGTGTTTCTTGTTTAATAAGGAAAAATAAAACCACACTCAAGAATATTGTAGAGGTGGCATATGGAATGCAACTCACATTGCAGTTATCAGAATGTGATTACTCAGGGAGAGACATGTTAAGGCACATGGAAAATAAGGAGGCAATCGGTGACTGCCAACATGGCTTCACTAAGGGCAAATCACATCTGACAAATTTGGTGGGCTTCTGCGACGGGGTTACAGCATCAGTGGATAAGGGAAGAAAAACTGACATCATCTGGGCTTGTGCAAAGCATTTGACATTGTCCTGCGCAACATCCTTGTCTCTAAATTGGAGAGACATGGATTTGACGGATGGACCGCTCAGTGGATAAGGAACTGGCTGGATGGCCAAACTCAGAGTTGCAGTCAACAGCTTGATGTCCAAGTGGAGACCACTCATGAGAGGCATTCCTCAAGGGTTGGTACTGGGACCAGTGCTGTTTAACATCTTTGCCAGTGACAGGGACAGTGGGACTGAGTGCACTCTCAGCAAGTTTGCCGATGACACCAAACTCTGTGAAGTGGTTGACACACTGGAAGGAAGGGATGATATCCAGAGGGACCTTGACAGGCTTGAAAAGTGGGCCTGTGTGAACCTCATGAAGGCCAAGTGCGAAGTCCTAGAGTTGTGCAGGTGTTCAAGGCCAGGCTGGATGGGGCTTTGAGTAACTTGGTCTACTGGAAGGTGTCCCTGTCCATGGCAGGGGTGTTGAAACTAGATGATCTTTAAAGTCTCTTCCAACCCAAACTATTCTATGATTCTATGTGAAGTTGAACTAAACTTCTGCTTTCAGAAAATCTCAGAAATTTTCTTTCCAAGATACTAAGGAGTCTGAAACCCAGACACTAACTTTGATTAATGTTTCTATGTTGTTAATAAGACCAATTTTATGATGACCTGTTTCTTGCAGGAACTCAGATAAACTTGGCAATGAACAAAGCAGATTTTGGAGTGCTAAGATGTCAGGCAGTTTATTCAGCGGATATTTATATCTTCTGTCCTAGTAACAGGAAAGGTGCCGTTGTCTTTGAGAGGATAAAATTAGGTGCTAACTCTACACATTCAGTGAAAAGTCCTGCAACAGCACATGCCAATACTCCTTGAAGTAGAGTAGCAACAACAATACAGCAGAAAAAGAGAGGATATGATCAAGATGTGGTTTTGTTAAAAGCATTTTATAAAAAAAAAAAAAATCAAAAAACACAGCGCCAATGCCAAGAATATGAAGCTCTAGGAGTCTGGGTCTTTTTCCATCCGTGGCAGGAAGGAACTGAACCACTGAGGGTCGCCGGGAAAGCAACTGTGTCAGGCAGCACCATTGGGTCTCAAAAGCATTTAAGAAAACACTGACCTTTTTTCTTTCCCTTCTGTAAGTACAAACCCACCCTTTTTCTCAAAGGTGACTCAGTTTTTAAGCACACTTCCTCTTCTTTCAGGCTAAAGGAAAATTTCTCATGCATTGTTTAGTATTTCCCTCTCACTACGTTCTTCTGGACTTAATTCAAACAGTGTTTTCCCATCACGTTCATTGACATAGTGCTGTCATGTTTAAGCACTTTGCCCAGGACTTTCGCACAGATACTGAAAAAGCTTAATTCTTCCTCATTTTGGTTTAAAAGCAAGGCACCCAGTAACATAAATAACACACTGAAGGAACAGGCGACCTCAAATAAACAGAGACTTCCCTAAAAGAGTAGTAATAATAATGACTTTCTGAGACTGTTCTCAAGAAGATGGAAACATCTTTTCTCCAGGGTTTTTCCTCTTATGAGCAGCAACACTGAGAGCAAAATCAAATCGCACATGTTAGAAGTTCAGTCTTCTCTCCAGGTTCCCAATGCACCCTAAGATTTCATTTTTGCTAGTAAACAATGCAAAAGAAATTGAACCAAGAGATACGGTAAACCTCCTGTTGGAACAGCTGGAGTCTTACTTTCCAAAAGAGGGTGACTGCGTTCAGCCTGCTTTTTTGGAAACAAACCCATCCCCTTCTGTCCCCCAAGCTCCGTCCAGTCCTTGCCTGGGAGAGGGGTGGAAGTTGTGCCAGGGAGCAACCTAGCAATTATCCAGTCCAAACCTGACTTTCAGCTGTTTAATAGAGTAAGTATAGCTGAAGTTTCCAGAAGTACCTAAACCAGGTCAATGTGCTGCCTTCAAACATTTGAAAAGTGGAATTAAGTTATGAATTTTATAATACCACAAACTTGAAAATAAGATTTTTATCCCACATGGTACTGGAGACACTTCCCTCCATTACAAGCACAAGAACTGAGGCAGAGACTGTGGATATTTGTTGTGTGAATGCAAAGGAGACCGTAGTATATGGTCAGTAGTTAGGGTTGTGACCTGGCAGAGCAGCCTGGCTATGGGACTTCTCTAAGTTCCTAATTGCACACTGGAATCACTGTTAAAGACCTTGTGAACTTTGTTCGATCTCCGTCTAGCTCTCCCATAGCACATGTGCAGAACACCTTAAACAACAGAGACGCACAGCAACCCATGTCCCAGAGGCATTTCCACCCATGTGATGACCACACTCCCAGGCAGCATAGTGGCATTTGGACAACAGGCCTGCTCTGCCTCCTCACCTCCAGGCAGAAAGACTCAGGCTGGCTCAAACAGCAGATACCATTGCACAGAGGTTCATTGGTTCTTGTGGAGGGCTGATCCCACTCTGCAAATTGAAGTACGGATGGGCAGATCAGAAGAAAAAGCAAGGAAAGGAACTTTGGGTAGGAAGAAGACATAAGAATCAGTACAGGCCTGGTGAAGAACAACAGTCACACCCAAGGCTGGCCAGAAACATGAGTTCTTCCACTCAGCTTTAAAATGGGGTAATACGTCTAGAATTTAACAAGTGTTCTTTGAGGCACTTGAATAACATACAAATCACCGTTGTTTGTTGGGCTGCTGGTATTCACACAAGCTGACACTTCATATTCGCTAGTTTCAAACACCACTTATCTGGTGTTTGCAAACAGATTATAAGATACCTTTAGCAAATGCTTACTATTTAGCAATTGTTTAGTCCTTAGCCTTTTGAACCCAAACCGACCAGTTTCAATACCTTACCTAAGAAGTTGTATAGTTCAACACTCTCCACCTCTGTGCTAATATTCTTCTAGCAGACAATCTTCCTAACTATCTCTTTCTCTTTGGATGCTTTTATTCAATTGTCTTACTACTTGGCAATCAATGGATGCCTTGACATTCCATTCAGCTGTTAATAAGTGAAGTCAGCAACTCTGGATGCTTTGTCACGGGCAGTACGCTCTGTCTGTCTATAAAGTAAGTCTTCCCCCACTTGGACTGGGCTGAAAGGCTACATCCTAAAGGCATTTTCATATAGTTCTCATGTCTTCCTCTTCTTTGGGAGGTGACATTGTCTCCTTTTATCTTTTAGCCATGGAGGACCAGATATGACTCAAATATACAGCATTGGGCTCAGCTTCAGGGTACAGTAATTTCATCCTTGAGGTGTTCAGACCACTAATATGAAAGTCATTAAAAACCATTGGTTTTCACAAATTAGAGGAAGAAGAAAGTTCTATGAGAAACTTGATCCCTGTCTCACGCAGGCATTAACCACAGATAAAAAGGTGGTGGGTAACTACTGGGCAGTGCCTTTCAGGGTGTTTCACATACCAGAATAAACAAATTCTCAATGGCTGCTGTCCCATTTTCCAGTTCTAATCCCAAAGCCTTTTTGCAGGAGTGACATTACTTGGTTTTCTAAAATAACATAGGGGGAAAGATGACGGAATGGGATGGGTGCAGCTTGCCCTGCTATGTTACCACAGAAACTCAGCAGTGAATTTTCTTTATGCACTTCTGCTAGCCTTCAACTCCCCTGCGTGCATCTATAAATTTCATCATGATTGAAAACACACCAAATAAACACCCAGGCACGTTAACTGACTTCATTTCCTTTGAAGAAACCCAAGGAGGCATAGGAATAAAAAGAAGCAGTAGCAGGAATGTAGGAAGAGAGATGCAGGTATAATTGAAAGCTCCCTTCCTCTTGTCCTGACTGTAGAAGAAGTTAGGTAGCACCTGGAAAAGCTGTGCAGTTCCACAGCATGGAACCCCAAGAATTATTTATTAGGAAAATTCTCCAGCCTAAAAGACATTAAGTTGCCCACATGCTGGGCAATTGATATCACAGGTACTCTGGGATGAGTTAGCTCTGATTAGTTCTATGGCACCGAGACAGCTGATCAGTTAGATAAGGCATGAAGCAGACCTTGGGAATAGCACAGCTTTTTGGGTCTGAGTGATTTAAGAGAGAACTCATGGTTGTTACAAGTAGGAAAATATCTGGAGTGGAAAGAATGGGGCAATCAAATGCCTCCTGAAACATAAAACTCTCTGCAAATGTAGAATACAACTGGAGAAAATGTAGGCAGGTAGTCATTCTGTCTGTATGAGCAATATGGCCCCTCAAATGGGACATGATCTGAACGTGACCTCGCTGTCAGGTGCTCTTGGTCACAAAACTGTTGGGGTCCTTTGGAAGGAAAAAGAGGAAACAGTGACACAAACATCTCTCCAGGACCCAAAGGTAGAAATAAGGAGCCCAGACACTTGAAACAACAACTTTTCTTTAGAAGGTGGAACAAAATAATCTTGGAAAGGGCAGCATGTATAAGAAGTCCCTTCTGGGATGTCTCAGCAAGGGTCTGACCCCAGCCCTTCCCTCAAACTGTCAGTGGCTCAGGAGGAAGTGTATACTTAAACAGAAGTGCAATATTTAAGTGTAATATTTAAATAGATGCTGTTTTTTCCTTGTTATTCTTCACTCACACTTGTTTATCAAGAGTCATACAAGTTCAGCTTCTGTAGGAGGTCCATCCACTGACATAGAGGATATAATAATCCCAGGATTCCCTGAAAACCCTCTGGTTACCCCAGATGAATAAACACTGTTCTGATGCTGGGTAGCAATACGCCTTCACAGGAATCACTCAGCAAAACTACTGCTTTCTGCACCTACAGCCTAAGCTGTTTCAGCTCTGCTCAACACCCTAAACTTGCCTGTTCACCTTCTCACTTCTGCATGCTACTTCAAAACAATCTGCATGTGTTTCAGCTTTGCTTGCCATTTCAAATCTGACTCCTTTGCCTGATGCCTTAAAACCGTCTCTACACAACATCGCAACTTTTCTCATCATTTAGATGTTACCTTTGCTCCCTCTTAGCTCTACTTGTCACATTGTCCCTTCAAAGCTGCGTCTTTGTATTATTGTTTGGAGGACTTACGGTACATAAGATATCAACAGACTCTGTAAAGGAGCACAGTCGTGATAGCCTCTTTTGTTTCCTTTGTCATATTCAGTTTTCTTACCCTGTTCCTGCTACTATTGCTGAGGTCAGGTTCATCCCTCTCTAGGTACTTCTGATATGGTCCCATCATCCATTCAGTATGACATCAAAAGCTGACACATAATTGACATGAACATAATCTGTTTAGTTAATTCTTGCTTTCATAGAGATAAAGGGAAAGAGACCAGAAATTTGCCGGGACTGTCCTTCTTTTTCCTTGTATGTGTGAACATTTTGTGATTTCCCTTATCTATAGAGTTTACAAGGTTAGTCTTTTTTCTCACAGTAGATGGTTGGAGCAGATTGATGATTTTGATAGTTTCCATTTAACTTGGACATAATTCATCATGAGACTATGCAGAAGGAGTGTGGGGAATGAGATGTTCCAGATCATGAAAGTAAGTGACAGTTGAATTCTAAGTTGAATACACAACCTAAAATGAGGTCAAGCAACAGTTAGCAGGACAAACAAGACAAATAAAATCTCTAGCAAGTAAATGGGTTAAGCTGAGGTGATACAATCGTAAACTTATTTCCCATTAAGGGAGTTTATATAGAAATTACATAGGCAGGAAACATATGAAGTCCTTTGTTTGATCCTCTGGAATGGCAAGGGACCAATGGCACTGAAGAAGCATCCTTGGGATAGGAAAGTTGTTGACAGAGTACAGAGCTAAACCAAAATACCACAGCTATCCCACCTATTACACTCATTATCACAGTTCTTGTCCTAAGGCAGAGGCTGGCAGAAGAACTTAATTGATTTATTGCTGTAGGACTCACAACAGTTGAAAAAAAATAAAATTAGCAAAGCTGGTGAAGTCACTGGTCATTTGAAAGCCTCTCCAAACAAACAATTGCAAAACATCCCATCAGTAGGGACCCCAAATAACTGCATACATTTATAACAAGGAGTCGTTCTCCTCCCCACCTGGGGAGAAATTCCAGGAGACAAGGTCGAAGTCAAATATTTTTCTACGCTTGATGCGTCAGCAGTGTTCTGGCAGATTCCCTAAGAAAAACAGAGCATATGTTTGTGAACAGTATGAGAGCCTTTTGGGAGACATTCTGACTCGGACTGTGCTACACACCTAAGGTGTTTCACAGGAAAATATAACATATTCTTGACACCAAAACAGGTTCTGAGATTTTCTAGGTGAAAATTTGAGCTGTGGAAAAATAGTAGAGAGTATCAGCAAAGCCTCTGAGGAGACCAGGAAAGCCCCAGAACAACGGTGGCTACTGGAAGCTATTCATATCAGATGTGACTTACCTGGGATTGTAATTAGTCCAGCAAGATTATAGGTAAATCACAGCAAAGATGAAACCCTGGCTAACACATCTGCTCCCCTGAGGAAAGATAGGCACAGAGATTAAAAGGAAGTTTTAAAAAGCTAAAATGTCATAGCAAAGTTAGTAGATGAAATACTGGTATGAAAGTGCTATTCTGCAAGGATATCCAAAAGACATTGAGTGAAAATCCTGCTGGAGCATGAGAACATGATAGAGTTAACCAGAGGATCTCATTTGGAGATGCCCTGACAGTAGGCACACAGCTAAACTCATCCAGGGATATCTCTCAGGAGGTATTGGGAGGGTGTCCTTACAACTTCTCAGTCATGTATGCTGGGAGTGCCAACAAAAACAATGTCAATACATCTGGAATGGAGAAGCATATAAAAAAGTTCCATTTATTTCCAACATAGCAGTGTTGGCTGCAGCTGACCAGAAACCATTTTTTTTTGCCATTGCCAAAACGGGACTGACAAACATCTTGCAATTACAGACATAGGTTTGGGGATGGGTTTTTTTCATATCTACAGATCTGTCATTTGCAAACTGAAAACATGGGAGAGATTTGATTACACATACTCTCTAATGCCAAAATCCTTAGCTTTTTCATTCCAGTTATGGCTCCATGGCAAGCCACACCCTATGTGTGCAGTCTTGCTTCATCTCTGTGTTGCTTTCAAGCTAACCTTTTGCTGCCCATCAAACAGATGACTGCTCAGTTCTTGAGTTTTGCAGTGGCCCTCTTTAGTTCACTGCTGTAGCTATAGGGTCAAACATGTTAGTTGACACTACCTAAATATGAAAAGTCACCATACTACATCCAAATAAAGGTCCATCTATCCCAACAGTCTCACATGGCAATTGCTGATAGTAGATATTAAGTGCAGAGTAAAGAATAAGGCAAATATAAAAGGTATTCTCCAATCTTCTAGTGACCTGCAGGGCAGGGACTTCCGGAGGCACCTTTTTGTGTCCGACAGCCTTTGTCTAATTTCCTTTTGAACCTAGGTCATCTTCAGCATCCACAGGATCCACAGTCTATTCTGAACTTGTGCAGTTAGTAAGCTACTGATTTTGAGTGAGTTTGACATTTCTTGTTACATTACTGTTGATTGTTAAATTATTATTTTCTTTAAAAAACCTATCTGGCCTGAGTGTAGCAGTTAGCAGTCAGGTACTGAGTGATGTGGACCATGGCAGGTCCCTGGTGTCTGCGTGAGTGCTGAACAAGACAACTATTAACAAGGTAAGAACCATTTCTATGAAATTATTAATTGCAATCAAACTTTCAAGATGCTCCTGGGTAGACGAATAATATCATTGAAGCACTTGGAGCTAGGCCAGCCACTCACAACGGTTATATTTTAAGTTCTAAGAAGAACAGTAAGTTAATTATGTTCTGATGCATAGTGTGTGCACCTTAAGATGATTAAAAAAAAAAAAAAAGAAGAAAAAGAAGACAAGAAAGAATAATGCTACAGATTAGGTATAACTGCTGCTCTTCTTTCAAGGATTTTAAGATTTCATAAGGCTTCTTTATGGAGCTAGTTAGCAGCAATGACAGCAGTTTTACTTCAAGCACAGGCATAAAACATTGGCCCAAGCAAAGACACTTGTAGAGCATTCATGAACAATGACGATCAATTCTCTATTTTTCAGCAAGGTTTTGGGGTCTCTGAGAAGCCATGACACAAGTGGAGAGAACAGCCAGAATAAAAGTATCAGATTTGGGAGGAATAAACAGTGGGACTCAGAGACAACTTGGTGGGGGCAGGGGGGTGGGTAGTGCTGGGGATAATTCAGGGAAAGAAATTGTCACAATCATGGAAATTGTGCCATGTTTCTGTAAATAAAAAGGGTTCCATTAAAAAGGTATTTGTCTCCATCAGCAGTTTTTCCTAACTGAAAAAATACAGAAGAACACACTGTTATAGCTGTTTGTGTCAAAAAAGGTGGCAGGAAATGTTCTGGTATTGCAGGATGCCTGTGCTGAAAGTATTTGACCGTAAAACATGGATGGGTAAAGAAAACAGAAACAAATTCGAAGGAAAGTCCTACCTAGAGAAAACTAGCTTCTCAGTGTTTACTCTTCAGCAGTTTTACCTCCAAATACTCTTTTTTTTCCCAGCCTTTCATTTGTCACTTCTTTAGAAATCACTGATCAGGCCCATCACCCAATTATATGCAGACTGAAAGCACTCCTCAGTAAATCTATTCTAAGCTGTTCCTGCCACAGTTTCAGTCTGTTAGCAATCTGGTCATTTTATTTTCATTTCATATTTGTGTGCTGCCTGACACCAGACAAAATCTAGGGGAATGATTTTCAATTCATATTCATGTCAGTCGAATGTCACCCTGCTGGCATCAGCAGCATAATGTTGACTTTCCTAAATCGTGCAAGGTCCTCAGATGGAGAGCTCCTTTTGTGGTGCTATTATCTTCCACAGGCTTTGGAAAAGCTCACTAAAACCTACAGACTTGTGTTTGGTTAGCTTTGGTGAAGGGCCAAAGTCTCACTCAGCTGCCTACTAACTCTGCCTTAACAGGACAGGAGGAGAAAATAGGATGGAAAAGCTTATGGGTCGAGATGAAGACAGGGAGGTCACTCACCAATTACCGTCATGACCAAAACAGAGTGGACTTGGGGAAAATTAAATTAATTGCTAATTAAAATACATTCATGTTGTGAAAAGCAAAGATAAGTATTAAAACAACACCTTCCTCCCCGCCACACACACCCGTCCCCAGGCCCACCTTCCCCCCTCCCCTCCCATTCCCCGGGGGGCGCAGGGGTGGGATGGGGG
>VZSZ01011354.1:322279-564140 GCA_013398815.1 Ibidorhyncha struthersii | reverse complement strand
GCTTCCTCCTCCTCTGCCTGGGCCGCCTTCGGCCCTGCCGCAAACCTCTTTTCCCCCCGGCGCCCCCAGCTTGGCTGAGGGGCTCAGCTGTGTCCTGCGGTGGGGCCGTTGGAGCCGGCTGGCACCGGCTGGCACCGCCTGTGTCCGGCACCGGGCAGCCCCGCGCCCTCCGCACGGAGGCCGTCCCGCAGCCCCGCTGCCCGTGTCTGAGCATGGACAGTCAGTACAAGACTATGAACAAATGCAGCCATTAAAAATGGCTTCTCAGACCTTCTTGTGGGCCTGGATTGGACCTTTTGTAGGTGGACAGCATGAGAATATTTCTGGACATGCTCACACCAAACACATGCCCACGCCATCGAGGTGAGCTGGAAGCTGCTGTTTCTCCTGCAATAAAGCCAAACTGTAATGGAAACCACAGCCAGCCCCACCTCTGGGAGGGACAAGGTCCTGCCACACAGATCAGAGAGCCTGGAACTGCCTTTCATCTTCTTCCCGCCCCTGTTTCATCTCCTTCAACATGCTGTGCCTTCAGAAGCTCTCAGTTTTGAAGACGCACCTCTCCAACCTGTCAAGTCGTTCACGGGAAGTGACAGCCACCATGGGAAGTGAGGCCAGCTGTGCTGGCTGGCTGTCTCCCGTCTGAAGCGTCACTCAGGAGGAGGGAGGCAGGCAGAAAGGCCTCTCTCCTCCAGGGGCATTTCAGAGCAAGCAAAAGAGGCTTCTTCACATTTCCCTTCATAGTGGTCCCCTGCTTTTTGGTTTTCTCGTGCTTGGGCAGGGCAGTGAGGGAGGTGAGGAAGCCACGCTGCTGGGGTTGCACCCGTTACTCGCATGTGTGGTGTGCCGGGTGGGAATCAAAGACAGCAGAAGGCTTTGAACAAGTAAACGAGCAGCTTCTGGGTTTTGCCCGTTGTAAAGCGCAAGAGCAGGGGGACGTTCAACAATGCAAAAGCATATCAAAGCCAATAAAGCCGTGTAGTTTTTTATTCAGAGTGGCAGTAGGGGGTTCCCAGACCAGTAACTCAGCAAGGAGTGAAAAGGGATTAGACTTTTACAGATACTGAGGACATTCAGAAGCAGAGCAGTTCAGCCTAATAAAGTTTTTCAGTGCATGTGGCAGGGTTGGAGTCACTCTCCAACAAACTGAGATTAGAATGAAAACTGCAATGCAGTGGAGGAGAGCAGATAATCCCACATCTGAGTACTAGTTTCCTCCCAGGAATGTAGGACTCTCCATATGCTGGGCTAAGGGCACCTGCAGTCTGGTCCAGCTCCGCAGCCCCATCTGGCAGCACTATGGCTTGTTTGTTGAGAAAATACATTTTTAGGGAAACGTTTTGCTTGTTTGCTTTGATTTACTGCTATTTAGTGTGTGGGAGGCAGTTTAACCATGACCCAGGCTGCTTGGGAGTCACTTTCATGGTAAGAAACTGTCTCTTTTAGATGTCTCCTACTGACTAAAGTAGGTTGATTGGAAACAGAACAGTAAAAAAAAGGGGGAGATAAATTCTCCCTGTCCTCTATGTACATTACTCAGTGAAGTACATGATCCCACAAGAGGACCCTAGGTGACAAGTGATAGGACGAGAGGAAATGGGTTCACGTTAAGCCAGGGGAGGTTTAGGTTGGATATTAGGAAAAAAAAAATCACTGAAAGGGTTATCCAGCATTGGAATAGGCTGCCCAGGGAGGTGGTGGATTCTCCATCCCTGGAGGTGTTTAAAAAAAGGGTAGATGTGGTACTTGGGGATATGGTTTAGAAGTGGTTTTGTCAGGTTATGTTAACGGTTGGACTCAATGATCTTAAAGGTCCCTTCCAACCTTAACAATTCTATGATTCTATGATCCCATGAAGATCCCATGATCACTCACAAGAGGACACAATTTCCTCCCTTTCCTGCTTGGAAGTAAGATGAGAAAAATCAGCATAGTGGGGTAAACAGCTCAGAACATAGACTGAGTGATCGTCACAGTCACATTACGGCACTAATAAGTAGTTTCTGCTTATGATGAGAATTGGGAACCTGATGAAAATTCCTCGTGTTGATAAGGCAAGTTCCATTTGGAGAATTTAGGGCCATTAAATGACATTAGGAGCTGTTCAAAACAAGCAGGTAGGTTTTGTTGACAATGGGTGGTAGACTTGTGCAACTCAAAGGACTGCGCAGATGCAAAGAATTTGGGTGGGTTTAGGGGGAGACAGGATGAGGATGAGATCCTTTGGAGACTATTAGTGGACAAAGCACATCAGGCTCAGACTCACTGAAATAGTCAAAGGCTGGGAGAGTGCTTGGGAGAACTTGTACATGCTTGCCCTGTTTTCTTTTTTCCCTGGGCATCTGTTTTTGCGCTGTTTGCCACAGATGTCAGTAGATATGGGATTAAGCTGACCTTGGGACCAAGGACTATGCGTATGCGCTTATGAGGATAGCTGTTACTCCATGGTGCTGTAAGTTTGACTGCAAACTAATCTCACTGGAAATATTTAGATAACACAAACTTTTGACAATATATAGTTTTGGAGACAAAACTAAGGTCTTTCAGTCTGTTTTCCTGGCTAGAGCTTCACCCAGAAATTCCTGCTGAAATAGGAGGGAGGACTCAAAGGCATAAGCATGTTCTTGTTGTGAGGTCATTCCAATCTGTTATCATAGCAATTTTGTGGCTATCTGGGAAGCTCTAATGTCTGTTAGTTCAAAAAAATTTGTTTGGCTTTCCTTGAGTGAAGTTGCTCCTTGCAGCCTTTCAAGGGTCCTTCCTGCCCACGTTTCACCAGTGCAAAGAAGTTCTGAATCAGTTCTCACTCCATTGGTCATCCCACATACATGCTGGCTAGGGCTCCAGCTGCAAACTCCTCATCCCCCAAAGATGGGAGTGAGACAGCCAGAAAAAGATGATTATCAGTCATAGAAATATCTCTGTATTCAACATACCCTTCAACAGTAGGTGTGTTTGCATGTCTTCAAACCTCATATTTAAATTCCATTTTAAAACCTAGTGCAGGAAGACAACTTAAAATAGTTTTGCCAAAAGCTATAGGCTTTGACTTTGGAGTGTGTTGGGAAGCTCAGGCAAGGCACAGCGGGCCATTAGCTGTTTCCCTCATCTCCACAAGCTAATGTCTATTCGTACAAGTGCTTTAGGAGAGGGTGGGAGTTCGAAAGGTGATATCCCCAAAGAGTCAATGTGTTGTGTTTCTTCTACAGCAGTCTGGCAAGCTACAGTCTAATAACAGCTCCTGGTCAGCTTTTTTCCACCTATCATCTTCACGGCCACATTCCTGTGGTTTTACCTGAAAGGAATACATGACATAAATCTATACAAATGCCAAACATGCTCCCAGCTGATGAGCTGAGTATTTCTGATTCAGAATAGCACAGAATAACTGCACAGAACAGGTCTGGAATAGCCTTAGAAAAGGAGGAGAGGAAAAAAAAAAAACAAAAACAAGCCAAACTTTACAACATTTCCATTGGAAAGTCTGTAGATGCAAGGGTAACACTGACAAGAGCTGACTTGTCTTTGACACCATCATCAAATTATATTCGCTAGATATCAAAGAGTGATACAGTTTTTCTCAAGGGAGCTGCCAACCCAGGCCTGGTTCTGGGAGAGTGCAAACACCATCAGCAATGGATTGTGAGGTGTCTTGTAGGAACGTGTCTGCTCTCCCACCTTTTCCTGGGAAAATGAGTACGTTTGCAAAGCTTTCCTGTTGAAAACAAATCATTCATCATTTTTATAATGATTACAAGACTGAGGCTGCATTGTTCAAGCTAACATATAAATAGTAATTTAATTTTGCAGTGTTTGAGATAGTGGTCTGTTTCTTCACTGTCTAAAATGTTTTAATCTGTTTTGTAACAGCTTTTGCCTTCTGGAGGTCTCCTGAGCAGTCCCAGCACATTGCTCATGACACATACACACAGCTCAGTGCAGGCCAACACTAAGAGGCAGATCTAAAGTGACTTGCCAGCACCTGAGAAAGTGAAATGTTATAGTAGCAATATATTCTCTATACAGCTCATATGTAATTTCTTGTGACTCAGATTTTGTATTAAGTTGGGGGAGGGGGCAAGAGACTGACAAATGACTTGTAGACTAGATATAAAGTTACATTTGGTGCTGTTGGTTTAATATTAAGACTGCAAATTCAAGCATTCGGAATTTAGGATTTAGGGACTGTTCAGATTTAATTTTCCTGTTCACTTTTCATTCACCCTCCTCATTTGTACACATGTGAACTCAGTCCTCAATGAAAAATTAGCATGCTATTTTTAATTTGGAGCAAATCTCTTCAGTGAATTTATAAAGCATTGAATAAATTAACAAAAACTTGTTTTCCCCAGATTTTTGGTTAGTGATCATATGTCTGCTATACTTTTTGCTTTTCTATGGCATTTATCACTACACATGCACACACACACAGGTGCACATATACAAATAAAAAAGTAATCTGTTTTCTCAATGCCTCTATTCAGAGGTAGAGGACTGAGATTAAAATCTGGCATATACATTCATTCTGGACATCCCTTATGAAGTACTACATCCTTGCTTTTCTGAACGCTACCAGTCATACAACTCCTGTGCCTGAAGCACAGCTTGCTATTGACTTAAGGTACAACTGGACATGCTGGGAATTTCTGCAAAGTAAATCCTCAGTGCCTGAGTTAGGTATGCAGAGTGTAAAGATTGCACTGAAATTTAATTTTGAAACCTAATATTTCCAGCAAGCTGGAAACCTTTAATTTTTGCCAGGTCTTTTACAGAAACAGTTTCCTTTGCATTGATGAGGCATACAGGTAATGGAAAGACTGATGAAAAGAAAAGCATATGAATTCTACCGAACTTGAAAAAGATAATGCGTCCTCTGGTTCCTTCAGTGATTAGATGAAAATATTTCTCTTTTTTGATTAATGGAAGTTCTTTCATTGACTGTAATAACAGGTAGATGAAATCTCATGGGACATAATGCCTCATTTCTGTGCAAAGTTCATGCTCATTTAATTTAATAGAGACTTACATTAGAAAGCAAAATCTCTTACAAAGTTTTCTTAGGAACCTCCCCACACCCCATTCCCGTCATTTCTGTAGGGAAGCTTTTCAAATCTCGCTTTTTTTAGAATTTCTCAGACTGAACTGTCACTCTGCTTCCCAGTGATGAATCACATTTTGCTATGATGGTTGAAGGGAAAGACATCCAAAGTGCAAAGGCTGTAAATTCATGGATGTAATCTGCCATCCACTACGGTGCTACTTTACCCTCCCACTTCCTCCAGACTGTAGCTTATTAGATGTCTTGGCCAAAAGCTTAGGGCCTTGCAAGTGCTGTCTCTAATGTATAGAGAATTAGTTTTTCAAACCATATCTTTTAAGTGAACCACTCTCTTTTTGGAGTGTTTCAAGTCTCCTTTTGAAGCCAGGATGTGCTCATTGCTTAAGGCCTTGGGGCACTGTAACTTCTGCAGTGTTAACTTGGGCAGAACCTTGAAGTGGGCTGCAGTCTGACATGAGTGTCAGCCTTTGCTGAGTTTTTTTTTTTAATCACTGTGTCCTCTATTCCTATATTCTCAGCGTTAGCACCCAACTGTATTTCTGATAATTCAGCTCATTTCTCTTTTCTTTTTTGGACAAATATAATGTATGCAGCACTAAAATTAAAGATGGTTTTAAACAATTACAGTTTTAGAAAAGAGCCTTGTAGGAAGGAGGAGAGGGACAGCCTGGCCTTCCTTCTTCTTGATTCATTATCTTGCAACAAAGGAGGAAAGAATGACTGTTGAAACAGCATTCGACAACTTTACTAGCCTTACGTTGCTCCTGGCCTTTGCAACTGCAATATGAGCTCATCCACCATTTGCCAGGATCTAAACAATAGGAAAATTTTCTGCTGCTCTAGTCTGCACTTTTTTGTTTTACATCAACATTAGTCTGAAAAAAGCGACAGCGAGCCAGCAAGCAGAGGAATAATTATGTACATGTATGCGCGCGCACACATGTGCGTGTGGGATTTTGGAGACATGCATGTGAGTATGCACTGGACCAAAGTTTGCAACTAAGTGTGCCACAAAGCGAGCAGAAGGACTGCAGCCATCTGACTGGGGCAGAGACATAAGTCTGTCGTCATCGTTGGTTCTTTATAAAGAGACATATTTGTTGTGTGGCCTTGGATGAATCACTGAGGTCAGACTTCAATGTTTCTCCAGTGGGCAACAGGGAGAAAGAGCGGTAAAAGGAGACACTTGAGAAGGTCAAAGCCAGCAGGGAGTGACTTGAAAGGAAGGAACTACCAGTGCTCCTGTGGAAGTGAGCAGAGTCTTGTGGCATCATTTGCTTTGGTACCTGGGAAAATAACCAGCACCTTCTCTCTCTTGTTACTGCAGTATGGAATGAATACATACTTCTGAGACAGCCTTTATTCCAGACATATTCAGGTCAAGGTTAAGATTTAATAAAAATAATTTACTTTGATCTGAGTGACACACAGGATATGCACAAATCCATTCCATCTCCAAAGTTGTATTAATTTTAAAATGTTGACATATTAAAACCAGGGTTGAGTATAAAATCTGTCACAAATACCAAAAGGCTAAAGTCTGAAATAGTAAAATATAAGTATTTATCTTGGGGTTGCAGCAAGAAACATGGTTGGGCTCAAGGCATCACTGTGTGTGGCAGCACATGAAAAAAGAATGAAGAGCGATCCCCAGGCAGGGAGAATTCAGGCTATATTTCAGAGGGGAAGGAAGATGAGACCCAGAAATGAGGTAGATGAAGTATTCCATGAAGTTTTTGGAGCCAAAAAAAAAAAAACAACAATCACCAACTTCCACACATAGCTCTTCTGGGAAAGATGCTAGCTGGTCTGTCAGCACCAACCACTGACCTCACACCAGATAGATCCTGGATCTAAACCAGAAATCAGTCATAATAAGAAAAAGCCAAACACATGAAACAGCGTCATAATGAGCTGGAGATGACCAGTTTATTCTGGTTTTAATAGGCACATGTGTACAAGCTGCTGAGTCAGCTGGCAGGACAGGCGTGTGAAGCAGAATGAGATGGATGAGGTTGTACTGTGAGCTGGGCCCTGTAGCTGGGGGCTATCCCAGCCCTTATGCTCTGTGGGTTGGCACAGATGGGGCTGTGTGTAACTCACCAGTGAATTACACATATTGTTAAATGAACCGTTGAAAATCCCCGTTTGTCTGGAAGGGTGTTGAAATGAACAGGAAACACACCAAAAAATCCTTGGTAGGGATATGGGTTTGAAGTATTTTAATCTGAATACCGATGGTTCCCACACTCTTTCTTCAAACTTACCTGACTGTCTTTATCCCTAACAGTAGCCAGAGCCATGATTCTTGTGAGATAAGACACACTGCACTGAAAGAAACAGCAGTGGGAAGGAAAGAAACAGTCTATGAAAGACATGCCCTAGTTTGTACAATAAGCCTGTGTTATGCACACACAACGAGGACTTTGTTCTCAGCACCTTTCCCAGTCACGGGCATGTTGTCTAGCATAAGCATATGTGTAGACATAACTGACACCAGACCAGGAACATCCTCTGCTGCTGCATTTTGACATTTCTTCTCCTGAGCCCAGGGTGGTCCCTGCGATGGTTTTGTCCCATGTTAAGTGGCACTGACACAAATTCTGGTGCAGATGGGCAGTTAGTGGGGCTGGAAACTGCTCCCAGGAGACCCTGTGGTTGCAGACACCTTGTTCTGAAGGTGAAAGGAGTCCAAGAATCCAGTTCGGGGCCAATCTGTGCCAGCTCACCTTGGTAACAGAGATCGGTCCTGGAAATAATTTACTAATATAGGTGTGACTTAGACAGCACCATTACTCTGGATTCAGTTTATTCTGTCATTGTGGTTCAAGGGCTAGCCAAAGCAGGTAGTCAGAGCCACAAACAAATTATCATATAAAAATCTGTATCAACTACAGATAGAAAATATCCTCATGCCTATCCAGTCCTCCTTAGAGTTGATATTCACGCATTCAGGCTAAGCCTGCCTTTGTATTTGCTCCTCTGGGTCTATATTATCCCTTACCCTGTTATGCTTCTACAGAGGAAAAATTTAACAAAAAAATGTGTTAAGATTGAAGCTGAACAAAAGGTCTCTTGTTTCTGTAGGTATGGATTAGTCCTTGCAGAAAGCAGAGAGATGAAAGCTGTTGTGTTAAGAGGATTTTTCAGGTAGTACTTTAGAGATGCATGTACGTATGCCTTGTGAAATGGAGTTTAGTGTTAAGAATAAGAAACCTCAGAAATTGAATTCTTCCATTTATCCATAGATATGCTATTGAATAGGTTTCCCATACTGCTTCATCAGTATGTCACAGTCCTGAGGAGGGTTAAAAGTCCATCCCCACTTTTCACTCCATTCTTTTTAAGAGAAATAGATAAAACATATTGCACAGCTTTATTTCCAAAGGATGTTTGCAGAACATTTTTCTTCCTCTCTAAATATCTCAATTGATATGGAAAGACATTTCCAGAAAATAAAACCAGTCCCAAACCTATTTTTCAGATACTTAATGAAAGCCAGCTGTAGATAAAACCAAAAAGCAAAATTTTGGGGGGAGGAGATAGAATTAATTGCCCCAAAGAGAGATTAACATTTGCCATCAGGCTCCCAGATGGGCAAGCTGTGGAGCTGCATGGCTCATTTGAAGTCTGGTCTCAGTGTTGAGCCTCTCTTCGTATTCTGCAGTGTATTGAAGATCTCTGGTCCTTATTTGGCACTCTCTGGAGCTTTTAAGCCCCCAGTGAAGCTTTTGAAGTCCCCAATGCCTCTCTCAAAGCAGCCTGTAACTTCCATGTTCAGGCCTCACTAGCAGGTCTAAGAGCTTGTTTTACAAGAGAAAAGTCAACAATGCTGTTCATGCGACAAGCCTGAAATGTAGCCTTTTGACATACAATTTCCAGGGGCTCAGGAACGACCCAGATTGGGTACTGTAGTCTAAGATTTAAGAGATTAAAGGTGTTCAGAGGAAAGAGAGTAGTGTTCAAACCCAGAGCTCCTAACAAGCCTTGCAAATACATCCTCAATACATCCTCAGACAGAAGGACTCGGGGTGCACTGCCTGGGTTTATCTTCACGCCACTTTTTGCAAATCTTTATATAATATGTGGGGTTTCATCCTTAATGTAGCTCTTTTGTCATTTGCTTAGGTCCTCTGGGATCTGAAAGGAGTTACATGCGAGAGATAGCGGCCCTATTGGCAAAGCAAAAGGGTGTTCCCTCCAGACAGGTGCTGGTGTCTGATTCAGAAAACCTGTCTGCCAGTCCTCACTTCCCTGAGACCTCTCCTCTCTGCACACCAGCCAGGCCCAGTTCCGCAGACAATATCCAGGCTCCTGGATTGCAATGAGTGTTAAGCACTCGTTGCTGATTCAGACTTCTATCCCTGTCTGCTGCCCATCCAGGGACCCAGTTTAGTCATTTTGGGACATGTCCTTGCAGCCCCATTGCTCCACCTTGGGGTGAAACCTGGGTTTGTTTAAACTCATGCCCTGGTTGTCCCAAGAAGGAAACAAGAGAGAGAGGGGCTATGGAGCCCTCCAGCCAGGTCCAGCCAGGACAGCAGGAAAGCAGGACATGTGGCAGGGCATGCTAAAGCATGAACCTGTCCCCCAGCCCAATATGCTCCGTGTCACCTAATGCTAGGTGCTTCAGGTGACTCAGAGAGCTGCAGACATGCAGGCTGATTCACTCTCAGTGCCCCATTCGTAGCAGCTTAGGGATTTTCCTTCCTTACAAAGCAGTTATTCAAATTCCTGCATGAGAAACTTGAGTCAATGGGAGCCCTATAAATGCTATCATTAGATCACTTCCTTGTTCAGTCTCATACTGTAAGGGGCTTGCCCCTGAGAAGGAAAGAAAAGTTGCTACAGCACGGAAAATGTCAGCTCCATCAATGCAACCTGATAATAGCCCTTCCCTTTATTCAGCTGGCAGCGACCTATCTCATCTGAGCAAAAATGCTGGGATCCTGTTCTGCAGAAAAGAAACATATTTAAGGTTGTCTGCAGCAGGTGAGGTAGTTACTACACAAGAAAAGAGACTTCACAAATAGATCCCTCCAAGACAGGAGATGCCTGATAGGCTTTTCTTATCTGCCCTTTGCAGGTTACCAAGATAGGTTCTGACCAGGACAAAGTGATGCTGTAAATGACTTTTGCCCCTTCTCTGAATGCCTCCTGCCTCCCACACTCAGCAGTCCACGTGCTTTGTCTTCAGTAATGGAAAAGCAATTTTCTCCAGTTGCTTATGGCAACATTTGAAATAATTGAAAAAGGTGAAAAGACATTTTTATCATTTTATTTCTTGCAGGTCGGGACCCTGATGTAAATTAGGCTAACTTGCAAACCTCCAGTTATTTTGATTTATGTGGAAAATCTTCTTCCATCTTACTGCACCGTATATCACAATAACGCATGACTTTGATAACTGCTTTCAGACAGCAGGTGACTGCAACAGCACACGAAGGATGTGGTGTATTTGCAATAGTGATGAATAACGTGGGATTTCAGTCAACATAGTGGAAACTCAGCTTTACTCTTTGTTATAAGCCGTATTCATCTTGGATGTAAACTCATCAAAACGATTGAATTATCCCAAGCCCTACTGTCCTGTCATCATGCACCAGTTGAAATTAGCTGAATTATCTTCCATTGTTTTAAGTTCTTCTTCCTCAAAATGAGCATGCAAGGAGTATTCGTGGCCTCTGATATGTGTGATGGGGATTTCTTTCGCAAACCAAAGACGTGGTTCTGCAAATGCTTATTTAAAGGGAAAATTCCAGGTCAATTCCTTAAGCATTCACGTTTGAATTAACAGCACCATCCTATTATAACATCACAGTTTAAAGTTTTCTATTAAACTTCCCTTTTTCAATGGATTTTCAAGATAACAAAAAAGAAACCAAGATTTCAGCCAAAAAAAGCTTTTGCACTGGAAGAAAGTTTCCATTGTCATGGGAGCAAGGAAAGAGGAGAGGATATCATCTAACCAGTCCAGCAATTTGGTTACATTTTATCTGGATTTGGTAAAGCAAAAATGTCTTCTTATTCTCCTTTAGTTAACAAATGTTTTTTCTGCTCATAGCACACTGCAAGACTTCTTGAAATCTGTTCAAGTGCCATAAAAACTTTTTTGTTTTTGCTTCTGTACATAATATTGCATAAGAAAAAATTTTATAGCATTTTCTGTATATGAGAAGTAACAGAAACCCTTTCAGCAGGAAAAGCAAAAGGAACTGTCTTTTGAATAGACCCTTCATTCCTTTCCAGTAGTTCATTCATTCCTCCTATCTCTGTAATTTTATACTGTCAGTCCTTATAATCTTTCAGCTTGCAAGAATAAAGGCAGGAACATCAATTTTGTGGATGAGCTTTTGAAATTGTATTAGACTGGCTTCTTCCTGTATATCTAAACCTAGTTTTCTTTTCCTCATGCAAGCCTTAATTTGCAATTTCAGATATGCCACTGTGTTTATTCATACAGATCTGAACATTCCATCTATAATTGGAACTTTGAATAAATTATACTGAACTTGCAAATGAAACTAAGTTTATTCCTGTAGTTATAATGCAATTAGTCATTAATTCAGCAAGGTGCTTAAGTACCTTTTAGTTCCTTTGAAGTCAATTAGACTATTCCCAAGTTTACAGTTATGCCTGCATTTAAAAGTTTCTCATTGAACAAAGCATTATTGATTTAATTTTAAAAGTTAGAACCAGAAATTAAATGTAAGAAACTTTTACCAGAGGTCCCAGAGATCAAAATAATGATTAAATCTTTGTATGACTTGAGATAAACTGTAGAAACTCAGCTATAAGTTAAATAAAATGGTGACTACATGCAAAATTTTTCCATGTCATTGCTGATTATTGTCTGTGAGCCAGATGCTGTACTACTGATGGTTTACTGGGCTACTTGAAGGTTAGCTATTGCTATTTTATCCCTTTCTCTCTTGCCTCTGGGAAATGTTTTGCAAGTTATTTGAGAGAATCCTTCCAGAACATAAAATTATAGTCTAGGCAGCCTGAAACATGGAGATGAACAAACTCACATTGCTGTAAGTGTCATAAAAGTCAAGGTGCAACTGCTGTAACCATTGACTTTGGAGCCTTCTTGCAGATGGAAAAGGCTGCAGACATGCTCTTTCCCCTTGAAGGAATATCCTGCGATGGATGGGAATCAAACTGGGAAACCAAAGGTTTCAGACAACCCAAGTTAAACAATACACAGGAACCAGGTCTGTGTGTTTGTGTGACTATTTACATTCCAAACAGTAAAGTCCTCCATAACCTCCCAACAGAGATGCAATGTTATCTCTTCCAACTGCATGTAGAAAACTCTCCAAATCTAAACTTGTGTGTGTGGATTGCTCAGCATGGTCATGGCTGGTCTCTTTAGGATGTGTGTCAGGACTTCTCTCTTTTGCGTACACACTTAGCTGAAGAGTAAGGAGAAGCCATACATGGGACTGGAAATAGGAAAAAAGGAAATTCAATGCAAAGTTACACACAACATAACAGGGAACCAATGGGGTGAGTTATTAGATGTAAATCTATACTGAATTTTGCACAAGCCAGACTCTTACTGGGATTAACCAGAAAAAAACTGTGGTGAGGTCAGATCCCTGATCTTGCTCACAGTCATTCACATGGTTAACCATAGCACAGTGAATCTATGGGGCAATTTCTCCTAGAGTGCTCTAAGTGTTCGGGAGGGAGCTCTGTTTCCTTCCCTGTGGAGTTCAAGCCTGTTTCTCAATACTCATCAGAGTCCCTAACCTTTAGTCAAGTATAAGTGTTAACTAGCAAGAATAAAATCCATATAACCCAGTGTGATTGACCATTGTCGGTTCCGTATCACATGAATTTTGGATATAATGATTTGTTACATTGATCCATAAGTATTGGCATCTCATGGCCTGCTGGTTTCTGGGACTACCCAGGAGGTACAGATCTGAAACAAGTGCCAATAAATAAAATACAGCTTGGGGTATCAAAGCTCAGATGGATCAGCAAGGTGCATTCACAGCAGGTTTCTTAATGGAAACGGCAGCACGCAAGGAAACAAGTGGCATTAGTTCAGTGGCAGGAAGGAGGAGGATCCTTCAAAATGCTGGCAGGTGTGAGGCAGGTGACCAGCAGAGGCTTTTTCAGGAGAATGGTATATGAAACCAAAGCAGACAATTTTCTGTACCTGAACAAATTATCATGGAAGAGAAGTTGATAGGCATCCTGCAATGATGGAAATGCAGGTAGATACTAGACTAGCAGGCAGTATCTAGCAGGCTTTGTGCTGTCAAAGGACTAAATACGAGCTGTACAAAACTCTTGTGGTAATACAGAGAAGAATAGGAAATATTTCAACATAGTATTTCAGGTTACATAGCGTGAACCAAACACATGTTCCTGATAAAGATCTGAGTTTGCCACCACACTCCGTATATCAACAAAGTAATTAATCAGTTGGAAAGCTCTTGACAGACACACAGCAGAAAGTGGTATCAGCAAGGAGATTGCATGATACATAGTACAAGGGCCTGGCTAAATGCAGGTAATGAGGAGCAGGGAATTATAACTTTTTGGCTCAGGCTCCAGGAGGTTCCTGAGATGTGCTGGGCTGTCTGCCACAACTGACATTAATCCAGTGGTCAATCCTGTGTCAAATGGAGCTGTGTGGATGGGCAAAATAGAGACAGTCTGACGCTAGAGGAGATGGGACCCTCCTGAAACACCTTGAAGAGCTGGGAGAGAAGAGTCAGAAGACGTGCAGGGTTTCTGAGACACCTGGAAAGGTGACAATTCTTGGGCTGTCAATAGGGTCCACTGGACAGCACAGTCCATTGAAAGAGAAAGACCTGGGAAGGAAAAGAGCCTAATTCCCCAATCCGCCTTCTGCCATTTCAAATTTATCATAGTCTACTGTAACCTAACTATTTTGTAATGTCACCAGTGAAATTAGTCTCATCTTTGATGCAGAGAAAAAGTTTCTGTCGGTGTGGCTTCTCATGTCAGTTATGGACATGAACCAGGGAGAGTAGGGCACTGCTCAAAAAGCCAGAATGGCACAGTTACTATGTGGTGGAGGAGTTCCCATTCACCCAAAGCATCACTGCTAAAGATGGCAGAAATCATGGTCCCAAAAAAGTTTGGGATCACCCCAGCCTGTATGTCGTCTGGTTGTTCACAGCAGTGAGCCAGCGGAGTTAACCCTGGAGTGGCATGGAAAAGTTTATCAGAGCAGAAGGGAAGTGCAAAACAGAAAAAAAAAGCCTTGTCTTCATAGGAATATCTGGAAAAGCACCCAGAAGTTTACTGTAGATGATGCTAACCAGACCCCCCCAGAGGAGAAAGGGATATTCATTGACGGAGCAATAAAAGCTTCTGGCATGCCCAACAGGAATGTCCCTGGGACTTCACAGGCTAAAGCAAAGCAGCATCTCTCCTTCTGTCCTCTGGCTTCCTCTTCTTTCATCCTACAGCACTTGCTCTTTCCCATTGCTCTCGCTCAGTGGCAGACATATTTCCAGTCTGAATGTGATGGAAAGGATTGATTCACATGGTATGGGAGTTTATACCATACTAGCTGATATTATTAATGGGGGAAGGAAGAGCCCTTCCTTCCATATGGTGAATCTCAGTCAGAGCACAAAACTGCGAGCCCCAGTGGATCTCCTGTCAGCCACATGGGAGGACAAGACTGAGAAACAAACCTGTCACCTGCACTTTGCTGCGTGTTCACTACACTCCTGGTTTCCAAGTTTTCACTGCAAAATCAGCCAATCAGTAGGTTGCTCACAAAGACCATTTTATATTTCCTGCACCCTTTATATTCATACTTAAGTATACACTTATATTCTTTTTTTATCCTAGCAATGAACTATTTCTTTTTTTTTTTAGGATGTTAGCATTCTGGGAGCCAATGACCTAGCCTGCTGCCAAAAGAAGATGGCTTCTAGATAAATTCCTTCAGATGTTTTCTTTATAAGCGGGAAAATCCTTCTGAATGGTTATTGGAAACATCTTGGGTAGTTTTTATTATTTTTCTTTTTTCTATTCTTTAACCATATACAAACAGCTGCCTTATAAAATGGAGATAAGGGCAAATACAAAGGCTTTAAAACCTGTAAAAGAAAATGTCATGCATTAGCATACGTACCTAAGCTTCTCCTTACTAAAGTCCCTTTCTTCACTGTTTTGCTCTTCATCTGGTTCTAAATATTGAAGAGCCCTCGGTCCCTGAAGAGTCTCCATTCATTTTCATAGCCCTCTCCTCAAAAGTTGTAAGTAAGTGACTACATTTCAGTTTCATATCTGTTAGCATCTCCAAGTCTCATCCTTGGCCCCAAAGTTTGGCCCTAAATGGTGCATAATAGTCTACATTGGTCATGGCTAGGACTGCTAGAGCGGTTTGGCTATGGTGGCACCACACAACAGTTGGCCCTGCCTCTCCTCCGAGTCCTATATGGTGCTCCTCTGACATTACTGAGACCTAATTTGAAGACTTTTGGAGTTCAAACTTCTATTTTGAAGACCATCAGAATACTATTTTTGTGATGAGAAAGTCATGACAGGTCTTGTGAGCCCTGAGATGTGGTATGAGAACACATGAGGCTATCTAAAAAATGCAAAACTTGTTGGAATAATGTTGGATGTGGAGCAGAGGGACTTAAACTTGATCTGGATCCCACAAGGAATCCAGAGTCAGTTAGTCCCAGAACTACATTAAAGTTATCTTCAGAGGGAACTGGTCAGAGAACGAATTTACATTGCTGATCCAGAGAGAATTTTCACTGTATTCCTTGCAGGCTGCTGTCTTTCTCTACTCACAAAGAGTCACAGCAGGCAAATGGTGAATTTCAAAACTCATTGTCAGTTTTAAGGGCAGGAGGCAGCCAGGAAGGAGAGTCTGGCTTCCAATCTGTGGTTCCTGTACAGGAGAGATCTCTGTATAACTGTGTCTGGACTAGTCCTAGTCATGAAAACAGGAGTACTGTAGAGGTACAAGTATTGTGGTATGAATCATGCAACATGCACACTGGCATGCAGGTGATAAGCTATTAACAAAGGACTTCTCTGTCCACAGAAGCAGGTTTTTTTGTCAACAGGAAGTCTTGATTTTGCTGGTAGGACTCAGATGTGAATGAAGAGAGGTGGAAATCTATGCCAACAAATAAACAATTTTTGCAGGTACATCTTTTTAGTACATTTCAGAGCTTTCATGCCCTCTTCCCACGTACACTGTCTGTCTATTTAGTCAGTGAGCTCCTGTGTGTTTGCCTAATGCCTGGTAAAAAGGAGGATTGTATACCTTCATTAGACACTAGATTAATAAGTGTGATTAATATGCATAATTAACTCAATTTACTTCACCGTAATGGAGTTCCTGAAGGTCCTCAGATAGCACTGTTAAGGCTCAGAAGAAGTGGTGGGGACCTTTCCTCCCGTTGCTCTGTGCCAGCTGGATCACAGCCAGCTCCCATCCAAAGCAGCTGTATCCATCAAGAGAGCACAGACCTGCCTAATGGAGTCAGACGGACCTTGAGGTAATCCTTCCCCATGTCCTGGCACCTTTGAATGCAAAGGGAGGGAGCATGGGTCTGTCTACAGTAGGCTGGGCAGTTGCACTGCACTCCAAAATAGAGATTACCAACTGGTGCCAGGCTCAGGAGATGGCCATGCTGGTAAATTGGAAGGCAAAGCTGAGGGAGAAAAAGTACATCTTCCCATTAAGCAAATGCAATATGTCCTCACAGTGGGACCGAGGAAAAAATCAGCCAAGCGCTTGTTCATCCAGTAGTTAAAAATGCCTGTTGCTGGGATGAGTATGACCTCTCCAGAAAGCTACTCAGGCTGTATGTCTCAGTGGAAACACTGGTCAAAGTAGACCAAAATAAGCAGACTAAACATAGCTGTAGTCAACAAGTCAGGGTTTATGAGGGGGGCATCATGTAGAATAAATGGCCTATTTTCCTTCCCCACATTTCCTCACACTTCTGGGACCATGGTTCATAAGCTCATCTTTCTGCTCCAGGGCCTCAGCTGCCTGAAGTGCAAGAAGCCATGGAATCAAGCTATCACATTTTCAGAGATATCTCACCTTCAGAGCTGTAAGACGCATTCCTCACAGATGGTAGTGATAGCTTCCATTGGCATCTGACTCAGACACACCCCTCTAATGAGGCCAGACATGTGGTGGGTTGTATCATCTCTCATGAACCAATGGCCGTATACACATCCAGAAAGAATATACTTGAGCAATTGGTCTAACCCTTGGCAACGCGTTGTTTTTTTTTTTTTTTTCCTGTGATTTTTAACGGCTTGATAGACAACCCTTCCCACCTCTTGCAGGACTTTTAGCAACTTCAAAGGCTAGGATCGACTTTCCCTGATGCTGGTAGTGCTATCCATTTTTTCAGCCTTTCCTTCTTCCTTGAATGTGCACTCTTTTTTCTGAACTTTCTTGGGAACTGCAAAATCATTCCAATAAAATAAAAAAGTGCAATTGTGGGCAGCACACGTAAAAAGGACCACAGACGCAATACTGCAGAATCAGAGAGTTACGTAACAACTTCCTTTATGTCCCCTTGACGCTCAAAGAGCTGTTAACCCGGCCCAAGTAGAGGAAGGTTATTCACTGACCTCTAAAACTGAAGCCCTTGGGAAATGTCCATTCAGTCTAGGAGCATGTCAGCATGTCCCAGGGAGAAGAGGCTTCCTGACCTGCATGAGTCTGGACCATCAGCTTTCCTGACAGGCAGGAATTTCACCCTTACAGCTTTCACCTCAACAATTGTTTTTTCTGAGCTGTCCACCTATGCTTCCACTATAAAGCTAAGGCTTTTTTTTTTCTGAGAGCTGACTGACACAAGTGGATGCAAGCTGAACAACTCCTGGAGCTGGGGCTCTCCGCTGTGTACCCAGGCTCTGGTGTTTCTCACACAGCAAGGACAACTTCTGTGCTTGGCAAGTGGTTCCCGCTGCTTGAAGTCTGGCATTTTAAATGGAGACAATTTTAAATTTGGAGATAATTTCCTTCCCCTTCTTCCAACAGATTCAGGCTATTTTTTATTTAAGAGTAAAAACATGCCTTAATGCAAGCTCTTCACTGGTGTGTATATTGTCTTCTCTTTCTTTCCTCAAATATTATACAATTGAAAGCTAAAAGACCAATACAGTGGAAGTTAAGTTGTTGTGGCCCATGCAGTCATTATATATAAGTGTTGCCATTATGTAAAACTGCAGTCATTATGTATAATTACTAAGGAAGTTGTGTAACAAAAGAAGAGGTCTATCTTCTAGAAATAAAAATGTTGTCCTGGAGATTGCTATTGACACACAGCCTGCTGACACCTGCGACTAAACCATGCTTCTTTCTTTTCATTGCTATAACTCGTTCTTTCTCAGAAAGCCGAGGTGTAAATTAAAACCACACTTCTTTAATTAAAGGCATTCAGCAATCCTAGTGGGAAAAAAAAGCGGCATTTAAATACAAAATAAAAACCAGCTTTCGGATTCCCTCCTTCCCACTGCTCCAGCTCTCCAGGTTCAATGAAGATGCCATTTTCTGGACTCTGTATTCCTATTCTTAGCACAATAAAAGTGGAACGATAGTTATTTGCCGCTGTTTTGTTAAAATGTCGAACTGTGTTGCAAGCAAATTGATTTCAGGCCAGTTCAGTTGAGTTCAGCTCAGCAGCATGTGAGCCTTCTTCCTGCCTCTGCTCCTTCTTTGAAAAACCACAGCAAGACTGATGGCGAGTGACAGGCTCACTCCAACTAAAAATAGTACAGCCATGGGCAACAAATTTAAATAGGAATTATGGATAAAATAATGCTGTCAGAAGTGAAGGCATCAGCGCCCAAACACAGACACGGCTCCAGCGGCGCAAGAGCAACTGAAGCCAATGGGAATTTCTTCAGCTCAGCCTGAATTTCGTGCCGTGGCAATAGAGCCTAATTCCCAGCCTAGGTTCTGCTGATGAAGCTTTGGATCACCTGGTCCATGGTGAGGAAAGTCTGCCTTGTTGGAAGGCACAGCAAAACAAGAACACTTAGCCTTGTGCTCCACATGAAGCTGCTTAATAAGGCAGAGGATGTCAATAAAGACAGGGTTCAAGTCCTCTCCAAAGCAGTCACTGCTCACTTCTGTCCTATGTAGTCCCAAATATAACTCCCAGAACTGCCTCTGATGGCATTCATCCACATCTGGCAGAGGCACAATTTAAATGGGCTGTAAGCGTGCTGAAACACAGACCATTACAAAGCCTGGGGAGTAAATCACCCAAGGTTGTGCTCTCCTTATGCTTCAATACATAGTGTGAGCCAAATGTGACAATCACGCTGGATGTGAAGAGCCCTTAATATCTCTTAAGTAGACTTTGAAGTAATGTATGTCAACACCCAGTAACTACTTCGACCTTGACTCATTTGTGAAGATACGTGCCATATGTAAGAGCCCGATGTAAAAAAGATGAACCCAAAACTAACACACTTCACTGCTGAGGTGTGTTTCATCTTCAGACTGTCTGAGGCTCAGCCGTCGTGCTTGGTGCCTGCTTGTGTGACACAGGCTGTCATTATTCACTTTGGACTTGGTCTCAGCACTGTGACTCCAGGAAGCAAGTGCTAATTGGTGTGAACAAAAATGAAGGTTTCTGACTTCTTACGAACAGCAGACAAAGGGCTTTGCAATGGCTCATCAGACAGACAGTTCGGAACAGTGCTCTCTGTTATGAACTTTATAGCATTCGAAATGTTTTCAGCTTGGGAATTTTGGGGAGGAAATGGCAGGCTCAGGAATTTAGAATGAGACCTTTATATTTGACTGCTGTTGCAGAGGGCTGTGTTCTCTGGTAAGTAGGGTCTTCCAAGGGACATTGGGAGATGTGTGGTCCCAGCTTCACATAGAGCAAGTCACTTCATGTTTCTGTACATTTTACCTCTTTCTAACCCCTCTCTCTTGTTACACTCCTATGACTGATGTTTTTACTGTGTTTTTATTGTAGTTGTAGCACTACAGATCACCCATTTCAGCTGGATCTTTTAAGATGATATTTTGATACAGAGTAGCATATTTGAGCATGCAGCATCTTCACCATGAGTCTGGTAGACAGTAGTGTAAGGTTCACACCTTATTAACCATACATTTATTTTTTGGCAGAAAATACATTAACAAATCTAAGTCATCATTTTATGGAGAGAAACAGTGCGGCTTTTCACATGGCATTAATGTATGAACCTTTTTATTTCTTCTCTCTCTCAGACTACTGCTGCCAGGACACTTATACCTTGACATGAAAATCAATTGATGTATTTAACTAGCATTTACTTCTGTTCCAGCAGTAGTTGTGGAGGAGCAAAAAGATGAGGTAATAAAAGTAGACATTTTTATAAATCAACAACTTGGAGCAATTTGTGTCTGAGTGTTTAAAAGAACAAATAAGACCCTGGCTAGGAACTCCTGGAAAGCAACAGGAGGCTCACCCACATCTGCAGCAGGAGGACCTGCAGTGAAGGTGAGCTCAGGAGGATGTTCTTCCAACATCTTGGCCAGGGTGGAACTGGTCTCACAAATATGGAGGTGGGTTATGAAAACAGATGGGTCCAGACAGCCCCATCCCAACTCAGAGCTTGCCTGCTTGAGTCCAGCATGATATTCCAGTTGGGTGAAACATCACGTGAGTAAGAGCTGGCTGGGTATCTTTAGGAAATTCAGTATATGCCAGCTAATCTTGTTTACCATTTTTCACTAGCACCCAAAAATCTGCAAAGGCAGGCAACGTTTTTCAGAGCTGGTCTGTGCATTCCCTGTGTTTAGTACAGAGCTGTGATAGATTCCATATGGACATCTTACCCTTCAGCTGCTCACAGACACAGGTCTGCTGAAATGGGTCTTCCAACTCCAGGCATGAGGTCCTACTGATAACACAGACAGAGAAAGTCCGTCCAGCTGTCACCTTGTACCAACTTTGAAATAAGGGAGAAGTTACATGGGCTAGTCACAGGAACAGGCTGGATTCTGACCTCATTGACAGGAAGGCAGGTCAGGGGTCTCCTCAGTTAATCAACTGCATCATAGCAACAACAGTTGCCATCAACACTGAGCTCCCCCATGCTGTGGCAGAGCTTGTCTTGAGCTGGCAGCAAAAAGCTGATCTCCACCAACAAAGTCATTACAGCTATGACAAAGTGCAAAAGGGGAAACTGCCTTTCCTAGATGACAGAGAAATACAAGGCAAGACAAAACAGTAATTCCTTCTCCGACTTGCTCACTAAAGCAAAAAGATATGTAATCTCTTTAGGAAAAAAAAAATAATGTGAGAGCACTGCAGAGCTCACAAGAGATTTGGTCTGAAATAAATTAGATCAGCTGCAGTTTACCAGCCAGGTAAAGGTAAATCTGGGATTAGTTAATACAGGGGAAAGAGAAAGAAAGGCAGTGGAAGTATCTGGGGTCTAAAAGAGAACAATGTTTTAGATCTCAAGGTGAGCTCAAACAAGTGGTTAATGAATGAAATGGGAAGTGGAGGAAATTGAGCAATGAGCACAATGCAAAAGAAAATCATAGTAGGTCTCCATTTTTTGAGGACACAGAAATGGTCCTGTAGTGGTTTATCCCCAGCCGACAGCTAGGACCACACAGCCACTCCTACAGTTCTCCCCTTCCCCCAGAAGGGCAGGGAGAAGAGGAAGAAAAGAAGAGGAAAGGGAAAGGAAAAAAATCCTCATGGGCTGAGATAAAGACAGTTTAATAGAACAATAACAGAAAAGGATAATAATACTAATAGCGACAACAACGACACAAGTCACTCTCAACACCTGGTGAATTGGTACCTTCTTGAGCAGAGATCACGGATTCCACAGCCCAGCCAACCCCTGTTTAGATAGTGAATGTGACACCTGTGGTATCGAATATTCCATTGGCCATTCTGTTGTTCTGCCTGTGCACCTTCTCAGTGTCTATGGGAAGCTGAGAGGAGTCCTTGAAAAGTATAAACATCGCCTAGCAACAACTAAAACAATATACATTATTGACATTCCTGTCACAGCAATCACTAGAAAGCGAATTACCTCTTTGCCAGCTGAAACCAGGACTGGTCCACATAAGAAGAAACTATCTTGCTGATTTACAGTGAATAGAAAAACATCATAAATGTTGTTTTCTCCTGTCTTGGTACACACTTGTTCTCAATTATTTTACAGAACTGGTGAACAGTTATCTTTTTTAAGACAAGAAATCAGTCAAAACCTGGAGAACAGCAAGTTATATACTGCTGGAGGAACAACTGATAATGGAAATTAGCGCTAATGAATTCTTAATTATTTGCAAAGGTCCCACACCAAATCCCTCTCCCTAACTTCATGGCAATCCCACCTTAGTAGTCCTGACACTCAAACCACTTGCTAGTTAGCCCTTTAACTAAAATTTCTATCTCATTTTTTTCCTTGGTATAATCCTGCAAAGACTTCTCTAACAGCAGTTTCACTGTGCCTCTTGGTAATCGTTTGTTTTCTTTGTCATAGACACATATGTGGATACATACCATATTAAACTAAATTCACTACCGCATTTCTTTTTCACTTTTTGAGTCTGGGTGAAATCCCTTCACCTGTGCAGTGTGGATATACCAAGATGGCCTTAAATGCAGCTATCTGTATTAACCCAGATGCCAGACTGGTCCCTATCTGTTATTCTTATTTGATCTACACTAATTCATCTTGGGTTTAGGTGATTAAGTTAATGAGATATCTTGATTCAATCACTGCATGAACAAAATTATAATTGAAACTGTAGATAGGTGGAGGCTTCATGACAGGAAATGTTGTCATGCTTCCAGACTTCGCTTTCAGCCCCATCCTCACCAATTTTGTTTATATATACCTTAGATCAGTGTTGACTTTTGGGCAAAAGTTTGCCAGAGGTAGTTTCAGTCTTAGGCGCAACACTTTGGCAGGATTGAACCCAATCAAATATTCTTGTGACTAAATGGGGAGAAAAGGTACAGATGGTCATCTGATTTTACAATTATCCATGAATTTTTCAAACAATCCTATAGGGATATATAAGGTATCCAGGAAAGCTTCATGTTTGTCTAATTCTGTTCCCACTGTAATCAGGCACTTTATCAAAATGAATTTAATACTGACTTTGATGGAATTAAAACAAGGTGAAACCAAAAAATTGCACCCCTCATGGCTTTAGAGTTCACCAGGCTAATCCTGCCTGATGCAAAACAACTGTGATGACAGACTATAAACAGCTGCATTTCATATATCTGACTACAAGTCACGGTCAATGTAAAGTTCTTGTATGGGATCACTGAGAATCAACTAACTGGTTGAACCCAGCTCTTGCACAGTCTGGTGTCTATCTTAGTTCTTGCTCTCCCAGAGCACCAGACTCAGCTTGGTCCCTTGCTAACAGCACTTCTTTTGTAAGGTACCCCCTAGCTATCATGTCTGTTAAATGAGGTGGGTCTGGTCTCAGCTCGCCTTAGTGGTCTACAGTGCAGACACCTGTATCTGACACACTTGTCAAGGCTCCCTCAGTAGGTAATGGAGACTGATTTGCAGAAGGTGATATATTTTACTTTCCCCTTTCAGCTTGGGATAGATGATCCTGCCTTTCAATTGGCTACGAGGGGAGCACAATTAACTTAAACTAGATGCCTAGTTTGGGCTGATGAAGCAAAATGAATCTCTGATAGAAGTTTAGAAAATACTTTTAAAGCTTTCTTTATAGCTTACAGAGAGGGCAGATGGTATTTGTGGCTGATCTATATCATCTTTGGGTGGTTTTTTCTTCATGCTTCTTCCACATTCTGCAAATCTTATTCTGTTGATGTAAGCTGAACACGTCTTCCTAGTACTTCCCTAAAACAGATCTTTCACCTCTTTGCCATACTCCATTCTTCAGATTAAGGCATTTGGGTTTGCTTCTTTGATTGATTGATTGATTATTTTTGTTTGAGAAGCTGTCAAGTTTTTTCAGAGAAGGTAAAGATTGCTGTACCTTACCTACAAAAGCTCCTTTTAGAGAGTGTGCACTAAGACGAGCACATGCACTTGACCTTTAATAGGCTCAGAAGTAAATCAAAGGTCCAACATGCTTTAAGCAACAAAGCTCGCTTGGTGTTTCTCTCTTTCCTGAAGGAAACATGGGCTTTTTCATGGTTAAGCATGTAACCGGACAAACTATGAAAGGAGTATGACTCTCACTTAACCTAATTTCTTTCAGCCAGATAGTGAAGGCAGCAAGTCTTGAAGAAGGTCACAAGCTCCTTGTGGCTAAGAGCAATCAAGAATTCCTTTACGCAGCACTTCAGTGGATTAACAAATACAGCTGCATAAGCAAATACCACTGGTACCAAGTATTTGAAGTATCAGTAGTGAGTGCTACATTCAGTAATGCTTATCATAGGCTCAGAACATTGAGAATATGAGTCTAGAGATAAGTCACGTTCTTAGAATAGAGTCACTTTCTTTTATTTGTCTACAGTGCATTGCTTTCCCCATTAGCACTTGCTGCATGGTGTAAGTAGCTATGAGGTTTAACTTGGGATTTATTATCCACTTCCTTTTAAGACCTGAACTTGTAATGAAAACTGGATCATGCTACAACATCTCATTTTAATATAAATGCATATTAAAAATGAGTCTATAAAGCAGAAGCTGTCTGCTGGTAATGAGCTACAGTCATGAAACCATTTGTAAGTACCTTAATTGAATAGCTTACACTCTAAGAATAGCAGGTCGATTCCCTTCACAGCATGTGTTGCACCAGCTGTGCAGAAAGAGATGGTGGGGTCATCTGCAAGTTAATTTACAAACAAAACCAGTTATATATCAACATTTCCACAACAAACAGCTTTTTCCCAACAGTTCCTCCTCTTCAGATATGCTTATGCAACACTGTATTGAAAGGTCAGTTTGGACTCTTTTCACTGCCATGAAAATACATACATACATCAAGCAGACAGAGCTTATGCTCCAACAATCCCCTCCCAATGCCCTGCCATAATTGGTCCATTTATCCCCTGAGCAGCCTGATTCTGTATTCCTCACTCATGGAATGTGCTGTGGGAGTGCTGGTATCAGAGATTTTTCAGAAAGGACACCCAAATGTGGCAGGAGGTGAGAGGTGGGTGTGAGAAGTTGGAGATTTTGACGATGATTTCTTTAAAGCTTTCCTTGCTGTGAGTGTTTTTATTTTCCATAATTAATCAACTCAGGAGTTGTGTCTTGCAGGCACAAATCTTGCATTCACACTTTAGTTTAAGTCTGGACCGTGGGGCTCCTTACCAGCTTACTTCTGTGTTTAAAGTGCTTGTAGAGCCTCAGGCATGGGGACCAAGGTATGGAGACATCCCTGTGCAGGAGAGAAGAGCTCTCCGGGACATTTCCATTCCCTGCTCTGCTGTAAGTTTCTCTGTGACTTTTGACAAGTCACATCCCTGGACTTCCTGTGCTGAAACTAACAGCTAGTTACCAAATTTAAAGGTTTGCCAAGGCTTAATTTAGCCATTCTTCAGATGTTTGGGTGCAAAGTATACGAGAATTGCAAAGTCTCTTGATGTACCATCAATCACATTGTCCTCATGACCGGGGCATTTACTTCCTCACTCTTTGAGGAGCAAATACACCAGTGTAAGAGCAGTGCTGTTCTGAACTGCCATCTTTCAGATGCCAAGCTGTCACTGCATGTGGTGATTTAAGAAGGTATGACAAATGTTTAACAAGATTTTTAATGGCTGTTAAATCCACAGTCCTGGATATATTCCAGTTCAGGTAATTACATTCAGCCTGCTTAAAGACAGTTTAACAGGATAGATCATTCTTCACAGAGCCTCCAGTATGGAAAGAATGAAAGAAACACACAGCACTGCTGGCAGGCAGGGGAGGGAGGAAAGCGAGGGTATTCCCAAAACAGGGGAGCAAGGAGAGTCATGGGTCTTTGTGTGTGGCTGAGAACACAGAGCCTTTAGTAAGGGAAATAAACTTACTCCAGAAAAGCAGGAAAACTGTTTACTGTGCTGATTTTATAAAAAGTGAATCAAATGGCAGACTGAAAGTCAGGGACCTGCGCTAAACTCAGCAGTTAGTTGATGCCAAATTCCTCATTTGTTGCTAAATTATAAGCATGTAGTAATTTGAAAGCTGCTATTTCAAACATCAAGCTCCAGCCTAGGAAGCCTCAGGATGTTTTTTGAAGAAGTAACAAATGAGGCTTGACAAGCCCTATCTTCTGGTTTTGAACTCCATAGACAGTTCTGGATCGTGCTTTTGTAAAAGGCGATTTCTTCTCACATGTTTGTGAGTGCCAGCCTTTTAAATTTGGTAAATATAGTCCTGAAGCACCCTTTATACAGCTATCAACTAGCTCTTCTTTTCTTAAAACTGGTCTGTCTGCCTGACGTGACTTCATTTTCTTTTCTTATTGAGGAAACTCAGACATACTCACAGATCTATAGCCCCAAATTAATCTGCACATGCAGATTGATTTCAGTAAATTGGATAACACATATCTGTTTGAAATAGGCAGAAATTGCCAGCCTTTTAGGCGATGCTGTAGATAACATCTGTTTTGATGGAATTTTGAGAAGACTGAGGATGTGGAAACTTGATTTTTAGTGTTGCTGATTGTCTATCACTTGTATAAATGGTTAATTTTTAATAATTGTTTTCTTACTAGTAGTAAGCAAAGCAATCAGAGACAAAGTGCATAACACCAGTCAATCATCCTTCTCTATCTTAGTGATTCCACAGTAATTATGTTTCTATCAACCATGATTACTGCTGCTGATTGGCTTTGAGCCGTGCCTGCACCTGGGATATCCATATTTTTATGCCTGTTTGCTCACTCTCTGTCTTATTTTTCATTGTCTACCTATTTTGCCCACTGTTTACAGCCTGTACTATTTTATACCATTAGCTATTTATTTTAGACTACAATCTACAGCCTTGATTTGATTTGGAATAGTAGGTGTAATTGTGTTGGAAGTGATAAATAATTTAAAGTAGCTAGGTGAAATGGAAGTTCAGCTCTTACACTAATTTTCCTAGGTCAGTTTTACCACATGCAAACTGGACATCTTTTGTTGTTCTAGGAATGATGTTTCTAGGATCCAAAAGAAATTAAGAATCTCTTAGTGATACTACTTCTAGCTCTGAGAAGTATCTCTCAACTAAACAAGTAACGGAGTTGTTGAAAACTTATAATGGCTTTGTTCCCAAACCGTCACTCTGTCTGGTGGCAATCTTGGAGGGCTTCACACCCCACAACAGATTATGATTGAGACAAAATGTGGCCTAGATGTGTTATATTACCTTCACTGGAAGGTGCTGTCTTATTTAATCAGACAGAAGATAGGTTAGGCAGGGCTATCAGCCTTGTGACCTGCTGAACACAAATTATTTTCAGATAAAGAAAGAATATCCTCACAGGTTTTTCTTTTAGAGGTTTTGTAAGTGTATTTAATGCTATTACTATCTGAAAAGCGATGCTCTCCTTGGTAACAAAGATGAAAATATTGTTTGAAAGTGAATATATTTTACCTTGATTTTTAGAGTGGGAACCAGTTTAGAAGCCAGGACTACAGAGCATGATTTAAGCTTATTACATCGATAGCAGGCATGAGTAAAACCATGGTTTTATTCTGCGTTAACCCCCAGGGTACAATGTCTCAACTCTGTGCCAGAATTTATTTTTGTATTGCTCTACTGGAGTAAAGCATCTAAAGATCTAAGGGCATCTCAGGGCATCAGTAGTGCCAAATGTCTCGGCTGTGTGTTTTTTCTGAAGCCTTAGTCCCCTGATCATGACAATATGTTAACTGGTTTATAGACTTTCCTAGCTGGATTATAGACTTTCCTCTGCGGAGAACCTCTCTGTGTCTGGATGGAAAGCTAGGTGTGGGATAATTCACTCTGAGGATGCCTACTCTTGAGAAGTGCGCATGAGACCACACAAGATTTTCCTCCCTTGACACTTATGTTTCCTCAAACCCTGAGACCTCCCATATCCTCTCAGCCCTGCTCTGGGACAATACAACACTCTTGACCCTCACAGTCTCATGACTCTCACGTTACTTTGGGCCCTTTGAACTGAAAAGCCATAAAACACCCTCATAGCCTAATACCCCTGCATAAGACTCACTGAACGCTGGCAACAGTCAAACCCCAGCAGCGTGGGTAGAGAGTACGACTGGGTGAAGGGACCAGACTTGAGGTGGTTGACTTTAGGAAAGGACACCCTGAAGGAGTTAACATTTCAAGGTAGGCAGGGACGGTCTCATGTGTGCTTTTGCAGGTGAAGTTGCACTGTGTATCCTGTGGATGTTGTGCAAGACGGTGTGAAGGGACTGACAGCAGGGCACTGAAAATCCCGCTTTAGACTGGAGCAAAGAAAGTGTTGTTCTCCCACTCCTCCAGTGCTCTTTCAGGTATTGTCAGTCAGAACACACACAAATGACACATCCTTATCTCTGTTACCATCAATATATATTGTTATTAAAAGCTATGGAACGGGATGTGGGGAGAGCTGTAGTTTATTGTCTTTTTATGTCTGAATAAGGAGTTCGAGGTTGAGAAAATAATGCTTTAGATAATAAGGCCCTGCTCCAGGAGAGAAGGAAGTAATAGTTAATTTCCTCATGTTTCTTATTCTGAACCTAAATCCTATAACCTAGTGTCCCATCCCAACCCTTACCCCGTCTCCCTTTAAAATAAGGTATGACACTTCAAAACCTTCTGAGAAGGAGGATAACGTATGAGCACTAACCACAAGGAGTTCTGATAATATGATGATAACTACCTAGATATGCTTTTATCTGGTGACTCATATTCACATAGGTCACAAAACAGTCATTAGGGGACTGGAATTAGCATTTCCTTGCAATTACCATAGAAAATGATTGAATTGCAAACATCTTTAAGAACAAGAGATGTCTTAGAGGTATCTTCCTTATCACCTCAGACCGAGTTTTTGAAACATAAAAAAACCCAGAAAGGGCAGAATCAGTTGTTGGCCAGTGGGATTTTCTCATTTCTAGGCTGCAGAGGAAGACAGGACCATGTTACAGCTCAGCAAGTACATCCAAGGCTGAAAAGATACATATGTCTGATTTTCTCCATGAGATGATGATATTTCTTCTGCTTCATGAATTAAATACCATTGGTTGGGAGACATGTTGACTGATCTACTGTCTAGTACGCTGCCAACAAAAGTGTGAGCTTAATTATTTCTACTACTAAGAGAAAATAAGACCTTCAGGCCTCTAGCACTCTTTTCTTGAATTTTCCTTTTGCTTTCTGTCTTAGAGGCTTGGGCTTCTCCTTATGACAACATCTCCTAAATGCTGCCGTGTTGAGGCAATGCCATTAGCTATGCAGGACACCTCTCCTCCTGCTGCCTCCTAGCTCAGAAATCACCTGAGGCAAACAGTAATAACTCATTATCCCATAGTCTGAGCATGAGCAATAATGAGCTGGCTACTCAATTAAAATCCTAAATCCTATAATATAAACACAGCGCATGGCTTACAGAATTTGAGAATCTCAGGGTTTAATTAATACGATAAGAAATTCTGGGAGCAGTGACTAGTATGGAATGGCACATTGCAGCTTGGAATTAATACATGTCTCATAAATTAAGATCAGGGTCTGGAATATGATGAGTGACTTGTATGGCTGACAGGTTGAAGAACAGGAATATACTCTCTTCCACCAATGAATCTGGTACTTTGATTACTAGACGCCTGCTAGTCACTGTCATGCTGACATCATGTTATTTCTGCATTCCCTGTTGTTCATCTGCATCCATCCAATATCTCGTTTTGCACTAGATTATCTGACGCAGGAGGCAGAATTTGCTTCTGTTCCTGTACAACACCTGATGCAGGGCTTGGCCTCCTAGGTGCTTGACCAAGGTAGATAATGAGATAGTTCTCAAAAAGCAGCATAGCTATTTAGAGGGTATAATGACCTAGAATAACAGTGAAACTGTTAATGCTCTCCTAGAAGTTCTTTTCCCAAATTAAAAGGCCTTAGAAGAGTTGGAGATAACTGGGTCATAAGGGAAGGCTCAGAGAAAGGTTCAGTTGCTCAAAGTTGGCAAGAAGGATGGAGTTATTGTCATGATTTGTCATGATCCTTTATAAGGTTAAACTGTCCTTGGGAGAGGAAGGTGGGTTAATGTGTAAGCGCTGAAAGGATCAGACTGAACCCAGGGGGATTAATTGTTTCTAGCACAGCACTACCTTGCAGAAGGACCTCTTACTACTGGAGGTTTGTTGAGGTTAAAGTGTTATCAGCTTCTGCTCCTTCTTGTCCCACCATAGGCATTGCAATCTCCTCACAGGTGTAAATGAACACCTCACCTCTCCTAAGCCAGTCCTGCCAAAAGGAAGTTGGTTAGCAAACATATCTAAAATAATATCTCTTTTTTGTATTGGTTCTGGTTTAGTTTTTTGTTAACCCTGATGGTTTTGACAGAAATGGGAAATGGAGTGGGTACAGTCATACCCCATGAGGGGACACCCACCTCCAGGGGAAGGCTGGAGGAGATAGAATAGCTGAAGTCCTTCTTTCACTAAAACAGCTTCATAGAAAAAAATCCCACATTGATATAATTTGCAAATTTTTTTCTCTTCCAGGGTATTTCCTAAACAGCGGGATTGTTTTGTGTTAGTTTTAAGAGACAAAAATGAGAATTTGTGTTTGTTATTTTATTCTGGTTTTATCCTTTTTATTTTAAGCATTCATTTTTGCTTTTTAGGCCCCTGGGGGAAAAAATAGTTCGAAAAGAGTATTTATCAAATTCTACAAGACTGAAGGTTTGGGGCAAGGTGGCTTTTCTGCTTCACTGGTTGCAGTTGAAACAGGCTTCTCTGCTCTTCCCCTCTGTGAGAAATCTCTTCCTTTTCTAAGCAGGTCACTGGTATGCGGCTTGGGGAAAACAGGCTCCAATTCCCATCTCTATTACAGCTTCAGAAATGGAAGATGGGAATGAGTGAGTTCCTTCATGTGGCAAATTTGAAATAGTTTTCATCAGGTCTCTCAGGGACTGACGCAGCCTGTCTCTCCATCTCTCTCCCTTTCTCAGGGTGCAGCTAGAGCCACAAAGCCAACTCAAGAGCTTCCCACCACCCTGTCTCCAGCTGAACATATTGCAGATTTTGTCCCATTCACTGAGCCAATACAATTGCTTCTGCAGACAGGGAATAAATCTTGTTACCAGCATGGCCAACAGATCCGTGTAATATGCAGCTGTTGCCTGAATATTTTGCACCGGAACAAGGGGAGATCTGCTCTCCTGTCAGTTAGCTAGCAGAAACATCGCAACTGGCCCTTCAGCTTCAGATCACTCACAAAGCCCTCCCTGCTCCCTCCCTTTTTTCCACTCTGCAGAAAATGCTGTACTCGTAAATTTTGTTTTTATCGCGAGTGCTACACTCCTCAAAAATGTAATGCATGTTCATATTTCTCCACCTTTAACTGATGTAACTGGAAACTATTAAATGCCCAAAGCAGCTACATAAAGCAGCTTCTAAGTGCTTTTATTTCCTTTCCCTGGCACCTGTTGCTTTCAGATACACAGTGAAGTACTCAAGTTTTCCCTGTTTGCATTTTTTGCATTTCTCAGTTTTCAGTCTCTGGAATGGATTTTAACTGCCCTATTCTCTTGACAAAGTATTATTTATTTGACAGCCTGTGTTGTTCAGTAAGAGCCAAGATATAAGGTCCCTTACCTCCAGAGAGCCTTCCTGGAGCTGCTTTTTAAGGGCATACTCCTTGTTTGTCCCAGGCAGGGCCAGAGAACATTTTGAGAGCAGGACTTGGAAGAGAGTATGAGCCCAGGCCTGGAGGCGAGCAATTGCTAAACAGCACAGGCTGCTGCAAGTTGGAAATAGCCTCTTTTGAACAAAAAGATTTATCATAGCAGAGCTGGCTGTAATAGTCCAAACCCATTACGTTAAGTGTGGGTAGTCAGGGCTCCGTGCTTGAGATCTCCCCTTGTCCCCTTTTTTTAATTGGCAGTACAGGCATTCCTGCTCTGCCCAGTGCTGCAGGATACCAGCCTTGAACAGCAGAGCAACAGGCTGCAGATGGGTCTTCCCAAACCTTTCTAAAGCACAGCCCTACACAGTTCAAGTCCCTGTTGTTAACAAGCCGCTAAGGCTTCACAGGCATTTAACTACCAACACTGGTGCTGCACATCACCGTACCCTCTTGCAGCTACTCTCTTGCTGTGATTCATCTGTTCCTTTCGCTGTATCTGTGTCAGGTCACGGTGATAATAGCTTTTTTGTATATTCTTAAAGTTTCTTTTCCCACTAAGGTTCTTTCCTTCCAGAAAGAACGCAGCTGGCTTACATGTGATCAAATGCACCACATCTTATCTACTGTTAGGAAAATGGCTGTTATAAATATACGGTGCATGGTGAGAATTGTTATGATGGATAGCTGCAGTTCACACTTCTGCTCATCCAGTAATACATTTTGACTGTTCGGTGTCAGAAGCTGAAATATTTCCTTTTTAATGAGGTCAGATATTTTTAATGTAGATTCTACAGAATTTAGATGATTCACAAGGTATGCCAACCACTTATACTCCATGGAAAAAAGTAGGGCATAAGAAAGGGCAATTGCTCTATTGCTCTGCCTTCAGTAGTGGAGTTTCTGAACACAAGAGGTCCAATTTTGAGTCAGCTGCAGCTCAGCACAATTCAAGATCTGCAGACCGTGATTCTGAAAGGAGTATGGGTGAACGTTTCCTGATGAAAGGAGGATGAGAAGGCAAAAGGCATTGCAACGAGCTAATTAAAATCGATGCCAGGAGAGATCTCTCTGATGCCTGGGTGGTGAGCAACCAGCAGGTGTCTTCATTACTTAGACTGCTGGTGACAAGCTACATCTAAAATTACAGGGTTGCTAGTTTAATTTCAGCTGCAAAGAAAGTCTCAGCAAGTCTCCGGAGAGATAGAGTGGGAGGAAAGCCCATAGAGGCTCAGTCTGACAGCTTGATATTTGGACAAGAAAGAGTGTTCCAGAAGAGAAGACCAGGGCTCTTGTGAGCTTAAAACCTTTTTCTTTAAGAGCAAAGGGAATGAATAAAATAGGATGAACTTTGGTTTAAGAGGAAAACAATCAACATGGCTGACTACTGCTGTTGTAAAGGGTTTGACTTGTATCCCAGTGGAATGCTGTTGATTTCACACATTTTTTTTTTTCCCCCCAGAAATGTGGGATCCCTCCTGTAGCAGCCCCAGCATGCACCAAGCCATGGGATGGATGAAAGGCAATGTTATTGGTGCTAATGGCTGCTCTTCAATTTCCTTCTTTAAAGGAATTGCTTGCAAGCTGGAAAAATGTTTCAGCATTAGCTGTGAGCTGTTATCAGACTTGTGCAGGTTGCAGCTTTTACAGTTAAGGATGCAAAGCAGGGTTCATTCAAGCGCTGGCTTCATATCAGAGCTGGGCAAAATTTGTGGACACATTTCAATGCAAAAATGTATGACGTTTTCATTGCTTTTTTATGTCAGTTCATACAGGTGACTTCTGTCAATGAGATTTTGATAGCCCCTGCCTTGGAGGGGGGGGGGGAAAAGCAGGTATGACATTAGATTGCAACTCCCTGTTTCAGGGGAAAAATAAAGAGGCTGTGTATTGGCAAAGCATCTCTTCACCACATAATTTGGAGACAAGGGCTACAGCTCTTTTTTTCCCTCCCTGGCGCTCTGTTAAATGTTCACTCAGCTGTGATAGTGCAGGAATTGTGGGGGGAAAAGAATAGAGGAGCAACAAAAAATGGCTGGAGCTGAGGAAGTATGGTTTCACTTCTGCAGTGATGACTTTTTACAAAGGTCAAACTAATAATTGACGTCCAGATACTTTAATGTGATATGGAAAAGTTTTTCCATACATTAAAAAAAAAGGTTATTTATTAAAAATAAGTCATCTAGTAAAGCGTGTTTGAAAGCCATGACAAAATATAATTTGAAAATACGAAGATATCCTCTTTTATTGGCTTGCCAAGACTGGAATTCAGAATTTGGTTTATTTTAATGTTTTTGTCCCAGTTAGTAGGACAGTTTGAACGATGAGAGAGTTTGCTCTAATGTACTGTGATGTGTCTCGCCACAAGGTAGTGGGAAGGTTTTGATTTATTTTGAAATTCTTTCTGCTGACTCAGAGTAAAAGTAGGCTGAGATGGGAGATATAAAGCACTGGTCTGGGTTTGCAATTACTTTTCTGTTGGCATCTTAACGGATAGAAAAGATATGAGTAACCTGGGACAGATACTTAGCAATGTATTCAATTAATTTTGAAGGAAAAATAAATATGTGGAATTGAGCTTAGCTAAATTTTCACCAACTGGAAACATACCTCATGATAAGATCTTTAAAATATGCATATTTGCTGCATCACAAATCAATGTTAAATAATTTACGTTCCATCTTTATCTTTTTAGAACTATATTAAAGCTATGCTCATTTTCTGAGTAAAGTGGTGGCAGAACTGAAAGGCAAGGTGTAATAGACTATAAAAATTAACCCATTAAATCCTCTTGCTTTTAATAGGAATAATAAAGTATCTCTCAGCTAAGATCAAGGTAAGGTGGGATTATTGTTGGTTAGAGGGACAGAAAAAGGTCTGGAAACGGAAGCAACAGAGGTAGTTTCGCATCCTTATTTCACTTCTGTGAACCGCAGTAGAAGATGACAGTTTTGCAAATCTGCGATTGCTGCCGAGGCTGTATGCATGGCAATCAGGGGAGCAATTACAGTCAAACAAAACCTGGTGCCTGACACATTGTGAGGGAGTCTGATTATTTGTATTTTCACCTGGTTCTTGCAGATAGTAAGAAACGGCCACTGTTCCTGTGTGCATTTTCTCTCTGCTTAACATAAGATGTTTGTATGGTGCTTAATAAAAAAAAATAAAAATCATAGCAACCCCTGCAGATATATTAAGGATTGCAAAGGGCTGCAAAACCAGCAAGGAATGGAGAATCTTGAAACACTATAGTTGTTTGCAATGCTGTTATCTCTAGCAGGACATAGTGTTTTTATTCCTAGGTCATTTCTAGCTGAAATTGATGGGCTTCCCTATCAAAAGAGCAAATTTGGGCAAATTATACTTGATGTTGTGAGAGGGAAAGCTTCTTCTTCAATCTGCTGAGCATAAATGCAGCTCTTTTTATTAAGCAGCACCTTTTAAACAAGCAGCACAGCGTATCATTACAGGTAAAGAGCCCCGAATAAACAGTGAGACTTCTTCAGAAGAGAGAGGATGTGTGCCAAGTTTTGCGAAGTTACAATGCCAGCAAGTTATTAGCACTTCAGAAATGCAGACATATATGTGAAAATTAACGCTAGGCAGGTGTTTCCAGAAATAAATCCCCTCAGTTACTTTGATAAAGACCGGACACGGAAGCAGGACTGTCTTTGCCCATTTGTCACACTGGTAAACTCTGGGCAGTGTTCATCCTTTTTGACTACACATTAAAAAAAGGAAGTGTGTAGTCATCAGAGGGAGAGGGCATGTGTGCAGGCACATGTAACGTGGGCACTTAAAGCAGCTGAGCTGCACGTCCCACAGATGTGCCTGTGTCTCTTGACTGAGTGCAGAGAGACCATTGGTAGCAACCCTGGGCTGACTTCTGGGGCTGGGGGTGGTCTGGCTGCTTATGGCTTGATGGCAGCATCCAAGCATGCCATCCTGGTCTTCTCTTTAGCAATGGAGACGACCTGGTGAACAGAGTTGTTGGCAGTCAGTGGCATTATTGGGTACATCCAGTCTCATGACTAGCAGCCTGAGCTCCACCAGCTATATTGGCCAGCTCCCATCAACAGCAATAGGGTTCTAGACTGCTAGTTCACGTGTCTGCAAAGGAAGCTTCTGCTGCTGAATTTAGGTTTGATGATGATAACAACTCTGATTTTAATCAGGTGAAGTGAGGTGGCAGAAGTTAGGTTAGCAAAATGAGCTGATGTATTTGTCTTCGACAGGCGCACAGCTCTCAGGATGTAGCATGTGACAACCCTCCAAGCTCCATTGCACAAATCCTTGCTACATCCACCTGGGGTAGGACGGAGATGTTTCACACAAAGGAATAGAGAGCACAAACCTGTTGTTGTATCCAGTAAAGCCCATGGCCCACAAAGGCACAGATCTTTAAAATCTCTGTAGCTACATGAACACAACACTGCATGAGTGAAGCGTCCTGCAGTATGACTAATTAGTTTATGTTTGGTGATATATTCTTCAAGTTTTCCTCTGGAATGGTGGGAAATGAAACCAGGGTTTCCAGAGGTCAGGCCACATGCTGTTCATGGGCAAACCATCTTCTGAACTCATCCAGATTCTCTCAGACTTTGGCAACCATAAAATTCTTCATGGCTGGAAAACAGGCTTCAGGCCTGCGGAGAGTTCAAACTCGAGTTTTTTGGGCTTTTTGTTTAGGCTTTATAAACTTTTTGAAGGTGACATTTTCTGTATGAACCAGAAGAAGAGTAATCACACTCAAAGGGTATTCAGCATCCCAGGAACAGGACAGGCCTTCACATCTGGTTTTGCTGGTTTTGATGAAGCTAATCTCAGTCCACAGACAGTGATGTTTGCTAAGGACAGTACGGACACTCGCAGTTCAGGACTCACTTGGTAGTATAGATGAAGAAAAAAACAAACCATCGTGTGGTCTGAGTATGTTTTCTCAAGGCATAGGGTCAGACCAGCATTTAACTTTAGCACATCAGTTCATGACTTAGCGTGGTAATTATTTGTGCAATTTTAAGCATCTAAGCAGGTTTATTAAATTTAGTGTTTAAGTATAAGGGTGTTTTTAAGCACTCTGCTAAGTTAGAGCTTTTAAAGCTCATGCTTACACAGCGTTTATCACAGGATTCAGGAGTGTCTCATATAATGTGCTGCTATTGGAATGCCATTAGTACGGCTATCTGTTAAGACCTGGGGTGTCCAGGTGGCTGGTTAACACTGTGTGATTTGAGCCAATGGCTCCCATAATATATTTCTGGTTTATAGTCTTCATTAAAAGAGAGAGATGAAGATGCACAGAGTAGTCAAGTTTAATGGTGGCAAAAACAGACACTTGAATATATATTCCTTGAAGAAGTTTGGTGTATACTTGATTTAATTTATTTTCCACTAAAACTATCTCCAAGTAATTGCTATTAATTAGCACTGTGATGTAGTATACTAGCAAGGTCACATGTGGTTATCTCACATTTTTCTTGAAAATGAAGTTTGTGGCTACATCACAAAAGAAATTCCATTTCAGCTTGAAACTTCAGCTGGCAAGTAGTAATAGTTGGTGCATATAAAACTTTACTGCTCTTGTGGATTGTTGAGATGAGGTTTTAGTTACCTGATGACACTTCTGTGTTGCTGAAATTGTCAGTTTGCAAAATTCTTTGGTTAGACTATATATTTTGTTGGCATTAGGAAAACATTTATATTTAGAGGAGGAAGAAGACTCTTTCCCCAAAAAAAAAAAAAAAAGCTTATGACAGGTGCTGTTCATGAACTGGATTTCTGTGCCATGCACTACTGTACATTCTCATTTAGTTTTCTTTCGACTCAGCACAAGCATGGAAACAGGAGTGGTGAGTCTGTAATTGGGAAGTTTTATGAATGTGAATGAGAAAACTAGCAAGAGAGGGAGTAGCTTTTGTTAGACCAATATGCCTGCCCCCAAACAGGTCTGGTTTGGGCGTTTTATTTTTGTTTGTCTGTTTGTGTGCTCCGTTAGCTGTTTTAGTGAAAGGCATTAACTTGCTTGAGAATGGGAAGGAAAAATTACAGAATTGTCTGCAACATGGAACTTCTGTTATAAACCCATTTATGCGCAACTAGAAGATATTCCTCCCCTCCCTCCATTTCTAATTTCTTGGCCTTCGTCTACAGGGTGCTCCGGGGAGCTGGGTAGCTCACCACTGACATGGCTGGTGAGAGGACGCTGGCAGAAAAATGGGCAACTTGCCCATGAAGAGTCAACACAATGCCAGAGGATACAGTAGGGCTTTCAAATCAGACTGTTCCTAGTATAAAACTGACCCATCAGAAATTTCTACAACTATCTTGAGTCATACAAGTATCTCCTGATTAAGTCTCCCCAGGTCTTTGTAAAATTTTCAGAGAGACAGCAAGAACAATATTTGGTTAAGTTCATATGTGAAGCCTATGGCAGAGGCAAAACAATACTATATGGATCCCCAGGTCTATTTCTTCAACACTGTTCTTCTTTCACTGTATCCCATGATACATCACTATTTAGTAAGAATTTAACAGCTGAAATATTTGCCTGGCATCCCTGAAAGCTGCTCAAATTCTGATCTGAGTACCAAAGGCCATATATTTATCTCTAAATACAGATTTTAAAAAAAACTTGTACATACACATAGAGACACTGTCCAAAACTTACCAGGAAAGGGGACTAACTGTATCCCTCTACTACTACTCCACAAGTAGGGGTCTCCACTAGAAAGGGGATTACCTCCACTAATCCACTACATCTACCTCCACTAACTGCTGAGTAACAGGCTTTGAACAGAAGAGTCTAAGAGCTGGGTGTGTCTTAGGCAGGTCCAGAGCTGCATCCTGCCATCACTGTAAAATCTTGGCATCACACCCAAGCCTAGCATCAAAATCAAAGATCTGCAGAAAGAAGGAAGAACTTTCTTGCTTCTTCTAGCTTTTATAACCAAGGAGTGAATGACTTCACCATTTTGTATTCTGAAATACATCCAGAATGAATGACCATAACAACCAGTGCAATAATGCAGCGGGTTGTTTGATTTTTTGTTTTGAAACAGAAAAAAAAAAAAAAAAAGGAAATAAGGATATTTGACCCGTAATGAAAAAGTTAAAATTGTTATTTTGAAATTGAGCATATAGTTTCCTGTTAACTAGAATATTGGATTCAAGAGGAAACTGTTTGTCATGTGCTTTTTTCTTTGCTGAATAGGAAATCTGAGGTTTTTATTTTCCTTTAGTTTCATTTCAGTTTAGTCATAGAATCATAGAATACCAGTTGGAAGGGATCTCAAGGATCACCTGGTCCAACCTTTCCTGGCAAACGCACGGTCTAGACAAAATGGCCCAGCACCCTGTCCAGATGAATCTTAAAAGTGTCTGATGTTAGGGAATCCACCGCTTCTCTGGGGAGATTATTCCAATGCCTGGTTGTTCTCATTGTGAAAAATTGTTCTCTTGTGTCCAATTGGAATCTCCACAGGAGTAACTTGTACCCATTACCCCTCGTCTTCTCCATGAGACTCCTTGTAAAATGGGAGTCTCCATCTTCTTTGTAGCCACCCTTTAAATACTGGAACGTGGTGATAAGGTCTCCCTTAAGACTTCTTTTCTCAAGGCTGAACCAACATAGTTCTCTCACCCTTTCTTCTTATGACAGGCTTCCCAGTCCTTTCATCAACTTTGTGGCCTTTCTCTGGACCCTCTCCAGCCTGTCCACATCTTTTTTGTATATCAGGGAGCAAAACGGAACAAAGTATTCCAGGTGTGGAGTCACAAGCGCTGACTAGAGCAGGATAATGACTTCTTTATCTCTGCTGATGATGCCCTTGTTGATGCAACCCAGCATCCTGTTGGCTTTCTTTGCCACAGCAGCACAATCTTTGCTCATACTGATCTTTCTGTCCACCAGGACCCCCAGTTCCCTTTCCGCAGAGCTGCTCCCCAGCCAGGTAGATCCCGGCCTGTGCTGCACTCCTGGATTATTTTACCAGGTGCAAGATCTTACGCTTGTCCTTGTTGAAATTCATAAGGTTCTTGTTAGCCCACTCTTCCAGCCCATCTAGATCTTCCTGCAGGGTGGCTCTGCCTTCTGAAGTGTTCACTTCCACACTCAGTTTGATATCATCAACAAACTTTGTCAGGGTATACTTGATCTCATCATCCAGATCAGTTACGAATGTATTAAACAGTGTTGGGCCCAATATCAATCCCTGGGGGCCTTACTTGTGACAATTTGCCAGTTTGAAAAGGAGCTATTTACATCCACCATCTGGGTGCTGCATGTCATCCATTTCCTCATCCACCGCACAGACAACTTGTCTAGAACGTGACACATCACTTTCTCTAGGAGGAGGTTGTGTGGAACTGTATTGAAAGTCTTGGAGAAATCCAGGTAGAAAATGTCCACTGCCTGCCCCACATCAACAAAGCAGGTTACTTTGTTGTAGAAAGTGGTCAGGTTTGTCAAGCCTGATTTGCCATTGGTCAACCCATGCTGACTTTTCTCAATCACATGCTTCAAAGTATGTTTAAATTAAATCCATTTCAAAACACTGTGTTTTGCATTTGAAAGAATGCCCAGGTTTCCTTCGTCTCAAGGTGCTATCCCTAAAATGTATTTTACTAGCTGCATGGGAATATTATGGCAAAAAAAGGGTATGGCAGTGCATAGAATCCACACATCAATATGATTTTAAGTAGCAGAGCAAATTGTATTGAATTTTTCCTCAGTACAAGGATCAATAATTTGTTGGCAAATTTAAAATGACTGTAAGTGGCAAACATTCTCTTTTTCAGTTCTGTGAAAGATGATACTTTCAGTAAACACATGACTCCAGGTTATGAGTGTGTGCATGTTAGAGACTCTGCTCTGCAGAATACTGCTGTATTTGGGGTGGTCTTACATTGCCATTCCATTTATAAAGCATGTGTTTCACGCGAAAGTGCTGGAAGCCTGTCATTCAATTTTGTATCAGGAGTTGTCATCACCAAATTATATTGGGGCTGCACATAAATTCACCTGTTCCTTCAAATCCTGAGTTGGGCTCTAATGAGAACTCAGGTGATGGTAACAACTGCATTACAGTTGGCATGACATTTCTCATAGGCAGTGTGCTGCATCAACTAAACAAACTTTTTTTTTGTCTCTAGAACATACAAAGGAAAACTGTACAGTATTTTGTTTTCCACTCCTCCTACATTTGTCTTCATGTCAAACTTAACTTTATCAAATGCATAGAATCATAGAATTGGTTAGGTTGGAAAAGACCTTTATCAAGTCCAACCATTAACTTAGCACTTGCAAGTCCACCACTAAACCATGTCCCTCAGCACCACATCTACACATCTTTTAAATGCCTCCAGGGATGGTGACTCAACCACTTCCCTGGGCAGCCTGTTCCAATGCTTAACAACCCTTTTGGTGAAGAATTTTTTCCTAATATCCATCCTAAACCTCCCCTAGCATAACTTGAGGCCATTTCCTCTTGTCCAATCACTTGTTACTTGGGACAAGAGCCTGACCCTCATCTCACTACACCCTCCTTTCAGGTAGAGAGTGCTAAGGTCTCCCCTCAGCCTCCTCTTTTCCATGCTAAACAACCTCAGTTCCCTCAGCCGCTCCTCATAAGACTTGTGCTCCAGACCCCTCACCAGCTTCATTGTCCTTCTCTGGACACACTCCAGCACCTCCATGTCTTTCTTGTAGTGAGGGGCCCAAAACTGAAGACAGTATTCGAGATGCGGCCTCATCAGCTGAGTACAGGGGGATGATCACTGCTCTAGTCCTACTGGCAAACACTATTCCTGATGCAAAATGCAAAACCAACAGAGAGTCATTTTAATTCTAAGATTGTCGTCAACCTGCAAAGTACTGATGACAATACACAACATCCAAGCAGCCTAAGTAAGATATAGAGCATGGTACCAATGTGCTATGTATTCCTGGAATGGAATTTAAACTATTCGAGCATATAAATTGAAAACTCATTCTGAAGAATTGCTTTGCTTTCCTAAACCGAGTAAATGGTAAAAACAACCAAGACATTCAGGAGACTTATCACTGGAAATGAATGTAATAATGTAATTCATGCTGTGTAAGGCAGACTTTAGTCTTGATGGATGGTGTTTTGTTGGTATAAACTCTGTTTTGCAGAATGGGAAATTCCTTAAGGAAGCGAAATTTCTTGCCAAAGCTGGCAATGAGAGTGCACAGTGATTAACAGTGTGCCAAATCATTCACTAATAACTCAGATAGTCAGCCAACACATTCACCAGCTGGTTTGAAAACACCATGAAAGCAATTTATGGCCCACTTCTAAATTTAAAGTGGGACTATATAATTGCCAGTACCATAACCCCACCTTTAACATAAGCTGTTTCTTTAAAAGAAAAAGCTAGAAAACCCTCAACTGAACTAAGAAGAGCTAGCCTTCCTCCTCTTTCCTTCACCAAGGAAAAAGTCATCTCCGTTTTCTCTTTGTACAGAGCAACGTTATTCAGGGACTAATTGTGCAATCCTTAACTAACTTTTCATAACTTTTCCTTAAGCAATTCACTGGGAGCTTTTCATGGGTGAAGATGGTGAGATTTTGCTGACAAGAAAGAAAATTTACTGCGTATTCTGTCTAAGAGAATGTATCTCTGCCAACTCGTCTCAGTCTTCCAGTATGTTAGAGGCATCCACGTTTCAGATCCATTTATCATCCCTTCTGCAGCGATGCCCTCTAAGAGCGGGAGATGTGATGGTGGTTTGTGTAGCTCATGGTGTCATTTGACACTTTGTCCTGGGGATTGTTCCGTTCTTGCCAAAAACAAGAGTGAACAAGGATTGGGTGATTCCTGGTCACCTCCGTCTCAGGACTGGAAGGGTGTAGACAGCTGCAATTTGTATAAGGGTTTATGAAATCCTGTGCTGCAATTGGTCATGTTCAGCATATAGTGTTGACACAGGAGAATAAGACAGCTGTAGTTCCTCTACGTCCATAAGTACCCCTCAAAAGAACCTAACTTTTTTTATGCACTCTTTATTCAAAACCATTTCACGATGGTGCATGGTGGGAAGGGAATGAAATTGAGGAAGAGCTGAGTGGTCCAGCAGGCTACGTTATGGCCTTTGAAGCACCTTCTACTTTCTCTGCTGGTTTCTGAATGGCTTTTGGCCACATTTCCCCCAGACATCTTCATGATCATGGGCTGTGATTTTCAAGGTGCACTAGTGATTTGATCACTTCTGATGCATAAGGCTTCCTTGTTTACTTTCTACCTTCCCCAGTCCCAGAAGCAAATCCAAGCACTGTGAGCAAGGTTGGCAGTGCATTAGAGTTGGAAAAGGCAAGCAATACTTGAGTATTCATATGTAGCTTCTGCTTCTACCAAGGCAAAAGCCATTCCCTGAATCGGAAAAGCACTAATGCTACTTTCAGGTTTAGTAAGCAATGGGAAAGTACCTGCACCTGTGAAAATCAGTGTGACCTTCTCTGATAGTAACAAACACAAAGTAAATTGGAGTAGGCAAATATATTAAATGGATGAGCCTCAGACAAAGCGCCTTTTGAGTGTCTTTCCTGGAGTTTATATAAGGAAGCCTCTCTGTCCTCCCCCTCTACTCTGCCCTGGTGAGGCCGCATCTGGAATACTGCGTCCAGTTCTGGGCTCCCCAGTTCAAGAAGGACAGGGATCTGCTGGAGAGGGTCCAGCAAAGGGCTACAAAGATGATTAGGGGATTGGAACATCTTTCATATGAGGAGAGGCTGAGGGATTTGGGTCTCTTTAGTCTGGAGAAAAGAAGATTGAGGGGGGATCTTGTTAATGCTTTCAAATACTTGAAGGGAGGATGCCAGGGGGATGGGAGCAGTCTTTTTTCAGTGATGCCCATTGATAGGACGAGGGGTAATGGGCACAAGCTTGAACATAGGAAGTTCCATCTTAACATGAGGAGGAACTTCTTTACTTTGAGGGTGGTGGAGCACTGGAACAGGCTGCCCAGAGAGGTTGTGGAGTCTCCCACTCTGGAGACATTCAAAACCCGCCTGGACGCTGTCCTGTGCAACCTGTTGTAGGTGACCCTGCTCTGGCGGGGGGGTTGGACTAGATGATCTCCAGAGGTCCCTTCCAACCCTGACTATTCTGTGATTCTGTGATTCTGTGAAACTGCCATGTCTTAAAATTAAGAGCTAGGAAGGAGTACGGATCTCCAATGATTCCTAAGAAATGAAAAGTAAATAATGTGTCTTTCTACCTGAAATACAAGTTCAGTTGTTTTTTTTTTGGGGGTTTTGGGTCCCCTCCTTAATTATGGAATACTTCATTGCAGCTATTCAGTCTTTCTTTCTGACCTTAAACCAAAAGTAGCAAAATTTAACAGGTTTCAGTTCAGAAACTTTGAAATGTCAGAATTAAAATATTGCAATAAAAAATTTTAAAATAGACATTCTCTAAATGCTTCACCCTTTAGTTTAATTTCTAAAATCTACTTGACACTCTCCAAAATATTTATGGGAAAATATTATTTGACCGAAGAGCGAAGATACATGATTGTGCCAACATCAATCTTATGAATTCATGAGCTTTCAGTCAGAGCCAATATTGGGCGTGAAGTGTTTCAAAGCCTTAGTGAGATAATGATAAATTGTCCTTATTTCATATATAGGGAAAGTACAGTTAGACATTTAGTTACAAAAGGAGCAGAGCTGTCTGAGAGTTCTGGACCAGGAGGAGCACCAAAGGCAACCTTCAAGCTGACCGTGGGCTAGGGTCCCTCATGAGGCAATAAGACTCTTGGAGGACTGAGCTGAAGCCTATGAGATTATTCTTTGTTGTTTCAGTTGATTTAAATAAATTTGCTGTAGGGTTTTACCTGCTTAATTTGCTGTTGTCATGGGGTAGACAAAAACTGAAATCGAAACACTGTAAGGATTATTTTTTTTTCTCTCTCTCTCTTAAATTGTGATTCTCTTTAAAACAGACTTCCCCAAGAACAAGAGTATGGTCTTCCCTCAGGCTAGATGTAACTGTTCAATTAAAGCAAAAAGCATCTATTCTGCATTTGAAGTTGGTTATGAGATCTTGAGTTGAAATAATTTCTGGTTATGCAGTCCTTCTAGAATGGTAAAAGGGGTGTAAAATGCTGCCCTCAAGATTTAGGCTTAAATATCACAACAATTTAGGCCAGTGTGCAGCAACTAACCAGGGAAAGAAATTACTTCTGGTGTCCTTCACTCCCATGCAAAAGATGAACATTCCCAGGAAACGCCGGTAAGAGTTGAGAAAGACTTGAGAAATAGGGCTTTATCTGGGGGCTCAGTAATAGATTAATGGGTCTGGCTGTCAGGAAGATTCCCCCGACCCAGCATAAATTTTTCTAATTGATTCCTATTGATCCTATATATGCCTTTCTTGCTTCACTGTGTATAATTCCTCTTTCTTCACTATCTTCACATACTTATTGCTAGTCATGTTCCTCATTATAAATTCCCTCCAGGACCACACAAAAAATTGAGCTCCTAATTCCTTCTAAATTTACTTTCCCATCCATTTTTAGTTCTCACTGGTTTTGTTGTTTTTTGTGGGTTTTTTTTTCCAATAGGAACTTCAATACCTGTGCTGCAGATTGTGGACAGAAATCTTTATGGTAATATTCCTGTTTACATACTGTTTTGGTAGTCCGGTAAAGTTTCTATAGTGCTATGTAACCCTGTACAGCTTTCTTTCAGCAAACAGCAGAACAGGCATGTCAATTCACACAATATACCCTTAGTTTCTGACTAACCTTTGCATTTCCTTTCCCTTTGTAAGTATTACTCTTCGCTTAGAGAAAAATAGAGCATTTCATGCATTTTTTTACCTACATTGGAAAAAAAAAAAATTAAAAGATCTTCATGATTAATGTGCATGGAAAACATCTGGATTTCGTAGAACATTCACTTTTGGGCAAGCACCCAAATCCTGAAGGTTTTTTGGCTATAAAAGAAAAAAAATAAAAAGTGAAAATATTAATTATTCTGGGGAGAGAGGGTAGCAGACATGAGGGGAGACAACATCCTCCAATCAGTTCTAAACCTCGTTTTCATCTGTTTCTAACCTTTGAATTATCTCTCCATTACCTTTGATATATACCCATGAAGGATTTAGAGTTCTGTGGTTATACCCATACATATGTGATTTTCTTGATCATTAACAAAAGCATCACTATCTTACAAAATTATTCAACAAACTAAATAAATACAAACTTAACTTTCTGGATTCTGGTGGACATCTTCAAGTCCTGGATATTCAGGCTTTACCACCTTGGAGTCTCATAACACTACCTGGGATGTAAGAGTTTCTCTTTATAACAGTATCAGTGCTTCATACCCTGCAGGACGCATGGGTTTGATATACTCTCAGACTCTCACATTCCTCTTACTTACCTCTTCAACTTGTAACTATAGTAACTCTTGCTCCTCTCTGTAGGCAGATCTCAAGTTAATTAATGCCTTTACCTGCAAAGGATCCCAGAATAAAGAGAGGTGATTTGTGTTGTTAACAACTTGAATGCAGTAAAAGAATCTTCTGTGGTCTTATGTACCAATCTGTGGAACAAATATTTAATGTTTTCTCTCTCCCCAGAGAAAAGCAGTCTCTCGGATCTCCAATTTCCTCAAGTTCAGTCTGTTTTGCTGGTGACTGTAATTGCTGAGTGATCTCCCTGTTCTTACCTTGACCCACGAACCTTTCATTATATTTTTCTCTCCCCTGTCCACTTGAGGAGGGGGAATGATAGAGCAGCTGGCATCCAGCCAACATTAACCCACCACAGAGACAAGCAGAAAAAGGTGTTTCCAGTGATGATCAGATAGAGCAGAAGTTTAACAGGTAGTAGTTTTCATCTGGTTTAATTGGTCTCACCTGGATTCACATAGTTTCCATTTTCCTTCCTTATACTTCTAAATAGAAGTTACAATGAGAAATGTAGACCGAGATACAAACTGCCAAGGAATTTGCATTGATTTAAGACCCAAACCCAGCTTGTGTTATACTGCTGGATAAAGAACTGGACTCTCCTCTGCCTCCTCTAGACTGAAAAGAGAGCTTAACCGCATGTTTGCCAGACTTAGAATTTGATTTAAGCAGGTTGTGGAAGTTTAGATACCGAGGGTTGGATCTGCTCTCTAAGAATCCAAGAAATCTCAGTATTAGTTAATGTATGTTGAAAGTGTGAGATTTTTAGTACAGCTGCTATGTTGCCTCAGAGCAAATAAAAACTCATTAGTTTTATAATACAAGCAAATCCTACTCATGCCAGTGCGGCTCATCAAAAACCTTGACACCTACAGAGCAATAAGGGAAAGCAAAACAAGCCATCCATTTTTAATATCATTTACTGGGGAGCTTAGTAACAAAGTGGATGCTAACCTCCTTATCGCATCAGGCACTGTGACTTGCACTGGGTCTGACTGGCCAGGGCTTAGGTAACACCTGGGTCAACCTTGCTGAACCCAGAAGCAGCTGTGACGGGAAAGATATTTTTGTCAAAGTTGGCAGTATTCCGTGTGTTCCCAGCTATTCCAGTTCATGGTGGTTTAACACAGACATCACATACATATGTTACAACTGCTGATATAAGCCACATTAGGATAAAAGATTAAAAAATAGACTTTTCAATAGAGTTAGTAGAGATGCTGAGTATCAAAGATCTCAGGAATGGCTTTTCTTGGTTTTTAACTTTGAATTTTAGTGTTTTTTTCCTTATTTCTACAATGTTAATACTAAAATACAATTTTAATACAAAACAGAAATTTGTGCGTTTATACACCTCATTTTTAAAAAGAAATGGTAGTGTCTCTAGGTTACTCTAGCAAGTATTATACCCACTATTGCTCCTGCCTGCCAGTGTCATTAGCCTACCATGTATGAATGCAGTCTGCTTCTAAATCATAGCCAAGTCCTGAACAGTCTTCCAGATCTTTAATTAATGTAAATGAGAAATGGATAACACTTAATAAAGGCACTCTCACATAGTTTCCATGCGATCTGAGAGAGCCACACCACCTTCTTGGGCTCCATTTTCCCTGCTTGTAGGATAAAAGTTAGTCACAATGATGTTAATCTCCTTTCTCAAGTGCTTTGAACAAGATTCATCCCAAATTATGCATTTAGAATGAATGTGTCCCCATCGAGCCTCCCAGTACTGTCACCAGTCACTGCAGCCAATGAAGTTTTGGATGTAAGGCACCTGAAAAAACTAAGGTTTCCACCATAAAATGTGCTGAGTCCTCACTAAACTCTTTTAGCTTTACCAATCAGCTTTGCTCACACTGTAAGTAAAGTCTAAGGTTACTTGCTCATATGAACACATTTACATGGTATATCCCTACATTCAATTGAAAATCACTGTTTAAATGATTATATTAGTTATAACAGAGTGAGTGGAAACTTAAGAGTTGTTTGGAGCACAGACTGTCCTTTGGGATATCTGGACAGTCCCTAGCACATCGGTGGTATAAGTAGAGCTCTCACACTGCTATAATATTTAGTGCTTTGCTTTATGGAGAATTGCCATATTAAATTTTTATATCATTTATTTTAATCCCAGCTTGAAATGAATGTATTTCTTGACATTTGGATTCAAAATCATAGAAAAATTTTTGTTGGAAGGGATTTCAGGAGCTCATCTGATCTAATACCCTGTGCAAACTAGTGCCAAATCCAAAATTACATTAGGTTTCCCTGGCCCTTCTTCAGTCAAGCTTTGAATATCTCCAAGGAGAGATATGCCACAACCAGAGCCTCTCAAGATAACTTATTCCATTGTTTGACCACGTTCATTTTGATTTTTGTTTTCTCCTTATGTCCATGCAGAATTTCTCTTGGTGCAATCTGGGACCGCTGCCTCATCTTTCCCCAGGCACCTCTGAGAAAGAGTCTGGCTCCATCTTCTCTCCATCTTATCATTGCGTACTTGGTCTTTCCATATTATTTACATTCAGTCACACTGTAAGACACTTTATTTTCGTTTACAGAACAGGCATGTTCTTAGTTAATAATGTCCGTATTTGCAGAGTAATAAAACTATATGGTGATAGATTGGAGAAAACAGACATTTTCCACTGATGAGTATGTCTGAATAATTTTCAGTGAGTTTCAGGCTTCTATTTCTATTCTATAAGAAAAGGCTTCTTCCATCAAGACATTTTAAAGACTATCTGTGTCAGCTTCTGCGGGAGGAGCTGCTGATGGTAATCATCATCTATGCATTTTCAGCATGGATACTTCGGAAATTACTGAGCACTCCTTAATATTTTTGTTCTTTCTCACATTTATGAAAATTAGTGAACTGTGAAACGAAGAAAGAACTGGTAAAAAGGGTCACAGTGTCTTTTCCTGTGATCTGCAGAGCTAGGCTCAGATGAATCAAATAACAAAAGAATTGAACACATGTAATTCTTTTTCATTATGAGTCCTTAGCTGTTGCAAATGAATGAAGTAATCTAAATTACTGATTCAAACGGTCCTGAAAGCATCTTCATTATGAAATGGGAGACAGATAAAATAATATGGCAAAAAGCACGCTTTTCTCACTATATATAGATGTGTTGTGATGCTGAAAAAAGTTCACAAGACAGTCCTAAATTTTACCCAATCTCTTGGTTGAGTATACTACTGAATAAAACAAGCCAGGACCACTTTCTATGGCTAACCTTTCCTGCCATAAGGGGGTGGCTGTAACCGGTGTGCTTGCTGGGAAAGGTCCTTGGCACGTCTGTTTCTCACATCATTCCAGGCATTGTTGGTTGACCCAGAGCAAATATAGACTAAAGAACACGCTAGCAATTAAACAGTACAAATAATCATGGCTTAGTTCTTGAACCTGAGACCTGGTCCTGTTTATTTACTATTGTATACATGTCTGAGTATTCAGTGAGCTGCCCTTGTCTTCTGACAAGTCTGGAGACATTCTTCTAATTTCCAAGGCTTTCAGTACCTTTCATTCTCATAGAAAATTATAGTGCAATGAATCATTGGCTTTCTGTGGCTTTCTTTGTCATCACATAAATTAGAACGCTGCGGTTTAATACACATTTTCCCATTTTGCTGATGCAGCAGACAGAAGGATTTAGAACATGTCAGACCTTCATCACCTGTCAGATGGGTCTTTCTGCCAAGCCACATAAGTAACTTTACACCTAAAAACATTCTGACTGGAAACAATACAGTATTTTTCTTCCTATATGACCTGCCATGTGTTGCCTCATTTGGGTGAACTTACACAGATGTTTTTACTAGCTCGCTTCCATGCATATTCTGAAGTCTTCAAGCAAATCTATTTCAACCTTGCTAAGATGGCAGGAGTGGATGATAAGCAGGTCCTTGTTTACATTAAAATGTAGATTCAGATACTGAAGCTTAAACTGTGCACTCCCAGTAATTCTGCCCACTTGTACAACCATATAAAAAATATGTAGCCATTGAAAACCTCTGTGTTATGGGTGGGAGCAAGAGGTACAGCTCTGTTGTTGGGATTTATTATGTAGATATTCATTCTTTGAGAAAAGTTGGCAACTTCAACTTCATTTTGCTTTCACCATTTGAAAGACTTGTTTTCCTCTGAGCTTTCTATGTTTCCTATAAGTCTTTCAAGAATGAATTCAACATGTTAGGAGTTTTACACGTTGAAAAATCTAAAATGAAGGTAATTGCTCTGAGAATTTGGGGTTTTGGCTTGGGTTTATTTTTGGATTGCAAAGCAATCTCTAGAGATATTCAGTGCTAACGCTGACCTGTATGTGACTTCAGCTTATTTAAAATACCACTCTAAATGCAACTTTTTCTGTACTGTCACAGCATCCCAAGCACTTGCCAATACCTTGATTATCTGTTCCAATATTTTTTATAGAAATTCAAGCTACTCTGATCAGTCTTTAATTCTCGGGCTCAATTGTTTTAGCCTTTTTGAGAGACTTTGCCTGAACTAGGTAACGGTGTTCAAAGTCACTGACACTGAGGAATAATTGTATCTGTGCTGGCTGCTCTTCTCGGGGGTGGGAAGGGGAGTTGCAGGTGGCAGGGGGGTGTCTGCAAAAAGTGGAGCCAAGTCTGGAAGACCTTAGATTATGGGCGTAGCTGAGTGGGCTATCTCTGTAAACGATCCTCGCTATTCATAGAGTTATCTGGAGTGGTGACCTGCACCGGGACTTGGCACGGACATCTTCCTGCAAACAAAATTTTTCTAAAGAACCTAGCACAGGACCATCTTCCTCTGAGTTACCTTACATAAATAAAGATAATATGTGACAAAAAGTTCAACTCAATGTCCAGACTCCAGTACCAGGGGTAAGGATCTACCTGGCTGAGAAGCAGCTCTGTGGAAAGGGAACTGGGGGTCCTGGTGGACAGAAAGATCAGTATGAGCAAAGATTGTGCTGCTGTGGCAAAGAAAGCCAACAGGATGCTGGGTTGCATCAACAAAGGCATCATCAGCAGAGATAAAGAAGTCATTACCCCGCTCTACTCAGCACTTGTGACTCCACACCTGGAATACTTTGTTCTGTTTTGGTCCCTAAGCATACAAAAAAGATGTGGACAGGCTGGAGAGGGTCCAGAGAAAGGCCACAAAGTTGATGAAAGGACTGGGAAGCCTGTCATAGGAGGAAAGGGTGAGAGAACTATGTTTGTTCAGCCTTGAGAAAAGAAGGCTTAAGGGAGACCTTATCACCATAATGGGTACAAGTTACTCCTGGGGAGATTCTGACTGGACACAAGAGGACAATTTTTCACAATGAGAACAACCAGCCATTGGAATAATCTCCCCAGGGAAGTGGTGGATTCCCTAACATTGGACACTTTTAAGATTCATCTGGACAGGGTGCTGGGCCATTTTGTTTAGACCGTGCATTTGCCAAGAGAGGTTGGACCAGGTGATCCTTGAGATCCCTTCCAACTGGTACTCTATGATTGTATGACTAAAGGTCCTGCTTTGAGTGTGGGCTCACTCAGCTGCAGAAGAGTGGGTCAGTCACTGAAACAGGATTTGCAACCTTCGTGCCTATATGGGTTGTGGATAAGAGAGTAAGAAGGAAGGCAGCAATGCCCAAATCCTTCACCAAGAAAAAGAGTAGGCTTGTAATCCACAAGAGCTCAGAGATGATCTTTACTGACTTTAAGATTGCCAGTGCTAGAGCCAGTTCTTTAGATCTCTGATGGGAATATTGCGAGATCCTGTTCATTTGGAAAGGCTTCTGCTGTGTAAGAAACATCAACGCTGCATTTTCCTTCATATAGCCTGAATGTCCTGTCTTTGTTGATGATACCAATATCAATATGTCTTGCCACAACCTTCAGGATGGATTTATGGGTCCTTGCTGAAAAGAACCTGTCCAGGACAGAGTCCTCCATCACAGAGTGGTAACCCTCAAATAGGAATGGTCAAGATAAAAGAAAACTTCTATGTCACATGGTCAATCTTTTATAGACATATGAGTATACATTTCATAACTGTAAATCTTTGGAATGTAAGAAATTGTACTGGAACACATAAAATCTTTTCTTCTAGACTAATTTTCCACTTCTTTGTTATTCAGTTTCTACACCTAAAGAAATGGGAGGTGAATGCTCTGATGCAGGTTAGCTGGTCCCCAAATAAAGGCAGAGTTTAAAGCACCCCAGTGACCAAAGGCAAAGGAGTGCCTTCAGATTTCAAACCAGGATTTAGATACCTTAGGTCTATGTATATTTGTTATGAGCTGAATAGAAAACTGGGATCAAAAGCAGTCCCATAGCTCTACTATGATTGTTAAAATTTTGTTGAGCAAAATGTTTAATACAGCTCTGTTGTCAGAGAAACTCCTAATTAAGTGTACAAGGTCAAGCACAGTAGGAAAAGATTTACTACTTCATTTTACACAGGTGATCAAAGCAAAGGGCTAATTAAGCAACTCGCCCAAAAACTGGATAAGCAGAACTGAACACAGATCTCTGTCACTGTGTACAAGTCCATCCATCCTTCCCCAGTCTTCCACGGCTCAATCCTTTGTCTGCTCTCTGGCACACACAGTGGTGCTGCTGATTTGGATGAGGGACAAGAGGTGAGCACAGCCAGCAGGGCTGAGACAGCAATTCCCACGAACAAATGTGATGCACACAGCTGGGATGGAGGCAAAGAAAAAGTTGAGGAAGGGTTAAAACCTCTTAATATTCTCACTCCCACATATAAATTTAGCATCTACTTCCACAACACACTGGAGCCTGCACCTCCATAGCGCCCATGTTCCAGTTCTCCGTGACCTCCTGCAAAGGGCATAGGTTGTAGATCATAGCCATATAATATGGATCTGAGGCTTGGGAGCCAAATTCATTCTAATTTAGCAGCCAGAGTAAGGTTCAGAAGCATAAAGATCCTTGTACTTGCTTTTCTCTGCACAATTCCTCATCTTTAAAACTGGGATATTGCTGACCTTCCTCACACAGGGGTTAAGAGAAATCCATTAATGTTTGTGCAGTGAAATGAAAGCTAGAAGGTTAAGTGGTTGTTGTTCGTGCCAATAATTCATCACACTGGGCATAAAATTAAAGTTGACAGTGACCTTTCCTTTCCTGAAGTCCTCTTTTGGGCCAGACTCTGGTATCTCTTCTTCTGGCATAAATCCAGAATGTACACATTCATAGCAGCAGAACTGTTGTAGGTTTGCAGTGGTAAAAATTAATCAGAACATTTTGCTCTCTTTTTTTTTTTTTTATTAACAACTCTTGTTATTAATCAGATATTAAAGTTTATGCAAATCCTTTCTGGCAAATAAATATTTTTTATTGCTGGCATAAAGCTGATGATAAATTAATCGTCCTTCATTTTCATAAACATATCCAACAGTAGAATGTCTTTCCTAGGTAATGCAATTGCCTATTAATTATTTCCTTGTCTTGCTGAAAATGGATGTAAGAGGGAGAGGCAGAGAAATTTATTTATACACAAGAATGTAGGGGAAAACTTCCCTTGCATGGGTATAGGTCTTTCCATAGGGCTTCACTAATGATTTCTGCATCAGCTACAAATTTTCAGGATCATAAAAGTAATTATGACTCTTGGCTCCAACTCCTGTCATAAATGAAGCTTTATTTTCATGCACATTTTGCAGAGAAAAGTATTACTAGTCTTAAAGTCAGCAAATTCCTGAGTTAGTGAAAAGTTGGTACATATATATGTATTCATACACAGCTTTACCAAATATTCTCCTTGGGATTTTTGGGGGGCCAGGTGGGGGAAGATCATTGAAAGTTCTGCAAGAAGGCTACGATATCTGACTGTTCTTTACATGCCGGAGAACTGACCTCTTGGGTTTACTTACATCCAGAGGTAATCTCTCCTTCAACCATTTCCTGTCTTAAAAACTCCACCTTGAACCTTTGCTGCAAGAAGTATGCCCTGAGTTGCCTAGTTGCAAAATCTCAGTGAAGACAAAATATTTTTAGCACTAATCCAGTGTAGGTCCCCTCAGCCAAAGTTTATTGCAATTAGATAAATCAATGTGAAATTAAGAGTGTTTTGTCAATTATTAACTCAAATTTAATGATCTTGATTAGTTATTACCTCTTTTTTCATTAAAGACAAACTCTGAGACACTGCAACATAAGATGGTGATGCTGGAAGCACCTCAACCTGCCTTTTTTAATTACACAATGGAATGCCATGTTGCCTCATGGTGAAAAGGCAAGATCCCAGATCATATTTTACCTGTGGTCATAATCCCTAGAACACCTCCATTTACATATTTCCGTCAACAATTTATGCTACAAGTAATTGGCCGATGTTGCCTTTCCTTTATTCTCTCTAATTTATTGCTTTTCAACATACTATCCCTGAAAGCTATGAAAGAAGAAACAGAAATGCCTGTGTCACCTGTACTGAAGGTGTGTATTTCAAAAGTCCCACTGACTGACTCACTTCAGGTATGGGAGTGTTCTCCAATTTCTTGAATCTCTCAGCTAGCTTTAAAGTAAAATTAGTCTGTAAAAATTAGAAATGTCAATATCCTGGGCATCACTTTGACCAGTCTCTCTCTGTTGATGTTAGAAGAGATATCAAGGAGTTATTCACAGGCATCAAACAAAAGGATCAAACCCTTTCACATCAGAAACCAGTCATTGTCAGCATTCTTCCTCTCCTTTTAGAAGGAAGGAAGCAATTGCCTGTAGCTGGGAAAGTAATTCAACAGGCTGAGCAATTCTGGCCCCTATGAAAAATATCCAGAGACAGCCAAAAGTTCAAGACAACAATAAAGACAGGGTGTAACACATTGACAGAGCCAGGATTGGGAGCAAAGCAGACAGTGGCATTTCCCCTCTCTTGCTTTTACTAAAACCAGCCCCAGGGAACAGAGATGAAAGTGAAGTGCTGTCTTCTACTGCCTTTCTCCCCGCAGCCAGTTTTACCATGAAGATGCACTTTGATGCAGCTTTTTTTAGGAAAGGTGACAAACCACTGAAAATTATAGCAGATCAGAGGTCTTAGCTGGAGAACAGGTTGTGCATGTGGCCCCACAGGGCTCTGACGTGCAGGGATATGCTCTGTCCCTGGCAGCTTTACGAGGGTTGCAGGCTGTCTCCGTGGGCAGCTCTGGAAGTGAACCTGCACTGGAGGAGAGGTGCTCATACACGCCAAAGTGGGTACCACTGTGGGATCATTTCTGTTTCTGTGTGTGGATGTGCAACTAACATGTAGCTAACAACACCAAAAGTTGTGCTGAGACCTATACTGAGCCCCAGTAACTTCTCACTGGTACTCATCAAAATCCTTCCTAGGCAGCACAATCCATCTGAAAACTCTGTGTACTCCCTCTGGGATGAAAGTAGGCAAATGAAATGCTAATTGGATTGTAAGAGTGACTACACTGAGGACCAGGGCTGCAGGTAGTTAATGGTATCAATAGCTACATGCTACCAATACAGCTTCTACCTATGGAGAACATCTATAACCACTGGGAAGTCAGGTTTCTTTTCTTCTTGCCTTTGTTTGAAACCTGAGGCTGTGTCTCTACTATTAAATTCAATAGTGGCAGGGAGCACTTGTGGGTACTGGAAGTCATTGTCTCTACTGCTAAATTGCTAGAATGGAGCCCAGCGTGGCTGCAATCGGGGTTGGAGACACAGCACGGGAGGTAGCTCAGGCCCATTCCCAACAGGCACTTTGGATGTCACTACCCTGTTTCGAATGTTAACAGGGTTTAATAATACGAATGTGGGTTTTTCCATGCTCCAGTGCCAAAGAACAATCCAGACATATTTAATTCCTTAGAATAGACATAGCTTAAATTTCCCAGGGTTGAAATGATAATAACAAAAGAGATCAAGAATTCGTTTTACATGTTATGTCAGCAGAGTATGTTGTGCATGGTCTTAAAATATAATGTGCACTTCAGTGCTGGCGATTATATATCTCAGTGTAGAAATCTCACTTTTGTAATTAATGTTGCTCCATTTTCTACTGGGAAATATAATTCGTGGATGGAATGGAAAAACTTTAATGAATCAATGTCACAGTGTTCAAATGCCTGAAAACCTCCTCTTTTTATGGCAGTAGAATGGTATAAAGTAATCCTATCGCAAGTCCCTGTTATCAGGAGGGCTGAGGTAACTGATACTCAGCCCATTTCTTTCAAAATAAGCCACAATTATTTAAAATCCCTTCACAGATACTGATTCATTGAAGCTTATTCTATCTGGCCAAAGATTATTTTCCTGATATTAGTGACCAGCAAAAAAAAAAAACAACCCAAAATCATAAACCTTCAAAGCAGATTAAGATAAAATTTTTAATCTTTTGACCAGTACACTAAAAGATGTTAAGTATGGAAAGTATTCTGCTGAGAAGCAGGAGATCATTAAGCCAATCCCGCTCTTTTTATTTGCCTGTCCGCCATGGACAAGCGGTCATTCTTTGCTTCACCCAATGCTTGTGTTCAGCTGTTTAAATGTTAAATACGAAAGTGTATCAACAGCAAAATATATGGGCACTCAAAGAAGCTATTTCAAGGCAGTCAGATCTTGCAGAGCACAAGCTGCCCCTTCGTAACTCCTGGCAATGGTCTTTCTTGTGAAATGCGAGGTTGCTTAGTTATGTCTGCAAGGTGAGATGGGACAGTATCTTGCATGTCACAGAAGAGGTTAATCCACGGAGCACAGAAGAACAAGAGGAGAAATTCAAAGCTGATGAAGTCAGCTCATTCTCATTCATTTTTTGTTTCAAAACTGGCATAAGATAAGTTGGCTTCCAGAGTTATACACATCCACTGCGGCAGGGAAGTACTGCTGAAGAAAAGTGAGAGAAGATGGGAAACTTAATGGAAGAAGGGGTCTGGCAGGTAGCCTGTTGGTTGCATGGCATATCCAGATCACTGAAGATGTTGGCACCTGAGTCTTTGGTTTTGCGTAAAGGAAAACTTGTGGTTTTGGCTCAGTCCCCACTCCTTGTCAAGGTGTTGTTTCCCTGACAATCACAGGCAAGGATGCAGATAAGTGGGATGAGGACTCCAGCTGTGGTCATAATAGTTGACCTGCAAACCCCAGAAGAGAGTGGTAACACTACTTTTGTCCACTTTCATTCCAACTTTGCTCTAAAAATCACTTGAACTGGAGCCATGAATTTCTTCATTGCTTGTAAATATGCATAAAGTGTTGTTTGGGACTTTTAATGAAGATTTGAATGTATTTTTTAAAGTTATTTTTAAAAAGTCACAAAACTGTTCTCAGATAATCGAGATTAGATATAAGAAGAGAGTTCAAGCTGAGTAGACTTGCCAATATGAAGGGAACTTTTGTTGGAAAACTAATTTACAGAAAGATAGGGCTCAAAGTTCGCCAAGAAGATCAAGTTTCATTTTGACTTAAATGTCATTATTATAAAAAATTAAAGGCAAGTCTGCTCGATACCATTTGCCACGTTGATTCCATGGACATTTAAGTATATAAGAAACAAACTACCACTAACATGGGGGGATGGGGGAAGGAAGTTTGGGGTTTAATGCAATTGCATCCATCAGAGCTATTTTTTTTTTAAAGAAAATGAACTTACAGTCACTTTTTCAGTTTGAGCCCAAAGCAGGAGTTTAGGGTATGCCTACAACTTAATTAATGTTCAGATATTGCCAGCCTCTGCTTCATCTGCTAAATAACTTTCAGGAGCTTTGTGGCTTAAGAAATCCTCTACCATTTTAAATATCTGTTAAAGAAATGCCAGTTCATACCTCACATGCCAAGTTACCTTTTTTCCCCCTCCTTAATGCCACCTGTGATTTGCTGTGATGTGGGCTGGCTGTTGAAATGCTCTCATACGGACTTGAAGAACCTGATCTTCTACTGAGTCAAAGGCAAACCCTTAGATTGTTCCAGTGGTGCTGACCTTCATTTGTCACTTGGAGGTGACAGTGCCCTCTCAACTGCAAGCCAGGAAGAAATGAGAATGAAAGCATGATTGAATTTCTCTGTTTCTGTCATGAAAGTCACACCTGAATGTAGGTTTAGCAACTGAGTTTTATGTGGCATTAAGAAAGAAAGAGACATTGGCATTGTTGCAGATCCAGCCCTTAAAGTATTGCTTATTATTAAAATGCCATTCTATGTGGAAAGTTTGGAAGTGATCAGAAGTATCTTAAATTTCTGACCTTTTCTCTTAAGAAACAGACTTCCTTGTTTTCTGAAACACAAGGAAAAAAAGGTTTAACATTTTTCATCCCAAATTAGAAAATTTAAAGAAGGTGAATTTTCCAAAATTGTTTGTCTTAGTGCTTTTTATCTCCATCAAATCTTCCTTTAAAATGACTGCACTCCATTTTGTTGTACAACTATCTGTCTCACAGGGAAAACGTTTGCTTAATCTCACTATGAGTTAAACTTGTGTCCCCAGAGAACCAGTGGAGCTTCTTGTGGGCACAAGGTTTGCTTTGGTCCAGAAGGAAGAGGTTAAGGTTGATTAGCAGAGGTCATAAAGGCAGTTTTTTCCAGGAGTACATACTAATGAGGCAGCTGCTCCAGCTTGATTAGAATTACAGTCGTTACCTCACTCATTTGCCCTTGCAGAAGTGTTATTTTTAATTGGAAGCGGCACATGTGAATCGCCTCATCCAGTTCATTATGGAAGTCCATTGTCAGGAACTAACAGGCAGCGTAATGTGTTCACAGGGCACTGTGTGCGCTCCCGCTTCACGCCAGCTCGGTGCTTTCCCTCCCCGTGGAGCAGACAGCTTATTGAACACCCTAGCTGCTCAGATGAGGTGACAGGTACGTAAGCGATGAGCACGAGGACCCTTATGTGTCATGTCGGGGCTGACCTCTTTGCAGAAAAACTGATTATCTCTCTTGAAATGCTCTTGAGGACCGTACCTGCTGCTGGCTGCTGATTCTGTATTGAAGAGGAAAGAGGAAACCAATGGGAGGGATTAGAGGAGAGGTGATGAATAGCTGCTGAAATGGGACCTGATCTGCACTCCTCCTGTTGCAGATACAGAAACTGGTTGTGTCTGTACTCTCACAAAGGAGACTTTTGTCCTGTCTGAGCTTCCCTCAGTCCTACGTATGTCAGTTTTTCAGTGAAGACACACAGTGCTTTCTGTAGTGCAAGGAATGCATCAGACTCTTTGTGGTGCAATTTCTGTGGCTAAGCAGGCAGGACAGCCAGGCGAAATCAATGCAGACAGTGTCCTAAAGATAGGAACTTTGTGTTTACAACTCAGTCTTGAAAGAAATGCCTTGAGCCCTGAAGAAATCCTTTGGTGACAGTCAGTGCTCCAGCATCTGGGAGTTCAGGTTTGCCTTTTGCAGTCATGCATTCATGAGATGTAGTTTCTAGGTCTGCTTCATGTTACCCAGCACTGACATCCTTCCTGGGCCATCAATTAAATATACAGAGCTGTCTCTCACCTTACTGATTTCAAATATGATAGTGTTCAGTCCCCGAAAGGGAGAAATGTCACCCTCAAAGGCTTCCCCAGAAAACACGAAGCACTGAATTGCACAGTCATACTGAAGCATACTTAATTTGCCTTCCTTATATCTCCACCAAGCCTACTTCTGAAACCAGAGTATCTCAAACATCACTTACCTCCTGCTCTGGCTGAGGGATCTCCTTCAGATGTTAATATAACCAAATACTTAAACATTTAAATAGAAAGTACACTCACTACTTAATACCATGTTTTTTTGTAACCAACCCATTTTCTAACACCATCTTTTACTGCACCTTTAAAAATTGCTTGTCTGGTTGCAAATTCATTTTCACACCTTTTTTTTTTTCTTTTTTTTTTCTTTTTTTTTTTTCCTTGCCCTTTGGAAGGCTGCCATCCTTACTCTTCCCTTTAGGGTATGATCCAGAGCCCACTAAGTTATTGGAAAGTTCAGTTGAGATTGAATTAAGACCTGAAAATCTTCTTGAAAGCTCATCTATCTAGAGAGACTCCTGGCAAAGAAATAAAGAAGATGGTACTTTGCAATTTTTTCTGATACTTTTGTAAAATTGACAGGCAGATACAATGATATGTATTGTATTGATACGATAAGTATGTATTTTATCAACTATGATAAATGCATTCATCATCTCTTCTTGCTGTTCTTTTTCACATAACTATAGCACATTCAGAGGATAAACACCTTTTTTTTAAAGATCTTACAAACTGTCTATTACACTGGTTGTCAAAAAAAAAAAAAAAGATAACATTAGAAAAACTGGTACCTCCAGATAACACCTTTTTTCTCTAAAACGAGGATCTGGAATGAATCTTTTCTTTGGAGATTTTGATCTTTTCCACCAAATATGAAGAGATTAGGTCTTTTTTCCACAACTTCTGATTAGACTGGTGTCAATGTCTGTCTGAGATAGAATTTCTAAAAATAGCTGTTCACACACAAGTGTGTACTTGAGAAGCAGGTTTCTAAGTTGCTATTATATAGCTAATGGGGGTCTAGACAGAGATTCCACCACTGACAGAGAGGCATCTTGTTCCATGACAGATGTCCTACCTGTATTCCACCTACCTATTCAAACAGATCTCATGTACTGTCAATCCCATGAAGGTGTCTCAGACATCTTAAGGCATTTGAAATGGCTAGGTGGAGGTTAGGTAGAATATACTAAAGATCCTAAAATTTCACCAGGCCTTTCCTTTTAAGAAAATTACTGCATTGAGTGCAACGGGACCTGTGTTTGGATCACAAGTGATAGGACTCAGCTGGTTAATTATTGCTTTCTTGTCACATCTTAGGTGACTGGAATGCCTTTTCCATCCATCTGTCTCTACAAAAATGCACATAGGCCCTCTGTCCCATTGCCCTGCCTCATGAGGCTTTATCTGGAGACCTTCTAGTTGGGCATACAGAATAACCAGCTAAGGGCTGAGTGGATTCCACACATGCCTAACATGGTACTGGATGGTTACATTTAAGCAAATGAATCTGCCCTTTCGATTTAAGTGTCGTAATTCAGAACCAAGTCCCATCACTTGGTGCTGTCTAGGTTTCAGAAGGCTAAAATAGAAGGAAATTAATTCCTGCTGTTGTGATAGATTCCTGCTCTGAAAATATTACAGAATAGGGATCAAAATAGAAATAATTACCTTTGTGCTGGCTTCAAGGTGATTGCAGCTGGAATCCTTACCTGCATGCTAATTTCTGTCAGATCACTCTTAACAGAGGAGCCTAGATCACTACTGAGACCATTTATGTACCAAAATTAGATGAGATGAACCCAATCTCACAGGTCTATTAAAAAGTCATGCCTACTTGAGAAGTATCCTAATTACCACTTGGAAGCATTGTGCATGCACTGTGTCTAATAAATATGCATCAGTAGAACACAGCACAAGTACTCCTTGCAGTGTAGTATTGCTGAATTATTTTAATTGCATTTGCAAACAAATATATTGGGAAGCCAATTGATAGTTCTGTTGTGCATCTAAGATTTTCTTTCTGTCACGGTGTGTCCCTAATCAGTGTTCCTTACCCAGCACCTTTGCCTGCGGACCTGAAAATATTCAACACCTTTCAAAACTAATGGTCTTGTTTAGGTGTGGTTTAAATCAGCCGTTATTCGCCTAAGAGCTAATCTCTTCCAAACACTGGGTAATTTTATGGTAACTCATCTTTTATTCTGTTGGCTTTGTATTTATAAAACTTTATTTTCAGAAGGCTTTAGTGTATTTTTATTACATCATTTGACAGATGTAAAGAACAACATATATGTGACAGTTTTGTTGTTTGGGGTTTTTTTAATTAAAAAAAAAAAAGGAAAGGCTGAGAGAGTTGGGGTTGTTCAGCCTGGAGAAGACAAGGCTCCAGGAGACCTTATTGCATCCTTCCAGTACCTAAAGGCGGCCTACAGGAGAGCTGGGGAACGACTTTTTACTAGGGCATGTAGTGACAAGATGAGGGGGAATGCCTTTAAACTGGAAGAGGGTAGGTTTAGATTAATTATTAGGAAGAAATTTTTCACTTTAAGGGTGGTGAGGCACTGGACCAGGTTGCCCAGAGAAGTTGTTGAGACCCCATCCCTGGAGTTGTTCCAGGCCAGGCTGGATGGGGCTTTGAGCAACCTGGTCTGGTGGGAGGTGTCCCTACCCATGTCAGGGTGGTTGGAACTTGATGATCTTCAAGGTCCCTTCCAACCTAATACACTGTATGATTCTATGATAATAAAGAGGGACGAATAATCTGTCATCTGTATAGTACTAGTATGCAAGTCTTCGTCTAGTATGTGAGTCATTTCTCCATTTCTGGTTGAAAATAAAGCCTTTCAGGGCTTTAGGAATGAAATGAACTTTATCGGATCCCAGAAATACAGAAAGCGTAGAGAGAGAGGGTGAGGTAGGCGCATTCCTGAAAGTTTTAACCATTTTGATGCATTATTCTCAAATACTGACATACCATTCTGGGAAAAGGAGCAGCAATTTGTGGTCAAAAATGAACAAAGAAACCGAAGATGGATATTCACTTGTACTAACCCAGAGGACAATTTTATCCCCCGGTAACATGTCCTGGCCTGAACCCAGACCCCACTGGATCTAGAATGTGACTTCAATTTGTTTATTTGTACATGTAAATAAATAAATAATCTAGCTGTAAAAACACTGGTTATAGAAAATGAACATATATTACTGCAAGTGTGTTATCTAGAGTTTATTACCAGGTTGCGAAAGGACCTCATGAAGCTGATCTTGCTGAAGACGAGAATTAAATGCCATCATATTTGAAATAATTGTGCTGATACAGATAATTAAAATATATATTGTATTTCTTTTATGGAATAATAAAAATGTATTACGTTTTGAACTACTTTGCCAAGAAAACAAATAAGAACTTTGATGCTTTTTCTACCACAAGGATGCAAACATAACCCAAATTTTTTTCCACAAAAGGATAAAATAGCTTCCCTTAAACTTAAATGGTGCATTTGAGTTTTGTAATTGGGGGAAAAAAATTCTTAAATATCAGTTAAAACAGCATCTCTTGGAAAAAAAACACAAAAGTCTTGTCTTTTTTGGTATCAAAGGGATTACACAAAAAATATATGTTGGGCTTAAAACATTTTATGCAGAGGTAGAGAACAGTTTTCAAGGGTATTATTCCTAGTGAATAAATCCACGGGCAGTAACTCTAGAACACTTTAAGAACCCTTTATACCCTACACTAGGGAAGCCCGCACCATCAGCCTGTGCCAGAGCCGCACAGCCTGGTAACAAGAGCTGCTGGTAATTAAAACTATATGAGATGGGTTTTTTCCACCCAGCTTGTACTGGGGTTCTTGGGGAAAGCCTAGTTCTTATCAGTGTGTGCAAGAAGGATATTTCTAAAATGCATTTTCCTTTTCTTTGATTTGGTTTTGTTCAAACTGATGTAAAAGCCATTGGAAAATGTTAAATACCCTGTAAATCAGGAGTTGAGCTTGTTCCAGCTGTGTCCTAGACTCAGTTCATTTTAGCAGAGTAAACGTTTAGTGTCTCTCATAGACGGTTGACTCACAACTTGAAGGTACCAATTGATACTTATTGACTAGGAAGGTAATTTAGAGAACTAATTTTGAACTGACATCTAATCTTAGTGATTGATGCTGCTTCCCTGCAGAACCCATTTAATCTATGGATTTAAAAATATTGTCTAAGAAGTTTCCCAACTCTCCCACCCACCAGCAAATACAGATTATCTCAGGGTTAGTAAACAAGTACGACTTTCAGTGAATTTTTCCAGGAGCAAAATTTAACTATCTTCACAGCAGCCATAGAAATTCATATACTTTTAATCAAAGAAAAATCTATTTCAAAATACCAGCCATGCATACCTGGGCACAGGTTTTTTTACTTTGTCCTAGTGAATTAAAACTTCACCTGTTTTCTCACCAAAAACAGAATCACAGAATAGTCCGGGTTGGAAGGGACCTCTGGAGATCATCTAGTCCAACCCCCCCACCAGAGCAGGGTCACCTACAGCAGTTGCACAGGACAGCGTCCAGGCGGGTTTTGAATGTCTCCAGAGTGGGAGACTCCACAACCTCTCTGGGCAGCCTGTTCCAGTGCTCCACCACCCTCAAAGTAAAGAAGTTCCTCCTCATGTTAAGATGGAACTTCCTATGTTCAAGCTTGTGCCCATTACCCCTCGTCCTATCAATGGGCACCAACAATAAACCTTACAATAAAGACAGGTATTGCTTTTCAGTAAGAACTCTATGTAAAAAGGGTAAAATTTTGTTTGACAGATGGAATACACTTCTTCAGTAAAAGTCTGGGTGTGGTCATCTCAGTTGTACTATGCAGGAATTCAACAGACTTCCATATTCTCCTTAAGCCACTCATTTCTTTCAATTAAAATGTAATTTCAAATGCTAAAATCTTCTTTATACTATAAAATCTTAATTGGTTGTTTTCCTTCCTCGTGTCCCTTCACAGTGTTCCTCAGGGCTGGGTTTACTGGGGTAAGCAAATTTCTTCCCTTGCTTTAAAGTCACTCAATGAAGTCAACTTACAATACCATTTAAAAAAGAATGGTCATGAAGCTGCAGAGATCTCTTCTCAATCAGTTAGTGATAATTAATGTCAGAGGCATGCATTGCACCTCTGGAACATTTGAGAAAAACTAGTTGTAGTTAACACTGCAGCAAGACAACTGAAACCTAGATCATTCTTCGTCTTTAGAAGATTTTCCTCTAATCACTACTTTAATGATTTTTTTTAATAATTTATGGTATTCACAGTCTTAACCCTGATTCCTCATTGATGCTGTATCTCATCATCACTGTATCCAGTCCTGTATCCATGGGATTTCAGGGCGGAAAATGTCAGGGGGAGAGAGAGAGAGAGAGAGAAATATAGATGAAGACAGATATATATAGAGATATAAAAAATATGTATGTATATGTAAATATAGAAATAAAGATACGTTGGTTTGTATGTACATGTAAATATATGGATTATGTATCTACATATACAAGTATTAATTTTTAAAATTATAAATTTCAAAAAACACTGCCCTCTTTAGATATTTAAATAATGTTATCTCTCAACAATGATACCACTTTTTAATGCTTCTCTTAACTAATATTAACTGTAACTCAAGGCATGTGAACACACAAAGGCCATTATCACTGCATCTGAACATCTGTTGTTGCACCAGCTTTTGGGTATCATTAATTTCCCACTTACAGATTACAAAACATTACATTACCTTTAATGGCTCATCAAAATTATGAACATTTGTTGTAACCATATCTGTGCTCCCAGGTGTCTAAGCACGTCCTGGTTTACATAGTCATCAAGGTAAAAGAGTAGTACTAAAGTTTTGAAGGAGAATGAGGTTGATCTCCGTACACCTGAAGAGTTCCTTTCACATAGGGAAGAAGTGCATGGAAGAAAGATGTTTTAAGTTTTTTTCCTTTGACCGGGTTATTTAATTCATCATTCTCTTAGGTTCTGTTGTAAATTGCCTGTATTTAACAATGACAAAATAGCCTCCATTAATTTGATTATCTCAAGTTCAGCTTGACCTCTGGGCTGTTAAAGAAATCTAAGAAATATTCACTATATAATTTGCGCAAAGCTTCCCAAAGTGAAGTCCACCTAACACATTCATAATGGTGATGGTCTGGTGAATCTAAACCACAATTTTTAAAGCCACAGTGCATAATGCCTTGACCAAAACATCCTAAGTGCTCATGTATCTACCAACATACCAGATTTACAGTCATAACCACAATTAGCTCTGCACTTAGCTCCATGGTGAGCTATTGCATATCGAAAAAAGCCACATCTATTTGCAGTCTTAGATGTAAGTCGTCACACTTCTATACCACTCCCTTTCAAACTTCTGTACAGTGTGTTTATGTGCCCTGTAATCAGACTGAACAGCTTCTTCTGTTTAAGTCTCTAATGGCTCATCAGCTTAGCTTGCTCCCCGTTTCACTGCAGATCATCGCTCCCTAGATCATACAAAGTGCCTGCAGGCTCCTATAGCCCTGGGCTCCTAGCAGGAGTGATCCAGTTGGTTCCATTTAACCAGGCATGGCTGACAAGACAGTTTTTTCTGGGGGATGCTCCAAGCAGTAGGAATCTGGTTTGCATTATTGGCTCTAACATACGGCCTCAGTGCCAGGCTGTGAAATCATATGAGGCATCAATTCATTATTTCATGAACTTCAAAGTGGAAAAAAGCACAAAGATGAATCATAACTATGCCTCAAGACCAAAGTGGTTACACAGGACCTAGAGAAGATGCCAAGTGAGTGCTATGCAGCATGTACACGAGCTAGCCTGCACCATTTGGGACTGGGACTCTCAACTGTACGAAGTTACAGTTACAACTGTCTATAGGAAATCCCCTATACTCTGAGGAAAGTATCCTGGAGTAAGACCATCTGAACACCAAATGGAAAGAAAATGGGCAAATGGTTTTATTTCCTTATTTGGTTTGCTGTTATTTTGTCAATTCTCCTGCTTCCTGTCTGTAAGGTCTAAAAGACAATCACATTATCATGAATTTTCTGAATGCTCATGCACCTATGAACTACTGTGGGAGAGGGATCTCTGAAGAAATCCTTCTTTTTGCCTATCAAGTGCTGTGCTGCCTGTTAGAAAATCAGTGTGTGTTGAACTGGACTGAGGTTTACCATTGCTAAGCGTTGGTACTTGAAAGAGGACCTTGGCACTTCTCACAACAGGAGTTGGATTAAAAGAAAGCATGCCCCTCTTATTTTATGGCAGCTGACTTTCTAGCCATGCAGGTAGTTCAAGAACAAACGCCACCCTGGGAATACGGTGAAGTTTGGTAGATGGGGGTTTTCTAAACTAGGAATATGGAAAAATATAATGAAATCCAGGGGCTTCTTTAGAAATTCTCAGCAGAATTTCTTATCACTCACTCACATCGCTCAGACCAGCCAGAGCATGAAAGTTTATATCAACTTAATCTTTCTCAGTCCCCTCATTCTTTCTTCTCTGGAATTTGTTCTTCCTCCTCCCCAGAAGTGAACATTGATGAACAGAAACCACCTATTTCTAATGCAAACCTGGAACATCAGACTTGCTTTTTGTTTTGTTTTGTGGGTTTTTTTTCCTCTGTGTGGGGTTAGGTTTGGGGTTTTTTGTGGGACTGGGGTTGGTGGTTGTTTTTTGGTTTTAATTCAGAAACATGGATTAACATTCTGTTTATCTTGTATTCATTTACTTATTTCTAGCTGCCTAGGAAGTGAGGCTGAATAGGTGTGCCAGGAGGAAAAAAGGATTTAAAGTTGAATGGAATCCTTTTTGATGAAATTTATCTTAAAGACAAGTCACCATTGTGTGTTTTGGAATTGTGTTTATTGATCTAGCCATAAAACTCTGTGCAAAACTATTCCCTTCCTCTAGCATATGCACTACAGTCACACACATGTGCACACACATGCGCAACCGGGGCAATTACTTACCAAAGGTGCTTGGACAGAATCTGAGCATCTTGCAGACCAGGATGGATTTATCTGCACAACCCTCAGTGAAACCATGGAGTGCTGCTATCCCTACTCCTTTCTCTGTCAAGGAAAAGAAAGAGTACACCCCATCAAAACAGGTTGCAGTAACCAGCTTAGAGCTCTTCATCTCTCTGTTGACCCATACGGGCATCTAAAGAGCCAGATTAAATTAGCTACTTAACGTCTGCAGGGCTAAAATTACGTGAGATGACTCCCATTCATTGTTACTTGCATAAACAGGAAGACTCTAATGAACTCTGATTTCCTGTGTCGTAGGTTAATGATTTAGTTGCTAAATTACCTTCACTTTTTGTTTAGTCTCTGACCTTGGCTAGCATTTCTGTCTATTAGCACATTATAAATATTAAGCATTAGCAATACCTTCTTTTGGACTGAAAAATCCTACAGGCTTTTCAAAACGTAGTTGGCAAAAAAAAAAAACTGGGCCAGCTGAAGCTGTCCGTACCCAGGGCCCTACTCTGCTCTTGGCAACACAGTAGGGCAAACCTGCCTTCATAGGTTCATCGGTTCCATGTGCTAAGGCATGTGGAAAATGAGGAGCTGATTGGTGACAGCCAACATGGCTTCACCAAGGGAAAGTCATGACTGACAAATCTGGTGGCCTTCTATGACAGGATTACAGTGTTGGTGGATAAGGGAAAAGCAACTGGCATCATCTACCTAGATTTTTGCAAAGCATTTGATGCTGTCCCACATGACATGCTGGTCTCTAAATAGGGGAGACATGAACTTTGATGGATGGACCACTCTGTGCATAAGGAACTGGCTGGATGGCTGTGATCAAAGAGTTGCGGTCAACAGCTCGATGTCTAAGTGGAAACCAGTGACAAGTGGCGTTCCACAGGAGTAAGTACTGGGATCGGAGCTGTTCAACATCTTTGTTGGTAACAGAGACAGTGGGATTGAGTGCACCCTCAGCAAGTTTGCTGGTGACACCAAGCTGTGTGGCATGGTCAACAAGCTGGAGGGAAAGGGTGCCATCCAGAGGGACCTGGACAGGCTGGAGAGGTGGGCCTGTGCAAACCTTATAAAGTTTAACAAGGCCAAGTGCAAGGTCCTGCACATAGCTTGGGGCAATTTCAAACACAAATGCAGTCTGGACAAAGAATGGATTGAGAGCAGCCCTGAGGAGAAGGACCTGGGGGTGTTGGTTGATGAGAAGCTCAACATGATCCAGCAATGTGCATTTGCAGCCCAGAAGGCCAACTACATCCTGGGCTGCATCACAAGAAGCATGGCCAGCAGGTCGAGGGAGATGATTGTTCCCCTCTACTCTGCTCTGGTGAGACCCCACCTGGAGTACTGCATCCAGCTCTAGAGCCCCCAACATAGGAAATACATGGAGCTGTTGGATTGTGTTCAGAGGAGGACCATGAAGATGACCAAGGGGCTGGAGCACCTCTCCTATGAGGACAGGCTGATAGAGTTGGGATTGTTCAGCCTGGAGAAGAGAAGACTCTGGGGAGTCCTTATAGTGGCCTTCCGGTATCTGAAGGGGGCCTACAAGAAAACTGGAGAGGGACTTTTTACAAGGACATGTAGCGATAGGATGAGGAATAATGGCTTCAAGCTGAAAGAGGGAAGATTTAGATTGCATATCAGGAAGAAATTTTTTCAATATGAGGATGCTGAGACACTGGAACAGGTTGCCTGGAGAAGTTGTAGATGCCCCATCCCTGGAAGCGTTCAAGGCCAGGCCGGATGGGGCTTTGAGCAACCTGGTCTAGTAGGAGGTGTCCCTGCCCATGGCAGGGGGATTGGAACTAGATGATCTTTAAAGTTCCTTCCAACCTAAACCATTTTATGATTCTATGATTTTATAGGTTCTCAGGTTGATTCAGGATGGAAGGGACCTCAGGAGGTCTCCAGCCCAGCCTGCAGGGTCAAGTAAGGGTCAGACAAAATTGTTGAGGGATTTTTCCAGTTTGTTCTTGAAAACATCCAAAGGTGGAGGCTGCATGATTTGGTACAGATATTCTGACCAATAACTCACTTTACAGACAAACATCTCAAAATAGACAAAGAAAAAGCTGTGTCAGAAACAACACATGTAACTAACTCCATTTGCATAATGACTTGTGTCCTCTGTCTCCTAAATCCCCCATGATCCAAATTCCTTCTCTCCTCCCAGTTCCAGGGCAGACTAGAGGTGGGTTGGGCTGGGCTGTGGCTAATGCAGCCATAGGTATGCAGGTTGGCTCTACGTGCTTATGACCAGGCACTACCTATAATCCCTGAATCATTTGCCTCTGTCTCACCGTGCTCTAATTTAAATCTTTCTATTCTACTCAGCTCCCAATTTCTGCACAACTTTAGGAATATAATAGCTTTCAGACCTCTAGCCTTCTCCAAAATTTGGTTGAAATTGGTTAGTAGATTCAAAAGTTAGGGAGATGCTGAGAGACTGATAGATAGACCACAGGAATACATAAAGTTTCATTTCTTCAGGAAACAAGTCTGAAAAGCCAATTATTGTATGATTTCTGTACAAGACTCCAGAACCTTGAAGCTGAGAAAAATGTAAAAAGCAGAATGTTTCCTCAAACCAAGCACACATTCAAACTTTTTGGCATTAAAATGGCATTATTTCCATTGCAAATTTGCTTCTCAGTGGCATGGAAGTTACATCAGTTTCCACTGTTATGCAGAGACATTAATCCTACTTTAAATGTCCGTAGGCTTTTTAATCCAGCATCCCCAGTGTACTTACAATAATTAAGTATGCCATGTAATGCTCCAATGAGCAAAGTATGATTTGTGGGGAGAGGTAATATCTTTTATGAGACTAACTGATACAGTTGGGGGATAAATCAAACAAGTTTTCAGGCACACCAGATTTTTTTTTTTCAGGTTATTCACATAGCTTGACAGTGTCTGTGTGCTGCACACCTTTCCAAAATAACTGCCTTAGACTGAGTAATGTGTTAATACTCCACTGAATTCGGCGTATTGTGTATAGAAAGGGGATCAACCATCCTTTCCAGGTGTCAGGGCAGTTTCCATCAAATAATACATGGAATTGCAGATCATTTTTTTCCCTAGAGACTAATATACAATTAAGGACCCCAGTAATACTCATGCCCTTCCTGATTGTTCAGGACTATTATACTTAAAGGTAGGAAAGGCAGGCTGAAAGCAATGCAACATTAGATGGGCTGTTTGCCCCCGCTCCTGACAGACCTGACAAACCTGTAGGTTTATGTCCCGCCTTTGCACAGCGAATGTTATGTAAAGGTCAGTACATATGTCTAATAGTGCTTTCTGTCAGAGAAAACATTGGGCTGAAAGGAGCCATTGCATGGACTAGATATCACTCCACACAGACTGATGTCATCTGTCAATTATTGCTTTTTTGCATGGGCTCTGGTGGCAGTAGCTCCCTGTGTTAAAAATGGCTGTTGGGGACTTTCTCTCTTTTCTCAGGGTGCAGTCCAGCCTCTCTCCTCCCCAGGCTGCTCTGTCTTGCTCCCTACACAATCAACACAAAGTGCAGAGTTCTAATCTCAATCCTGAGGCTTTGGTACACTGCCATAAGCCACAGTCTGCGTATCCAAACTAGCTCCAGACCCAGAATTGCCAGGTCTGTGCCATCAACTAGCTCTTTCTTTACTAATGAACATCTGAGAACACCCTAACTGCAGTACCTAAATGCAACTTAAATGCAGCGATTTATCCCAATACACCAACTTACTCATGGTTAATATCAAGATTCTGAACTTGGCAAAGGCACCTAAATCACTTTCTCACTTATGAAATGTTTATCCTTCTAAATCACAATGTTGCCTCTTGGCCTTATTCTCTGAAAGATGTCATTGGAAGTGCCAGCTCCACGCAGAGCTGAGGGGAGCAAACAGGGTGTCAGTAGTTGGCAGGAGAGGTGCCTGTCTGTCTCATTTGTTGTGAACAGTTTGTGACACGGTGTTATAAGAACAGTCTCATTTTACAGTGTGTCATAGAATGGTTTGGATCTTACCGTGAGAAAGAAGTTAGCCTATGTCCCATAGGAATTGACTGGTCAGGTTTCTCATTACAAAAATAAGAGGTCTACTCTAAAAGATCCCTTCATCTAGATGTTTGAATAGATTACAGGAGAATGAATGGAAAGAAAGAGCTGTGCATGCTACAGTGATACAGAAACTTAATAGGTGGGTGGAGCACAAAATAGCAGTAACAAAAAGAGAGGAGAAATTTCTCAGCACTTTTTTACCATTGGAGAGTGATTTCCTATCTTATTCAAACACCATAAGGTCTGCATACGAACATTTCTTTGCACTGACGCTTTAAGAGATCTATAACCTTCCTTTCACCAGTTTGAATGTCATCACAGCAATTTGAAAATTTAGTAGAGAAAGTGCCTCAATCACAGCACCTCTTCCAGCTTGTTTCCTGCTGCAGTGAACTCCAGACCATAACATTTCTGTACATTACAAGTCACACAGCACAGCCTTTCTGATCTTGTTTTCTTGGGCTTTTTTTATTTTTTGGTTGCAGAGCAGCCACGTATTTCAGATACGGTTGTAATCTGAAAGGAGATATTTTCGAAATGACATAGCAAATTCCATGTGACCTAATGATGGTAGATTGGATTTGGTGCATTTATAAATGAAATGGATAGTTTTATACTTGAAAGTTTGAAAATTCAGCCTGGCATATGAAAGCCAAACTCCACTTTGTCATCTTCACATGAAGATGGTTGGAACAATCTGATCTCCATGTCCGTGGTTTGTACAGGAAGATGAGGTGGGTTTCACCTGCAGTAACAGAGGCTGTGGTAGTCACTGGGAAACACTTTTGAACAAAAGGAGGTAAGCACTTACAAAAACTGGCTTAAGAGGGAGTCTCCATCATTGTACAGATTTATGAACAGGGTAGTCAAACATCTGGCAGGAAAAATGGGTCAGGGAAATGAGCTAAATGATGTCTTGCATGGTGTCCCATTTGTCCCCATTCTCTGTGATATGCGTTATTTAATAATAAAGGCTGTCCAGCCATACTAAAGATCCTTCCATAACAAAACCCTGTAATAAAGCCAAAACCACACCCGGCATTACTGCTGTGTCTTCAGACAGTAGCATCAGTTTCACTCTTTTCTCTTTGGTATTCTGAGTACCATGTAGCTACTTCTTTTCTTGAATTGACATTGTGTTTCCTGGTACCTGTCACGGAAATGTAAGACCAGCAAAAGATGTCCAAAAAAATCAGGCTTTAATGGTGTCTCAAAAAGGGTAAAATGGTAAAAATTAACAGGGAACTTATACTAGAAACACTTTGGCAGCCATAACTTTTTACAGGTTCAGGATGTCAGTTGGGAACTATTACTACACTGCACATATTGATTCTAAGCTTAGAATGATGATACAAAATGTGCAAAACACTCACCTGAAAGGCGAGGACACCCAGTCCTTGGGGAAGTTGCTCTGAGCTGATGTCTCTACCTAAAGAGAGGGCTTCCAATCACAGACCTACTGCTCTGAGGTGAATCACTCAAACGGGGGTGTCTGGTGCAGACCCCACATTATAGCCTGGTTGGATCTGAACTGTGATCATCTATTAGTTGTGGTCATGTAGCTTTCATTGATCAAGGTGTCTCCAAAGTAGGCTCATTGGCTGAGGTGGTCTCTAGGGCTTGGGTATCTGAGGTATATGTTTGGGGGTTGTTTGCGTACATGACTCATGAGCTTCCCGCCCAACGAGCCACCATGCCCCTCTACTCTGCTGTTAGACCCGCAGGGGTGTGTGTGTGTGGGGGGGGAGTTCCTGCCACAGCACCTCTACACCTCATTTTATGTAATTTTCTTCCTCAAAAATGTTTATTCCCCACTTATGCTCTGATTTTTGTTTTACAGCTTGGAGCATAAAGCAGCCTCTACTTTGTGTTTCAGCCCTGGTACATACTTCTTTGCACTAAGAAGAAACAGAGCCTTTCCAACAGAGTAACATTTTTGTAAGTAAAAGCAAAAAAGTGTAAAGATAAAATTTTTATGGGAATGTGCCTAATAACATAGCACCTATCCAGTAGTGCACAGCAAGCCCTGTGACAAAAACACCTAGTGAACATAGGTGATGGACAGATATACCCTATATTCTTATGCGATACTCCTTACATGCCCTATAGTATTATAAGGCATAGGAGTAACATTGGGAGAGGCACCGGTGTTCTCTTCAACCACTGACCTCCAGAATCCAACCCAAACGTGCTGTGAGTTAGAAGGCACCCTGCCCTTCTGTCAAGTCCTGGTCCGACTTCGGGCTCGGGGGAGGTTCGTAACGATCCCAAGAGTGAGATTGAGACACAAACGAGGTCAACTGCCGCCAATCGGGCCGTTTTTATTGAACAGGTACAGGGGAATGGAGCGATAGGAAAGACAGGAAATATTAGAAGGAAACCAAGCAAGCATTCAGAAAGATAAGCAAAGGATAGTCACCACCATGGATCCAGCGACGTGTCGTTGGTCCTCAGTCTTCAATTCTTCGGTGGCGGGTGCACACCGCAGCTTGTTTCCATGGTCTTTTTATACACCAGGTAAAGACCTTGGCGGGCTGCCAGTCCGGCCCAGACGGGGCTCGGTTTTGGGGTTTTGGCGGTGCCCGTTTTGCAGAAGAATGGTCCTCTGCTGTCCTGATTTGCAGGAGAATGGTCTTCTGCTGCCGGTTTTGGTGGTGCCTGATTTGCAGGGGAATGGTCTTCTGCTGTCCTGATTTGCAGGAGAATGGTCCTCTGCTGTCCTGATAGTTTGCACCTTGCAGAGATAGGCAAGGTCGTTTTTACCTTGCAGAGATACCAAGCAAGCTTTGAGGCAAATATTTGGCCTTCCAGTCTCTCACACCTTCAGCTCCATCTTTGCACTTCAGTCTGCTTGTTCCTACTTGGGCTATACTGGCTGAAACCTCTGGCCTGAAGCCCATGATCCTCTCTCCCTGTGCTCCTTAACTTTTTCTTTTTCTCCCTTTAATGATTTTTCCCACAGAGCGTAAGATTACCCATAAAAGTTTCAATTTCATGTATTTTAGTCATAGTCAAAACACAATGCAGGGGAATTTCAGGGTCACCACTGAGGGTTTCGTACCCAGCTCCCATGGGAAGTCAGTAGGAACAGCAATGTCACTATACTTCTTTACTATACTTTTTGACCTTTGAGAATCTTTTTCTTCTGTTTTGGTCCTCATCACTATATTGAAACTCATCAAATGCACAGTGAAGTTCAAAGGAATAACTTTGTCTTTCTTGGATCCTGAAGACCATCAGGATAGTGTCTAATTATCATCGCACAGCAATATGAATTGGCAGGTTATGTTCCAAACTCTTTAAATATCCAGCCATAATACTTGACCTGATGGCTCTCTGTGCAATGGATTTGACAGTCTAGGCTAACCTATATGAAAAGAGAGATTTTCACCTCTTTTAAATTTGCCATTCTTTTCATTTAATTGACTGACTCGATTCTCATATTGGGGGATATATTACACACCTCTCTCCCAGGAGAACCTTCAACTCTTGCTGACATTCCAGTCAGGTTGTTAGATTTCACCAGGAATATGAAAATATTGGTGCTGTGTCTTCACACTGAACCTGACAAATGCTTTCTTGAGACGTGCAACACATTAAATGGATTACTTTTAATTTAATTTTCTCTCCCACTGAGATCACTGTGAGACTTTTTGTCTTCATCGACGATAGCGCAATCAGACACCAATAGTACGAAGCAATGTATAGAAAGATTTTGTGCAGACAGTAAATTGCTGTCATTTTTTATGGCCTGTGCAGAAATTATCCTGACACTCCCCACTGAAGAGTTGGTCATGAGTCAGGATTTTCCAGTGCATTGGCCCAAAATGTTCTAATAGAGGGAAAATAATTAAACTCCCAAACAGTTTATTGCCTACTGCTCTGAAATATGACCTTAATACAGCAAACAAGAACCTGGCTATAAAGAAGTGTGAATTTCGTACTTTAAAAAAAGAAAAAAAAAAGGAAAAATAGAGTTAATGGGATATTACGGTGTAACTAGGCAAAGAACTTTGGGTGGCATTCCTAAGTTATACTGGCCACTTTCAGTGATACAGACGTATATGCTCAGATAATTCCTTGGCACCCTCTGTGTTGTGCAAAATATTTGGCTGGTGACAATTAATCCACTCCAAGAAATGATGTCAGGAAATAAGTAATGTCTAATAAGATGGAAGGCATTTTCGAGCAGAGTTTTTATAACCCCACTGCCAGGAATGGGCACTTTTGGTTCCTCCCCTCTGCCCTACATTGAAGGATTTATATTATTTATTTTGTTAAACTAAAAGTTCAAGACCATTAAGGAACTGCAGTTCATCTTTAAGATGAATTGCAAACCAACTGTGCAGTATTTCACATTAATGATCCGGTGCATAGTGAACAGCATGCAGAGAGGCAGGATACCAGTTCTCTCTTTGCTAAACACAGCAAAACAGTGCAATCTAGAAACCAGTTAGCATTGTTAGAAAAGTACAATGATTTCAATTGTCTAAACTATAAGCTCTGAATAACTTTAATCAGGAAATGTAAACCTTTCTAGGCTGCAACCGAGTTGTACACAAATCACAACTCGAAGGCTTACCAGTCAGCGTTCAAAGTTACTGCTCCTCTGGAAATAGTTACCCAATGAAATAGTGAACATTTAAAACTCCTGTTATTTGAATTTTACACGAGACCACATCTATCACAAGGTAGTTTAATTTTCCAGGAAAAGATAGCTGCTACGCTAGGAATTACTTCAGCCTTTAATGAATTTCCTATTTGAGTTATTAATGTGCATCCAATGTGGGTTACAACTTTGTCTGTAACAGCTGAAATCTGGCTTTTAAATTATCAGTGGTTAACAAATAGCTTTTAAGCTAATTAATGAAAGCTAAAGAAAGGATTGTTTCTTGCTCTGTATTTGGTAGGATGTGGGATGAAACAGGCTGCAGAGCATATCTTCATGCCAGGGACACAACTTTAGCTGCTAAAGTAAAATGATACTGGCCAGAGACCGAAGAAATGCCTTTAGAGTGTGATCATATTGATACTGAGATCAGACTTATGTTTTTGTTCTGTCTTGTTTCAATTAAAAGCAGCCCAAAACCTACATAAAATGTTAAGATAAAGTGAGAGAAGTCTCTTACTCTTAAAAAAAATAAATGTAGACAACTACACTGTTTTTCTATATATTTTTCTTTCTGAATTGAACTCTTATTTCGAACAGGAAACGCATCTGTAAAGCATCGACCAATACTTTGTTGTGCACATGTGGTTAGAAGGTCATATAACAATGCCGAGTCTGTAGATTACTCAAAATAATGAATACGAGGAGATAACTCCTGTGGATTTGTCTGTCCATAAGGCAATGTAAAGCGGGTTTCCTATTAGGTGCCCCATATCCTTGTATTTCCGTTTCTTGAAGTTCACCGAGGGCTGAGCTGCAATGGTCTGCCAAGAATAACAGCATGACTCTCAGACAACTATGTCTTTTAAAGCAAAGGAGTTATTCTTGGCTTTGCAACACAATTGCTCGTTAGTACTTTTAACATATAGCAGGCCAGGCAGATAACCAGACATTTGCGTATTCTTCCCTATTAACATCGACTTCTTCCTGTTTCAAATTCTTTTTGGCCCTCCAATAGCAATTTTCTCTCAGAATACAGTGAGAAAATCCCTGACTTTTTCCGACGTACAAGGTCATTTTTTAAGCAGGAGTGTTAACTGGGACTTATTCAGAAACCAGCCGGCCCTCACAAGGAAGAGACGCTTATGAAGTCTCTGATATGTGGTCGTTCCCGCTCCTGTTTAACCAGATCGTGCTATTGGTGATGTAGGACTGAACTCCTGCAGCAAAGAGGTGTTTTGGAAGAGGTGAAGGGTGATGCACAAATTCAGGCACCAAAACCAGTCAAAGCAGTACGTGCATTTCAAGTGAAGAGCAGCAGAAGTGCACTATCTATGACCGTGTGCCTCAGCACTTTGCTAGACCAGGACAACGTTGTGATGCAGACTACCTTTTCCTAAAGCCTTTCCCGATGGCCTCTGTGGCCCACCGAACTATTTCCTTCTTCTTCAGGAACAGCAGCTGGATGCTGTGGGAGACTTCATCCAAGTCTCCATGCCCATGTGCCCTACTCACAGGCAGAATGCTCTGCAGGCAAAGTTTGCCCTTTGGCAGCTGAAGGTGCTAATCCCTGTACAGAGAGGGTTTTAAAGGGAAAATAGCAACTTAAAACACCTTTAAAGAAAACTGTGAATACGCTTTCTTCAGAGAAAACTGCAGAGGAATATAAAACAGTGTGTGATTGCTAGATTGTGTGGAAAACATAACTAAAACCAAATAATGGTTTCTTTACAAGTTATGTAAATCCTCTAGTGCCTGCACTGATTGCTGCTTTCATCACATTGCTTTAGCTTTAATAGGTTTGCTTCTCAGTGATTAAATCTCACAGACCTTTCATTTGACTCTGCTAAGGCGCTGGGAAGCCCAAGAACTGCTCTGTAGCAGCTCTTGTGCATTTGTTAGCAGTGGTCCACACTCCTACGTGCCTTGTCCCTGACTACATCACCCCCCCAAGACCAATCTTTTTAACACCCCTCTTATCTGAAGTGCCCAGCATCCATTATGCAAAAAAAAAAAAAAAAAAAAAAAAAAAAAAAAAAAAAATCTTAAAAAGGGATTTACAGCCCCTTTCTGAACATGGCTCTCCTACAGTAGGAAACATCTCAGCATCATCAGGCCAATTGAAGTGCCCTGAATGCCTTATGCAAACCAGAGAGGTCTAATCTCTTTGAAGTCCCCCAAAGAGGTATTTAGTGCACTTGCAGCACTGCAGGTGTCCCAGTAAAGGAGTGCCACGTGTGCTGCTGAGCCGATGGCATTTATTATGCAGAAAACTTAATCTTTAGACCGTCTCTCTTCTGACATGCACTTGCACAGCTTCCCCTCCCATCCATGTGGGATGCATGAAGGGCATATGCAAAAACCAGAGGGTATCTGAGCCTGTGCCAAAGCAGGAAGAGGAGACCTCTTCAGGGTCCAACCGTGATCGCCCGCTTACCACCTGGGGAACCACCACTCTCCACAAACAGAGCTGACTGTAAACTGCTCCTGACAGTTTTAATTTCTCCAAGGGATGTTTTTATTGGACAGTCTCACCATATCTCCTGTTGACTTTTATGAAGGGCATCACACTTCTTTTTGTCGTGGAGTGGGAAGTTCAGAAATTATAATGGAGGGACAAAACCATTGACGTAAAGAAAACATGAAGAACCTTTTGTAGATAGTTTCTTCAATTAATTAAAAAAAAAAGAAAAAAATATAGGACAAGGACAAGCCCCACAAAAAACAGGCTTGAAGCAACTCAGCAGTAAACGAGTATAATCCCCTTTACACTTCACTGTCTTCTCTGACTTCCTGGTCATACAACAGGGACGAAGCTGACACTGAGAGAGTAGGGAGTGAAACAAGGAACATGGCAACAGGATTGCTTTTCAGAGCAAATAAAGAGGGAGTTGTCGTTTCCATGAAGGTTTGGTTGATTTGGAAGAGATGCAGCAGCATGGAGCAAGTTTTGGTAACGAGAATGAAGACATGTAGAGTTTACGTAAAATACTACAGAGTTTGAAAAACATCTCCCTACTGTCACAGGGAAATAAAGATGCCACCAAGGGAGTGTACTGCATTAAAAATTGACACGGACAAGTAGTTGAATTCTTCATAGGCTTCAATTAGCTATTTAAGAAATGACAATGATTGTACTCCCTCTCTCCCATCATTTTGTCTGCCTCATCTTTGGGGTCACATATTGCCATCTTCAATGTGTTTTACTTGCTCAGTCAGCCCTTGCTTCTTCTGGGGAGCCCAAGAAAGGCTGTTTTACATGGGAAAGATGTTATATCTGAGCAAAATATGATCATAATCTTTTGCTGTGGAAGGGCAGATTTTTCTTTCTGCAGGGAAAGGTTCATTTATGTACCTGCCCTGAACTTGCAGAGCAGGAAGAGAACAACATGAGCAGTGGAGCTCATTTCTTGTGAGTCAGTTCTGCGGCTGTGCTCCTCACCCAGGGACACCTGCCAACAGAGCACTTCAAAAGGAGGGGCTGCATTTTGTGAGTTCCTCTTTTTACATCATGAATACGTTCTCTTAATTTGTGATTTCACAGATGTTTACTTTGGAGACTAAATGTTCAAAAAATGTAAAGATCCAACAAGAAAATATTGGAGATCAAATTGAGACAAGTGTGTAGATCTCAAGTTTAAGTTCAACTCAACTTCCTGCAGCAGAACCAAGAGAAGTAATGGAGAAAAAATGCAAAATGCAGAGAAACTTTCTTCGTGCTATGAGCAAAGGAGTAAAAAGAGAAAAATTCCTACTTTCACATTTTCTGTTGAGGAACTGTGTTAGGTGGCATTAACTAGCACAAGCAAATGACCTGTTTAAGTAGACATGGAGCTATAACATCTGTGGGTTTTTAGATACTTCAGTGAAAGATGGGCTGGAAGGGATTGAAGATAAAACAAGCAGGAACACAAAACTGGGTGTGATGCAAGTCGTTACACACTTAGTATCGACCTCTCTGTCAGATTATATCTGTTACACAGCAGAGGCAACCACTATCCTGTCATACTGCATATTTCTAACTGAACAAAACCCTGCCAGTAAGATGATACCGGCTGCTCTAATTCTGCAGTCATCTGAAGAATAGCAGGAGAATTTGTGAATTTGAAGCTGCTCTTCATGACATCCACTTGATACTAGATATGAAGAAAATGTAGTCATCAGTCTGGACTCCATGATCCCTGTGCAGGTTTGGAATTTGCAAAATAGTTCATCCATCCACAGACTGTGTGGTTCCCTTTTTACAGCAAATGTCTCCCTTCCTAAAGGAGTGGGAGTCCATAAAAATTTCAGTAAAAATATCAGTAAATTCTATAGGTACTCTATGATGCAAGGACCATTTGCTTTCTGGCCCTGGCAATACAGTAGGTTGAATGAACCTTTAAATCTCTTACCTAAAATCTGCTTCGATCCCTTGGAGATAGTCTATGAATTTTAGCGGATGTTGGATCAGCTCCTAAGGGACTAATTTCCAAAGCAGTAAAAGATGCAATGCTGATTTGTGTGGGAAACGGGCTACCCAGGTGGATGAGTGATATTTCGTTGTATGACCAGAGGTCTGTAAACTAGTGCATCAATCCATGGTGATGAGATGGGTGTAGGAGGCAAGAAGAAGGGACTACAACCCCCCCTGCCTTGCCAACTGTAATTGTCGCAACCTGATTTTCATGATATCTAAATCCTGCAATCCTTGCCTAGTTAACATTCCGCCAGACCTCTTGCTGAAATCAGAGGAATAAGATAAGAAAATGCAAAGTCAGGGTGGAAAGCCTATTGCCTTTTAACCACATTTTCTTATTGAAATCAACTCCGCACTTCGCGTGTGTGACAGATGGCGTTTGGCACTCGTGTCGGCACACAGCAGGAAAGACAGCTGGAAGTTTGCATGGCACGTTCCTGTCTTCCTCGGCCCTTCATGCATGGGGGACAGATGCGTTTGCAATGCAACTGTGACTGAGTCCTGTACCAAAGGCAGGCGATGCGGTCCGTGGTACAGGCTGCAGGATTTGACCAGTCAGTCCCCTTGCAGCTGGTTAAAAGGTTTGTGAGCTCATCAGCAGTGAGAACTGGGCAGACGGCAAATTTTACTGTTTCAATATGTCTTATATTTCATTATCCCCTTACCTTTTTAATTTGACTGCTCTAATAAGTTAATCAAATTTTATGAAGCTTGGTTGTTTTTTTTTTCTGCCGGGTAGGCAAACATCACAGATATCAAAATGTAATACAAAGGCAAATATTCAGGATCATCAAGACACCCTGTATCCATAGTGATTCATTTATAATGCATTAAAGTTATAGTGCTTTAGGCTAGTTTAACTGTTCAAACACATTAGGAGGAGTGCTTCAGATAACTCCATCTTGGGAACAGAGAGATATTTCAGAAAGTGATGTGTTCAGGGAGCTTAAAAAACAAAATGTGTTGTCATGAATGGTTTTAATAGGTGATCTGAGATTTAGGCATCCTGGAGGCAAAGTTAATTTAGCCTTTCAACCATTTTGTCATATTTACTGCTCAAATCTCTTGAAAAAAAAATATGAAGAATAATTTGGGGGGGCACATTTCTTGCTGGTTTTACCAAGAAATGTTTTTCATTTTCCTACACACAAACTAAATGCCTGATGGAGACAGGGAACAAATCTTTGCCTTTATGTTCTCTGAAAAAGGAAAATTGTTTTGTAGTAACTTTTTGGTGGCAATGTTTATTAACAGGCTAGGAACCCTGATGGACCCAGGGAAAGCTTAATAATGTCTGACAAGCTGTTCACGGTAAAACTGGTTAATGTCACCTTTGCTTAGCTCAGATGTTTTAACTTCACTTGCCCTTTAGCCCATTATGTCAAAGAGGTAACAATAAATGCTCAGGAAAGAAAAATTAGCTCTATTTTTATGTTCAAATGGAAGACAGCAATACAATAAGCAAAGCCATTCTATTTTCTATATACTGCATAAAGCAGAAAGTCTTATTTTTCCAGCAAAACTCCATATTGGATAGACAACCTAATCCCTCAGCATTCACTCCAGGAAAAGTGCCCACAGAGCTGGAGATCCCTGATGCACTGGAAAATTCATGTACAATTATCTCTGCTAAATGACACTGGAAAGCCTTTGCAGGTTCGATGAATCCCACTATTTCTGTCACACAGGATTCCCTGCCAGATATGTAAGAAAATTGCAATTAAAACCAGCCAAAAATGTCCCAAATTACTAGTTTTAACTCTGTTCTCTTCTAAGTTGGGGGCTGGTGGGGCATAGAAAGGAGTAAAACACTGAATGAACAATAGACATTACAAACTTTAGCTTCTCATTTTTCTGCCTGTCCTTGTGGGGAGACCTTTCAAAGGAAATTGCCCTGCTAAAAATTAGTCCATATTTTATGCAACGGTGTATTGTAAACAACTGAAATACATTGTAAGATACCAAAATTATCTTAGTAAAATGCATATTAGGCATCCTATGTTTACAACGGGTAACATCAATATTAATAAATGCTAAACATAAGTTATTACTATGATAATTAAGTAATTGTAGTAATCTGAAAAATCAAAATAACATTAAAGTCAGGTGCACACAAAATAAGGCATCCTAAGACTACCGCATATTTAAAACCTGTATTAAATGTTATTTTTCTTTGACTGCCAGTATTACATTATTTCCCTTTGCAGGAAAACATAAATAAACAGGCTGTGGTTTTCAACTAGAGACACCATTATCTTCAATTAAAATAGTATTTCACCTAATTACAGGAAAAACATAAATAAAATTCCTGTCCAATTTTGTTGCCTTTCCAGCAACACAGTACAAATATGGTGTTCTAACTGTGAAGCTTATTTCCTCCAGATTTCAATGTATGATTATTTTCTCACATATCTTTGACCTGGTGTCAGGCTGAGCAGAGATCTGAAGCTGCGATGATGAGGTAAAACTCATAAGGAAGCCATGGGCTTGTTCCACTTAAAGGCTTTTATAACCCCTTTTCTGTATCACTGTGGGAAGAAAGAAGCTTAACTTTTGGGACTTTGCCACTTTTGTGACTTGTTAGTTGGTAGAACTCTTTCCCAACTCATCTTATTAACTTCTTTATGTGAAATAATAACACATGCACATTAGAGCTGGAATCTAGCTTTTGCCTTCATGGCACAAATTTGTCAGAATATTTTTTTTTCCCCTAACCCACTTCTCTGAGGTATCCCTTCAGTATTCTCAGAGACTTATAGAAGGTGAAACTCTTTCAAATAGGTCAAACCCCTTCATTCTCTCTGTAACTATTTTTAAACTTGCTTTTTTACAATTTTATGTAAGTAGCCCTTGAAGATGATACAACTTTTTGTCAGAGGCTTTCTATTATGAGGTTGTGTCTGTATCTAAGAAAAGTTACCAAATTAATATCCATGTTTACTCCTAAAGCAGTTATGAGTAACTCTTTATACCATTTTATGACTGTGCCATATGTACATAAAGTTATTAAACATTCAGTTAAATAACACAAAATGAAGATATATAACATTTTCAAGGGCACAGCTCAGAAAAGTAGATTTTAATCCTTAAAGATCACTAAATTTCCCACCTCTGTGAGGACACATAACATGATGGAATTTTCCAATCTGAAAGAGCCCTTCCTCATGACTCTCAGGGTGTAAAGGTCTGTTTATTAAAAAATAATTTTAGCAAGACTTTTGGGTGTTTACACTGCTCCAAGAAATGAGCCTGCACTTGGATCTCAGCTTCCACTTGGCTGTTTCCAGCACCCAAACTTATTTGTCCTGAACCAGCTGCACGTTGCAGTGTAGACTGCACTCCAGATAATAAGAGACGAGGGAAAAGGAGCAATTTTCTGATTTGTTTTTATGGCTAGTCATAATATTAATTATGTAGAACTTCCTCTGAAACATCCTGAGTGAGATTTACATAAATATTTTAATTTTCTTGGGTAGTATTTTTCCAAAATGATTTTTTCCCCCGAAGGTAAGGTCATATCTATGACATGTTCTGTCTGTCCATGAAATTTGTCTGTTTTTTTGATAAAACCAAGGAACAACAACTTCAGGTTTGTTTGCTTCCTGACCAAATACATCAGGATTTATGACATGACATTTGCAGCCTATTTGCAACCTTGAAACTAACAGTTTCTGTTAAAGATTTTGTATAAACCACAAAACATAAAAAATGGTTATGTGCATTTTTCAAAACATATAATGAAAAAAATAGTAAAGAAAGTTAGAGCACAGTTGAATTCTATAAAAAATGCTTTTTACAGTCTTTCCTCAACACACTTTGCTCCAATAAATAATATTTTATGACCAAAAAAAACCCCAAAATATTTTATGACCAAAAAAAATTGCCCTTCTAGTCATTTGAATTGTTCCTGTGAGAGAGCGAGCTGAAAATTTCTAGAATATCTGAACAGTTAATGAAACAAGCAACAAAACCTTAAAAGCAAGTTACTCAGTTTTCAGACATGATATATATATATTAATTTTTTACACTGCATAAAGGTTCCAGTCAGTCTGCAATGCCCTAACAAGTAAGACCAAATTATAATAAGACAGTTAGTTGTTTTTGTGATGTAATTGAGTTCAGTCACTGGGAGATGAATGAACCTGAAGAAAAACCTTTTCCATTGAAATTATTTCACTGTGGAAGTGAAGCAGCAAAAGGCTGAAGGGGTTTCATATCTTTATTTTAGTCTCACAGAATCCCAGAATCCCAGAATGGTCAGGGTTGGAAGGGACCTCTGGAGATCATCTAGTCCAACCCCCCCGCCAGAGCAGGGTCACCTACAGCAGTTGCACAGGACAGCGTCCAGGCGGGTTTTGAATGTCTCCAAAGTGGGAGACTCCACAACCTCTCTGGGCAGCCTGTTCCAGTGCTCCACCACCCTCAAAGTAAAGAAGTTCCTCCTCATGTTAAGATGGAACTTCCTATGTTCAAGCTTGTGCCCATTACCCCTCGTCCTATCAATGGGCACCACTGAAAAAAGACTGCTCCCATCCCCCTGGCATCCTTCCTTCAAGTATTTGAAAGCATTAACAAGATCCCCCCTCAATCTTCTTTTCTCCAGACTAAAGAGACCCAAATCCCTCAGCCTCTCCTCATATGAAAGATGTTCCAATCCCCTAATCATCTTTGTAGCCCTTTGCTGGACCCTCTCCAGCAGATCCCTGTCCTTCTTGAACTGGGGAGCCCAGAACTGGACGCAGTATTCCAGATGCGGCCTCACCAGGGCAGAGTAGAGGGGGAGGATGACCTCCCTCGACCTGCTGGCCACACTCCTTTTGATGCACCCCAGGATGCCATTGGCCCTCTTGGCCGCCAGGGCACATTGCTGGCTCATGGTCATCCTGTTGTCCACCAGGACTCCCAGGTCCCTTTCCACAGAGCTGCTCTCCAGGAGGTCGGCCCCCAACCTGTACTGATGCATGGGGTTATTCCTCCCCAGATGCAGTACCCTACATTTACCCTTGTTGAATTTCATTAAGTTCCTCTCTGCCCAACTCTCCAGCCTATCCAGGTCACGCTGTAAGGCAGCACAGCCTTCTGGCGTATCAGCCACTCCTCCCAGTTTAGTGTCATCAGCAAACTTGCTGATGGTACACTCTATCCCTTCGTCCAGATCATCGATGAATATATTGAACAGGACTGGACCCAGTACTGACCCTTGAGGGACACCACTTGTTACTGACCTCCAACTAGACTCTGCACCACTAACCACAACCCTCTGAGCTCTATCTGCTAGCCAGTTCTCAATCCACCCCACTGTCCATCCATCTATCCCACACTTCCTAAGCTTGCCAGTGAGGATGATGTGGGAGACAGTGTCGAAAGCCTTGCCAAAGTCAAGGTAGACAACATCCACTGCCCTCCCCTCATCCACCCATCTAGTGACCTCATCATAGAATGCTATCAGATTAGTCAGACACGACTTCCCCTTAGTGAATCCATGTTGACTACTTCTGATAACCTTCTTTTCATCCAGGTGCTTTGAGATGATACCCAGCACAAGCTGCTCCATCATCTTTCCAGGGATGGAGGTGAGGCTGACCGGCCTGTAGTTTCCCGGGTCATCCTTCTTACCCTTTTTGAAGACTGGAGTGACATTGGCTATCCTCCAGTCCTCAGGCACCTCACCTGTCCTCCAGGACCTTTCAAAGATGATGGAGAGCGGCCCAGCAATGACTTCCCCCAGCTCCCTCAGCACTCGAGGGTGCATCCCATCAGGCCCCATGGATTTGTGGATATCTAGTTTGTCTAACTGATCTCTAACTCGCTCCTCATCAACCAAGGGAAAGTCTTGCTTCCTCCAGACTTTCTCTGTTACCTGCAAAGTCTGGGTTTCCCGAGGACTGGCCCGAGCAGTGAAGACAGAAGCAAAGAAGGCATTTAGCAACTCTGCCTTCTCTGCATCTTCTGTCACCACAGCACCTGTCTCGTTCAACAGCGGGCCCACATTTTCCCTAGTTTTCCTTTTGTCTCCTATATACTTAAAGAAACCCTTCCTGTTGGCCTTCACATCCCTCGCTAGGTTCAATTCCAAGGCTGCCTTGGCTTTCCTTGTTTCCTCCCTGCATACCCTGACAGCATTCAATCACACAAACAGCAAGAAAGTCAAAATTTCATGAGGGCCGTGGGATAAGGAGGGTAACTGGGGAGCTGAACCAGGTAAGAGAATAAGGTTGCTCCAGGGCTCACCGAAATGTCACTCCACAAATGTACATGTCACCAAAGGTCCTGCCTAGGACTCTTGTGGGCAAGCTCTGTAGAAGAGTTAGCTGCATGAATCGATTTGGAGACTGTGTTCTCACCTCTTTCCAGGTCATTGCTGAGATAGTCTAAAGAGTCATATTGCCAAAAATGTTGCCTAGTATAGAATAGCACCTTGTCCAGGGCTACCAGTCCAGTGCTTTCCATGAATAGAATAGGATGGAATCATAGAACAGTTTGGGTTGGAAGGGACATTTAAAGGTCATCAGGTCCAACTCCCCTGCAATGAGTAGGGACATGTTCCACCAGATCAGGTTGCTCAGAGCCCGGTCCAACCTGACCTGAATGTTTCCATGGATGGTGCATTTACCACCTTTCTGGACAAGCTGTTCCAGTGTTTCACCACCCTCCATGTAAAAAATTTCTTCCTTTTATCTAGTCTAAATCTACCCTCTTTTCATTTAAAACCATTACCCTTTCTCCTAACACATAAGGTCCTGCTAAAAAGTTTGTCCCCATCTTTCTTATAATCCCCTTTAAATACTGGAAGGCTACAACAAGGTGTCCCCGAAGACTTCTCTTCTCCAGGCTGAACAACCCCAACTCTCTCAGCCTGTCCTCATAGGAGAGGTGTTCCAGCCCTCTGATCATCTTTGTGGCCCTCCTCTGGACCCACTCCAACAGCTCCATGTCTTTCCTGTGCTGAGGGCCCCAGGCCTGCATGCAGTACTCCAGGTGGGGTCTCACCAGAGCGGAGTAGAGGGGCAGGATCTTCTCCCTTGACCTGCTGGCCATGCTTCTTGTGATGCAGCCCAGGATATAGTTGGCCTTCTGGGCTGTAAGGGCACATGGTTGGCTCATGTCCAGCTTTTCATCCACCAGTACCCCCAAGTCCTTCTCCTCAGGGCTGCTCTCAATCCTTTCATCCCCCAGCCTGTATTGATAACAGGGGTTGCCCCAGCACAGGTGCAGAACACTGAACTTGGCCTTGTTGAACCTCACGAAGTTCACAGGGGCCCACTTCTTGAGCTTGTCCAGGTCCCTCGGGATGGCATCCTGTCACTCAGCTTGGTGTCATCCACAAACTTGTTTAGGGTGCACTCGATCCCATCCACTGTGTCATTGATGAAGATATTAAACAGTACTGGTCCCAATATGATCCCATGAGGGACACCACTTGTCACTGATCTCCCTCTGGATATTGAGCCATTGACCACTGCCCTCTGGATGCAACCATCCAACTGATTCCTCATCCACCGAACAGTCCACCCATCAAATCCATATTTAGAGAGAAGGATATTGTGGGGGATCGTGTCAAAGTCCTAACAGAAATCGAGATAGACAACATCCATAGCTCTTCCCTTCTCCACTGATTTAGTCACTCGATCGTAGAAGACCACTAGGTTGGTCAGGCAGGACTTGCCCTTGGTGAAGCCCTTCTGGCTGTCTTGAATCACATCCCTGTCCTCCATGTGCCTTAGTATATGGTATGTTATTACTTTGCGATAGCAAAGGATTGAATTTGGGCGTCACCAAGTACTTTCATATTCCTTATAACACATATTTAAACACAAATCAACTGGTTGTCTTTGCCCTTATTTCCAGGCTTACCTCTTGTGGAGATATAGTCACATGCAGGTATGGGAATGAGTACTGTCATGGTGGCAGGGTGGAGATGGCTACCAGATCACAGCAGTCATTCTTACGGTGTACTCATGGACTTGACTTAAACTGAAAGAGCTGGATGACCTATTTGCCAGTCACAGAGCAAATGAGTAAGCAGAGATTGGTTGATTTATTCTGCCAGCCTATTGTATGCATTTCTTTCATGCTCTTTGGGGTGATTACATAACATAAAGAAAAAGGGAAAACCAGAATATTGTGATTTGCCGGTTGCCTGATGCATCTATTAAACAGAAGCTGTAACACAGAGAAGTCTTACTCATCTTAGTTTTAGGGAGGAAAGAATGCAACACACCTGAATAAGAGGCATCAACGCTGATCTGAAGGGACATAACCCAGTCTGACTGGTGGAAATAAAATATTTTGGAGGTGTCTGAAGATGTGAATCCAAGCAATTTACTAAGATTTGTTGTCTTTAAGGGATGAAATAAAATTTGAGGGCAAGTCCAGCTGTTCTGATTCTGTGAGGTGAAAGTTCAGCCCTATAGCTGGAAGTCAGATGAAGGCAGGATGTATATTGTTATTGCAGATAATAAATTATTTGATCATTATGATGAGGACTCAGTTTGCAGCTGGTATGCACCCCTAAGCATCACTGCATGAACCTCTAACTTACTCGCAGGCCTGTTTTGTAAAGGGAAATGCTACATCAGTGATGAGGGACTGGGCTGTCATGTAACAAGAATTCAGAAAGTGTAGCTGAATTTATGACTGTGAGGCCTGAGTTTTTCAGGAGTTGCAGCCATCTTGCTTGGTACCATGCCAGATTTTTTCCCTGTGTTACTGCATTGACTTGAACCACACACACACATTTGATTCACTGGTTTTAATGAGGTTGGTTTCCCTCTGGAATATTTATTGCTGTAGTCATCATCTGAGTTGCAGGAATGTGCCCAGTGTTGGGAACAGAACAGGACATGTTGGGATCAGTACAGGGCATGTTGGGATCAGTTGTGATGACTCTGTGTTGGCTGCTCAATGAGTGTTCTCGTGTCTCCTTGCTGTTGCATTCAGCTTCGTCCCTTGGGAGCTGTGGCTTAAGTGGGAGTTTTTTGAGACATTGCCATTGCTATGAATGATCACAGCTGTCATAGACAAAGTGGGAGGGGAAACAAACCTAGTGTCAAAGAATTGTGATCTCATGCTTTGGTCTTTTAGCTGGTGATCTTTTAGCTCCCATGGGAGCTGGGAAAGTCAAAAGAAGGGCAAGGGTTCCAGTAAGTCACAGCACTGTCAGACTAGTTAGTCATCCTCTCAGATACCCAACTGGATGCTTCAGACTCTTTTCACCACATTTTGTATCAGGAGAAATTACACAGTTCCGACTAGATGAGATTCAAAGCATTTTCACATTTTGCTGCAGATATGGGTCCAGTTTGCATGCTGGGACTAAGTGGGAATATCCCAGCTGCAACCGCCTGCAGCAGCTTCTGATGCTGGTGGTGGTGGTTATTCCGTAAGTACCTTCCATGGGGTCCTGGTTTGAGGTAAAACAGGACCCATGGTCACCTTTTAGTAACTGAAGGGCTGAAACACTCCAGTGTAACTACTCTGAGGATATTCTCTGGAGTTAGTGAGTTGTGTTTTAATTACTCAGATTGGAAAATCTAAAGATTGCTCCTAGTCATAAACTCCTGGAAACAAAATGATAACTCACAATCTACAGGGAGCCAAAAACAGTCTCACTGGCCACTGTATAAATTTCTAAGAAAATTGTTCCAATTGTTTTATTTGTGAACACTAAATGTTCTTTTCTTCTCTGTGAATGAGAGAAGTAGGCAGAAGAAGTGTGGTTCATATGCTGCTCCTGCCCTGGTACAAATCCTGTCTACACCATCATAAGTTAATCCTACAGGTATAAATGAATGTGAAAATCAAGTTAGTGAACCAGGTTATTCTCCAATGTACCAAAATTCGTGTGGAACAAGTTTGAACAGTGAGCTTATGTTAATAAATGTGTGCTGCATTCTAGAGAAGACTGCAAATATTACTTTCCCTAGAAAATACTTCTTGCAAAATTTTATTCGGGAATAATTAATAAAATATTAAAAAGCAGTGCACTTTCCTCATGCTCTTGCCTCTTTCTTTCCTTATTTGTCCCATAGGGGAAAAAAAAAAAAAAAGGATATGCAAGATTGTGAAAGTACATATACAGAGACCTTTCATCAGGAAACATTGCTACATTTGTTTGTGTGCTCAAAATCTGTAACTGGGGACTAAAACACTTTTCAAAACTGCAAGTTTTCTTACACAGACTTTAAAGAGTCCAAATAAGTCATGGAAAAGTTGTATTTGGCAAAATACTCTTTTCTGACAAGATGTGTTTTCTTGGGAAAATGGTGAATCATCTTTAACGTTTTGTAAGATGTTGATCTCACTGGTGATGCCACACACACAGTGACCTTTCTTCCTATTAAGTAAGCAAGCCATCATTTCATTTATTACTGTGATTAGTGGTTGTATGTTGTTATTTTTCAAAACTCAATTTCTAAAACTTTCTAGTTCTCCTAATTTCAGAGTTTGGTATAAAAACATGAATACCAAGGGCTACAGAACCAGAAGGTAACTGTAACAGAAAAAAAAAGAAAAGAAAAGAAAAGAAAAGAAAAGGAAAAGAAAAGAAAAGAAAAGAAAAGAAAAGAAAAGAAAAGAAAAGAAAAGAAAAGAAAAGAAAAGAAAAAGGAAGAAAGAAAATAAAAGGGGCACAAGAGTAGTCTAGATTTACCAGATATACCATAGGGGCTAAATGAGTTTCAGATACTTTGCAGTCAGATTTCTAATCCCCACAATTCACAAGTGAAGAGATAGAGAGAGCCCACATGGGCGTTCACCGTCTGGGTCTCTTTCCTAAGGGGAGTTACAGGCTTGTCCTGACCTCGGATACTACTTGTGGGGACTCAGATCTCCCTTAACATGTGGAGGACCGCCTCCCACCAGATAACACAGGTGCCTCCATCTGTGATTCACATTTTTGAGAAATCGCGTTGTGAAGGACAGAAGGACTGTGGAGTCATTGCTCATTGTACAGTCAAGCAAACTTTGACAGGAGACAGTAAGACTATCATGATGATGGACGTTGATGATAATGAAAAGGATGCTTAAAAATTAACACATCTCACTGGAATTTACTAATCCCTTAGGCACCTAAAGCCTAGGAACTCTTTTCTAAGTGAGAGGCTTTGAAGAACTCATGTTTGGTTAACCAGGAAACCTGCTGATAAATTAGTCTGTACAAGAAGCCCGGAAGAAGTCAAGGAGTAGTGCAGAAGCTGAAAAGCCAACAGCTGACTTCAGAAAAACATGATCTGACTAAATTACACCACCTAAGACCCTAAACTCCTGCTAACTTCCAAAGCAGTGGATTAAAGTTTCCCAATCCTTTCTCAAGTCCAGTTATTCCTTTCAATTCCATAAGGAAATTGGTGAAGAGATGGATATTTTTACATACCAAACAGCTTCTGATTTCTGATTAGGGCATCACCTAGCTGTGTTCCTTTTTCAGAGCATCCCAGTTCATCCTAGTTTCTGAAAATTACTTAGAAAGAAAAAAAAATACCTCAGAATTTTCAACATGATCCAAGGTTAGGAGTATAGCTTTTTAGATCAGGTTTTATTTACCATGCTGAACACAGACTCAAGATCTTCTGCAAGGGACATCCCACACCATGGCACTCTTGCACAAACTTCAGGGCAAGACTGTAAAATTTGTACTCAATTCTGTCTCTCATTTTTATTCAGATGGCGAATAGGAAGTCAATACTATATGCTATGCTGCAGGATGTCTTCCTCACAAGACTATTTGTATCCAGAACTGCAGATAAACTAAACCTCAATTTACCAGATCTGGTTATAATCCCTCCCAGTGGGCGCTCAACCTATTTAAAAAGAGCTAACACTGTAACTTGTTAATTTACCTAAAAAAGAGCAATAAAGCTGTCTGCTTAAGATGACAAAGCATGGCTAATGATCTCTGCGTGCTGGATTCCTGAAATCTTCTGTACCCCCATGAGCCTTTATTGCATCAGCCCTGCTCATTTCATATTCCAGGGTTGGTCTTTAGACCCAGATACTCCGTATACCTGCAGGGTTCACAACTGAGCATATGGTTTTCTTCTCATTGGAATGGTTTTACCTGTTTCTTATTAACTGTTTCTTATTTACCTGTTTCTTATTAACTTTTGTGCAAGTTGATGGAAAATATTTCAAAATAAGAAATATTTCAAAGAAGTACTGTCTGCTTCTGAGCCTGAACTCACTTCTATGCGTGTACCATGCTCTGTCCTCTAAGCAAAGATCTATTTCTATGGTTTATATTTTCTTTATGGACCACAGTGATCAAAATAGACCTGTGTATTTCAGTATGCCTTAAGGATGCACAGTAGTCTTTACAACAGCTGTGAAACAGGATAGAAATAGAACTCTTCATGTTACACGGTGTTTTTTTTATTCCCAGCATCTCTAAGGTCCCATTTTAACCCTTGATAATGTCCTTGCTTCCTCTGTCACTTAAGACTATTGCTTCTATAAGTGCAGCAGTAGTATTACATTTCATGAACTCACAACACATTAAAGTATAGGGAGAATTGTCCCCCAGTCCGAGCAACTCTTCTGTTAGTTTGTTATTCAATTGCTTCTTAGCGAGTCTTTCTAAATCTAAGTTGCTCCGGAAGTAATTTAAAGCAGCATTATGTGTGTCAGTACTTGTTACAAAGTTGTTCAGTTTATGGCTGAAATATACGGTGTTGATGGATTTAGAAAGAGCCCAAATCCTCAGTTACACAATGCTATTCAACATGATGAATGAAGAATCTGGTCAAGTAAATTACCTCCTCATGCCAGCTGTTCTCTCTAATTTTATTGTGAATTCCACCACTGCTGCATATACACATTGAAACTCTTCTTTAAATGTTTTCTGCTTCAAAGCAATAAGATCGGCCAAATTTCCATTTAAAAATCAATCACCTGATAAAATATTGCATTTCAAGTGCCTGATTATTGTCTCAAATCAGATTTTTGCTGTGAATAATAAAGCCCCAAGGAGATTTAACTCTAACATCATCCTTGTCAATCTGAAGTTTATGTGCCTGCAGGTCTATGGCAGATATAGTCATATCTCACTGGATTCTGAGGTTTTATGAGTGATTTCTGAGTCTAAAAGAAAACCAAAGAACTATTTTAAGCACCAGTTGTTTTTTTTCCAGACTGCTTTTTATAGGGGAAAAATCATAGCTTTTGGTTATTTTGAGTATACTTTAAAAAATAACTGTCAGTGTAACTTGGGTAACTTTGCATTTTAGAGTTATACTGCAGTAACTGTTCTTGGATCCTTCTCTGCTGTAGTTTTGGGTGTTGAAGTTATTTATGAGATGATGCTACCACTATGGAGAGACAGAAAAGTTCCCAGTCTGACCCTGATCCAACATAAATCAAAAGCAACTCCTGCTAAAGCTCATTATGAGATTGGTGAAACAGAGAGCAGATTCCAGCCCAGTATGACTCCTCTTAAACAATGCATTGTGCTGAAGTGTGGAAGCACTTTTAATGGCTTTGGATAACCATTCATCTGAGCAGTGTGATTCATGGCTCTGTCAGATGTGGTGTCATGCCATCATTCCACAAATTTATTTCTATTTTGTTATTATTTTGTAAAGACCAATGTAGCATTTTAATGGGAATTGGCTCAGGAGTAAGAAAGGAAAGATGTTTTCTGTGAGGATATTTAGGTGAAAGTTAGGGACAAATTCTTGTCTGAGTCAGCTGGTTCAGCCCACACCAGATATAAACGAGCATGAGAGCTGTCGTTGAATGAATATGAGTTTACTTAAGAGCTCACATGGTCTGGAGTCTACATGCAGTTGCACCTGCCTGTCTGTGTCAGTGCTAAGAAAGAAAATGTTTTCTAGACCAGACTTGCAATATTTTAAAGTTTTCTGAAGGCACAAGAGGTCTTCACGAATTGTCAGAAGACAAGGTATTTGGCTAACACCAGGGGGAACCGTGTTGAAGTCTGGTCTGCCTGATTCAGTGTAGGAAAAGGAATTTTTCCTGATAGGAATATTCTAGAACAAGGTTGTAAGCATAAGAATAATTTCTATTCTCTGATTAATTTCTAATATGACCGCAAGTCTTGTCCTGGACTTTTTTCAAAGAAAAAAATTCTATTGAAATCAGTGCGGTTCCCAAAAGTTGTGGGTTTGATATAAAGGCATTTTGTCTGAAAGTTGCTGAGCAGCTGCAGTTTAGGATACCAAGTCAGAACCAACACTTTCCACAGGAGATGAGAGATTAATATCTTCATTGATCTAGGTGATGGGACAGACAACATCCTCAACAAGTTTGCAGATGGCACAACCTGGGAGGAGTGGCTGATACACCAGAGGGTAGTGCTGCCATCCAGAAGGACCTCAACAGGCTGGAGAAACAGCTGAACAGGAACTTCATGAAGTTCAACAAGATGTGCGAAGTCCTTCACCTGAAGAAGAACAATGCCATGCACCAATATATGCTGAGGGTCTTTGAGCTGGAAAGCAGCTTGGCAGAAAAGGAGCTGTGTGTGGGTCCTGGTGAACACCAAGTGAACATGAGCCAGCAATGTGTCCTCGCTGCATCCTGACTGTTGCACAAAGAAGTGCCTTTCTCACCACTGTTCAGGTGTGTGTGCGTTTTTCTCTACAGCATGCAGAAAGAAAAGGGAGAAGACACTACATGTATGGATATGAGGTGCTGTTCGTAGAAAGCTGTTGTACCGCTTGATGTGAAACCAGGTCCTTCAGCCAAGTACTTGGGCAAAGCAAACCAAATGGAGATGATCTCAGATACCCCTAGTCCTGGAAAGGTGGATGTGTTTATTATTCACAGATGTACAAACTCTAGTTTCCTTATTGCTGGGCTTTTTTGTCCACATTCCCCTCGACATCCTATCCACAGAGGCTCCGTCAAATATCAATTTAATGTACTCCATGACCAGTGTTGGGATTACATCTATGCATTGACCTGTTTTTCCAGGCTCCAACTGTGCTTCCTCAGTTGCCCAGGAGGGCAACTATTCATCTTCTATTGTATCTCCTGCAGGTTTTGATTCATTTGACAGTCCATGTACAAATCAGATCAATGGTCTGTTTTGACCAATAGTTGGTTTCCATCTGTGGGCAGTGCAAGAAGTTTTTATCAAACCTGCAAATTCCTCCAGATTCCTTTATCAGGGTAATTCTACATGGTCCTGGACAGCAGATGAATGTGCCATTCAGTCAGAAGTCATTACTATTTGCAGGATAGCTTTTCACTCAGCAGAAGGTACACAGTCAACTAAATTTACAGAAACCGAAGTTAGACAAACTCCCCATTTATGCAAAAAAATGTTGTTTCATCAGTTTTAAATTTCATATTATAGAACTATCTCAAATGAATGGGAGTATTAGATTCTAATCCTCACAAATATTTCTGTAAATACATTATGGGTTGTATCCATGGATGCTTTGGTTTGGAAATAAATAAAAAAATGTCTGCAGAAAGCGTCTGCTTTTCTCAAAAATATTTTATTTTCAGCAGGAAACATAGCTTATTTCAATTATTTTTTTTTTTTAGATTTGCTTAAATTGCTTAAAATGTTGATGAAAACCATCCAAAGGAAAATACCTCTATTTTTTTACCAGCTTAATCAGACACTGTGGGGCACAGTTCCTATACTCCAAATTTCAGTCATCTGAGCTAGTGTGCTGGTTTTGGCTGTGATAGAGTTAATTTTCTTCATAGTAGCTAGTATGGTGTTGTGGTTTGTATTTGTGCTGGAAACACTGTTGATAACACAGGGATGTTTTAGTTATTGCTGAGCAGTGCTTACACAGAGTCAAGGCCTTTTCTGCTCCTCTTATCATCCCACCAGCCAGTAGGCTGGGAACGCATGAGAATTTGGGAGGAGACACAGCCAGGACAGCTGACCCCAACTGACCAAAGGGATATCCCATACCATACGATGTCATGCTCAGCATATAAAGCTGGGGGAAGAAGAAGGAAGGGGGAGATGTTTGTAGTGATGGCATTACGTCTTCCCGAGTACTGGTTACGTGTGATGGAGCTTTGTTTTCCTGGAGATGGCTGAACACCTGCCTGCCGATGGGAAGCAGTGAATTAATTCTTTATTTTGCATTGCTTGTTTGTGCGACTTTTGCTTTACCTATTAAACTGTCTTTATCTCAACCCACGAATTTTCTCACTTTTACTCTTCTGATTCTCTCCCCCATCCCACCCGGGGGGGAGTGAGCAAGCCACTGTGTGGGGCTGAGCTGCCAACTGGGGTTAAATCATGACAGCTAGTTAGCAACATTCACTGGTAGGCAGTAAGGAGAGATGATGTCTGCAGTTTGTCCCATTTAGATGCAGCTTAAGGATGATGGTGTGACTCACACTGTGGAAGCACCTATTTTTCCACTGATGACAGAGGGAAGCTGGCTGACTTGTAAACTAGACCCCAAATTTTTACACGCCTTAAAGTAAGTGAAGTAAATCCCACTCTTAAGTGTGGTATATTTAAAGTCTGAATTACATTAGTAATGTTTCACAGTCCTTTCTATGTCTTAATTGTATTTATTTTCAAAGGAAAACTAAATCAGCACAGATTATTGTAGGATGCTGATGACAGTGGAACAATGTCCCTCTCCTTCCCTCTTTTATCTGCCTCCAAAGGCAACAACAGTAAAATTTCTGTTGCAGTCATAACAGAAGCTAAACATGCATAAACTCAGTATGGCTGTGTAAACAAAAAGACTCACAGCATTATAATGAGCAAAGATCAATATACTGTGGTTTTTTTTTTTCTTGAGCTATGCAAGGTAATTCTGAATTTGCACAGCTTCTAGTATCTTTATACGCTGTTATGTCCTCTATGCTTCTCATCACTGTTAATGGAGAAGCTGGAAAATGCTTTACCCACTAGTGAACAGTGTCCTTTCAAGCACATTTCTGTCTTTACACTAATGTAATGCTCTTTGCCTTTTAAACGGCATGATCATCTCACAAGCATCGCAACCATCAGTTCTCACCCAAAGCCTGCTGCGTAGTCCAGCCGTATTTTCCAGGCGGGGGTCAAATGGCGCCAGAAAAGTCTTCAATTGAAGCAGCCACCAAAGCCAAGCTGTGCCCATGAGAACAGCTCAGCAACCTGGTGAGGCTGGAGATGAACAGGGCAGTCAGGTGGTGTAAAAGCTATAGAAGTACCTACTTAAAGCTAAAGAAGGGCAATTTTGCATATTTGTGTGCTGTAAGGCAGAAAGGTGGACACTGCTGCATCTTAAGCTTTGGGCTTAGAGGGCCCATACTTCAAGACTCTAAAATGAAGGGAACACCATGCAAGGGGTTAAAGGACCCTCTGTTACATGCCCAGAGGAACCATCCTTGCTATGTATGCAGTACAACCACTGATACATGGACCAGATGTCCATCCTCCGTGCGCTGGTCCTCCCAAACTTTTATGTGCTCTTGTGTGGGAGACAGAGGGAGGAGAAGAGAAACGGTTTGCTAATGACTGTGAAAACAACCTGGCATACTGTGTGAATTCCTCCCTTCCCCATCCTCCTCTCCTTTTTTAACACTGAAGAAAGCCCAATTATGTTAACTCAGCTATGCACATGAAATTGTCCATCGCGTTCTCACATGCGATATTTTTGTGGAGGAAGGAGCCTATAAATAGCACAGCTCTAAGCTGCCACTGTAAACAGCCTCATAAAACATAGGCTGTTTGTAAAGCAGTGCAGAGCAGTCTGCGCAGATGTCCTGCCCGTGTGGTGCCTCTGCTGACTGAGGGACTGTAGTGGAGAATTCACTCTATCACTTCATTATAAACACTCCCTCCTCACACATCTTCCTTTTCCCATGCTTACGGGCTGTATGCAGTTCTGGTTTTCATTTGCATACAAGCTATACTATTTCACAGGCTATGCGGCATTGGCATCCGCAGCACTGCTCATGTTGGCCCCAAAAACTTGTAAAACCTGTAATTTTTCAGAAACTAGTGCTTTTGGGCAAATTTACTAGGAGATAGTTTAAAAGTAATCTCCAAACCACCTTTTTCCATACTCTTGGAATTCTATTTAATGTGATGGATACTGATGACACATTAATTCTCTACTAAGGCTTCCCAGCAATTTTTAAAGTACCTTCCATCAAGTAGAGTTTTTTTCATTTTTTAAAAATGCAGATGTTTTTGAAAGTTTTCCTTCATTCTGTCTTCATTTGTTTCTTCAGAGCAGCTCCTCCATAGTTTTGTTTGGGTTTTTCATCTTTCAATTTCAGAACATATTTTGTCAAGCTCATATTTTGAAAAAAATAGAAAAATGTTAAAGTGTGGGAAAACATATTTATTTTTTCCTAAAGCAGCTTAGTTTCACCTTTTATGGCTACAGAAAAGCATAGAATTTTACAGTTCAACTTTCCTTTGCTTTCAGTACAATGGTATTCAAAAACACTTGTGTGCTTTTAAAACATCTGTTACATCTAAACCAACATATCTGTAATCTAAAAGAAATCCTTTAATGCAATAAAAAGTTTCATCTGGAAATATTACTTCACTGGCCAGCTTAGAAAGAGAATCCTCAATTCTGTAACCTTTCTGTAGAAATTGATTGTATTCTTGAGATTTTTCTTGCTTATTTTCAAATATTTCATACTATTTTTCCATGCAACACCCTGTCTCACCTTCAGACTGTACCGCGTGATATTGAACCTGCAATTTTCTTCATAGTTTTAATGCCAAGATTTCTGTTTATATCATGCTGAGACAACTTTTTTTTTTTTTATACTGTACACATATCTGCAGACTAGCACATTCCTTGCTTTTCAGTTTTTGCCAAGCACTTTTTCTATTCCAGGTTTTACTTTCATACACAAGCCCATCAGTTAGGAGGTCACTACACCTGAAATCTATACACTACATCTAGATTTCCCTGAGCTGTAAAATCTTTCTCAGGAGAATCTGTTTTCCTTCTACTCTTGACCACAATCCCAGAATATTGTGCCATAAATCGTCTCCTTTGGATGTATTGGTACAATCACTTTGTGGGGCCAATCCTGGACTCTTGGACAAGAAAATAGAGCTGGCTAAAAAGACTTTCTGCCTATTAAAAAAAAGCAGATTTGTTTTCTAAATTCAGGTTTTCACTGATCTGGTTTCCAGCACAGCCTTATAAACAGCTGCCCTGGCAGACCTGAGGGAGCAGGAACCTGCTGCATGTGGAAAGAAAATGAGCAGTTGGGGGCTGTGAAGGCGGTGTGAATGTCTTAAGCAGCTTTACCATCAAAGAAAACCAAGGTTGTGTAAGGGCACCCTGAGGAGTGTGTAAGCATTCTTATAAGTCACTCCTCCCCACCTTTAATCACTGTCAGCACTTTATTCTCAACTCACTGTAATTTTTCAGTACATTTTCCAATAATGAGAAAATCAGACAGAATATTCTTTCATTGGAGTGTTGCACAGAAAAGGATTTATTTCTTCTTTCAACAGAAAATATGCAGGTAGTTAGATAGATAACGATATCTTTAAGTGAAAAGATCCCTGTATGGAAGAAAAAATACAGGCTTCTTGATTTTTGTATTTAACAACCGTGTCAGGTTACAAACTCGTGTTGAACTCACTGCTCTCTAAATCTCACCCAAATCCCTTTGCAAAGGGTTGCATAGCTAAACCTTGCTCTCTGACTAAACCGTGCCATTTATGATTTTTTTGGATGGACATAGATATTTTAGAACTGCATCCCCTGTTTCCCCCCCCCTTTTTTTTTTCTTTTTTTTTTGTGACCTTATGCTGACCTTGTTTGAGTGTGTCCATCTTAACCTGCCATTTTCCTGGGTATTCACAACACTCCTCAATTCAGCACTGCCTGCAAATTTTCATCAGTTTGCAGCTGTTTGCTGGTGCTTCCATTTCATCGCGGTTATTAAAAGCAGTCACACGGCATAGCCCCTCTCCTCCCACTATCCTGCTAATAGGATTTGCTGCTGATCTCCCTGGCATGCCAAGATATCTGGGTTTGTATTTAAACAATGAAATTTCATGGCTATATTAGTTTTCCCAATTTCATCCTATTATTGCAAACCCTGATTAAAGCCTTATATTTCCAATATTTGTCTTTTAATTTTTGTTCTAAATTAAGCATATAACCAGATTTTTCAAGGAATTCTTTCTTCCTGGAATAATGTATAACAGAAAGGGACAAAAAAGAGTCGAGTGAAAGGATACAAATGGAAGAACGTTCCTCAAATGCAGGAAAAGATGTTATCATATTAATCGACATATTTGCTATTGGAAAGAGGTGGATTGGGGATTATGATGGTTTGGAAAATTTAAAGTGAGAAATAGTGTTTAAGTATACATCTGGTGATTAAATTAATTTGGTCATAAAATGTAGCTTAATTTAGGTATACAGAAAGTTAGAAAGCTCACTTCCCACATGTGGGTTCTAGTTCCTAGTGCCTTTTCATCCCCTTGACTTTTTTTTTTTCCTATTTTTAATTTATTTACTCTAGACAAGTAATTTTTAATTTTAAAAATACAGGAAAAAAAAAAGCTGGTCAGGAAAATATGAAAATTGTAACAGAGGTATTTCACATAGAAAACTGAAGCTTTTTCTTTGTATTCTGGTTAAACCTTCTTAAAATGTATCTGGAAATAACTGAGTAACAGGAGGTTCCAATAAAGAGGTTGTATATCAAATCTTACTTTGCAAATGAAGATTAAGAAATTATTTAGGAGTTTTAGTACAGGAAGAAATCAGCTCAAGGTTGAAGAAACATCTGCCTCACCTGTCCAAAGAACTGTCCACAGAATCATAAGGACTTCCACACTGATTAAGTTTTCTTTTCTTTTCAAAGTTTAAGGAGAATCTGTCTCTCCATTCGACCTTCACAGAAGCAAAATGCCTCTCAACATGCACTGTAACAGAGAGCAGTTTATTACTGATCATTTCCATGATCACATATAATTGAACTCTCGACCTTTCTGCCTTTCTGTAGAAGATGCAGTATAAGGTATAGACAACCACATCAAGGCAGCGTGCTGCACCCAGTGCAAAGCGCCCGTTATCGTTCACCATGCAGAATCCCACCTGACAGCCTACCTCTGCTCCTGCCACAGATCCCAACTGGTCAGTCAGTGGTTCAGTGCATGCCTGTAGATCACCTGCTGTGAAGGGCCGTGTGCTTCCACGCGCCACACACCTCCTAAGGACCAGGCTCTCAGACCTACTGGTACCAAGAGGCATCCACCCTCCAGGAGCAGAGGGAAGCCCCAAACCAGCACAATGTGTAACAACATGGATGAGAATGTCATGGCTGAACCCATGGGGGCATGCACTCATGGAGACGACAGTGTCCTTGTCCAAGCAGGGCAGGAAGAACCTGTGGTGGGGTAGGAGAGGGTTTGTTTTGATTTTTAAGAACCGTAACAACCATAACAAAACATGAATTACAGATATTTCTATCTTTGATGAGTGAACTGTTGAGTTAGTCTTGCTGGGATTTGACTGTTTAGCTACGCATAAAATTTAGGGTTAAATCTTGCTCTCATGGCAAATGCCTTTCCTGTATTTCCTCTTCATGATCTCTGTTTCTCTCACAGCTGGCAAAACGGAGACAGCCCAGATGTTTGCTATATGCATCTTTCAGCTATTTACCACCTTTAAAAACAGAAGACAAAATATTGCAATGATCATATTCTAACAAAAGGCAATAAACCAAACACTGTACTTCAAAGGTAATCTCCTGTCTGCAGATCTGATCTCACACCAGCCAGTATTAGCTAGCGTGCAGGATGTGGCTAATGCTTCTGAGCCTTGATTGCACTCATCTGAACGCGTCAGGATATGGATGGAGGAAGGTTTGGTCTTCTGCATTGCTCCTCTCGATTTGTAGTTTGTTGGTAAATCTCACAGTCAGGAAAATTTCAGTTGCTTTGAAAACAGCAGCCCTTGCTTGTTTTTTTTTTTAAAGTTTCAGTTTACTTCACGCAAGAATGATTTTAGTCTTATGATCAAAACAAGTAATGTACTGTAGTATAACATAAATTGTCATGACTTAAATAGATTTAGACTTGACAGACTGTATAGTATCCAAGTCATTCAAGTATAAAAGCAATGAATGGCGTTGTGCCTATCACAAAAAGTGTGGCTGTCAACTGCAATCACTTCTGTAGCATTCTGGAAACAAGGACAATTCTAATCTTCAAATCGCAAAGCATCTGCTTCTGTATTGCTTTTTTCTTCTCCGGCGTTTACCACTGAACTTCTTTTATAACTAGCTTTTTTGAAGTCCTCCTGTAACTTTGGTCATTTGCCTTGAAATATAATATATTTCATTCTACAACCAGAATAATATTCTCTATATAATTAGAATTGCATTTACATTATGTTGCATTTACAAGGAAAATTCCTTGTAAAATAACAGCAGAATAAGCTGATAGAACGACAGGCATCAGGACTGCCACTAGGAGTAACAAGAAGGAGAATCAGAAAGTCGGTAAGAGCTCAGCATTTCTGGCTGTAAACCCATGCAGAAATGCCATTAAGAGGAACAGTGTGTGTGACGGCGAGCTTACAGTGCACACGGTGCTGTATATTCTTAAAATTTTAGTATGCGTCCAGAATTTTCAGCACAATGTCGCTTACTGGAAATAGTGCTAGCAGACACAGGTGGGGCTTGTGATGGAGATCGGTCTCTGCTCAGGTCTGTGCACAGGTGAGAAGCTGGTGCTGACCTTACTTTAATGAGTGTCCTGTGCTTGAAAAGCAAAGTAACACCATACAGCTGTGTCACGGGCCTGCAGCCCAGCTCTTCGCTCAGTTCAAGTAGCTCTTGCAGAAGGGATTGGCTTCACTGATGTCTCCTGGAGCAGCAGCTGTTCCTTCAGTAATTGAAATCATTCTCTGCCTGGCTTGTGCTAAGTCCACCAGCGGCTGAGGCTGGTTCCCGGCCAGGGGAGCAGAAGTGGAGCCCTGCTCCACAAGCACTGTATGCCATGGGGAGAACGCCGCAAAGCTGAGGATTGGATGCTGACCATCTGTATGGCATTTGAGTCAACATTAGCTAAGGCATAATCCAATGAGAACAGCAGAATGGCTTTTTTTGCTCTGTTTGGCGACCAACAGTGTCTCCCTCCCTGCGGCCCTATGTGTAACGCTCGGTGCTTATCGGCTCCTGCTGAAGGCAATGGAAGTCTGTGTTGTGAAGCAATTACGCATGTCATTCCTCAAACTTTGGCATATGTTGTATCTTGGATAACATTGTGTTTTCTTCTTCAATAGGCCATTTACCAGGCAGTAGCCTTCCCCACTCCCCACCCAAGGAACAATCTCTATCCTCTCAATGAGATTACAGTCCATTTCATTCCCTAATAGGTTTCTTTTATTATTCCCTCAGGCATGCAAATCGAATTTTACTCAGTACCAAAATCTTTGTTCTACAAAGAATGCTGGCATCGAGTGCAGCAAAAAAATAGCTTTACTACTGAACGTGGTCTGTGTTAATAGAACTCCACTATCTTTTTTACTTTGAAAGTAAACATCTGTCAAAGTTTATTTGCTCTGTTGGAAAGGCAGGAGTGTCTTAAGGGAAAGCACACGATAAAGGCAGATAGATTATTCTGCAATTATACCTTTCGCTGTCTAAATGTTTAATTAGATAAGCTGCCACAGAGACAAAGATTACTTTGGCATCCATCTGCCCCATTTATCGGTGTTATAAATGCAATGGAAGTCTTGGAAAATTTGATCACAGCAGCTACAGCAAAAGCGGGGAGCTGGCAGTCTCAAAATAGACCACTTTTAAACAACTTTTCAGCCCGGATGAGTTGCTCTTGTGCTATCAGAGTTTGGGATGTACCTGCCTGAGCACAAATGTAAACATTCTATTTGAAGCCACAGCATCTCTCAAAACTTCTGTGGTTCTTGCTCTTAAATGTCTTTATATGCTTGGTTTCAGAGGTGGCTAAACAGCTGTATATGTCCATCAAGATATGGGTTTGATTGCAGAAATTTTAAATGCAATGGTAGTACGGGTTTCTATTGCAGGCCTTGCTTCATGTTGGGCTCAAAAAAGCATAGAAGAGAGGATGCAATTTCCCTGACGCAGAGCCTGCAAGCTTGGCAGTGTGTAATATGTGGAGGAGGGAAACAAAGAGAGTGAGGCAAATAAGCTTGCAAAAATTACAGATATATGAGAATTTTCCCACTTGATATTTAAGTCTAGCTCAAGATTGTAAAGTAGCCAGAATATTCAGACTTTGGGCAGGAAAGATTTTGGCTTCTAAACGACAGCGCTGCACAGTTCTGCGGTTACTGAGGGCTTTGCTGTGCAGAAGAAGTGATGCTCTGTACATATATTGTGTTTTCTAAAATTACAGTCAATAAATATTTAAGTTTAAAGGCTCCATTACCATTAAAGCTCACAAGAATAAATGTATTTATTTTCATGACACCTCATAAAGACACAGAGGTTTTGCACTATCTGCACCGTATGGGTGGTATTAAGCCAACGTGCACCCCAACTGGTAGACTTGAGCTGCAGCGTAAAAGTTAATTTGAGATGGCATTCATAAGGCCAGACAAAAGAGTAAGAGGCAGCTCTAAATTAAGAAATCTAAATTTAAATGTTTACCTGAGTGTCTAAGCTTCCATTACCAGCCCAGCCAATGGAGATTTAGTCCATCCAGATGAGGATAGATTCAGATGCCTGTGAGTGATGAGCTGAATCATGTCCTGTGTAGCGGTGCCTAAGACCTTATGATATACCCTAAGTATTGCTGCTGAGCTCCATCTTCAGAAAAGCACATGTGTTTTATCCCCAGCCAGCAGTTAGGGCCACACAGCCACTCACAAAGTTTCCCCCTTCCCCCCAGAAGGGCAGGGAGAAGAGGGAGAAAAGGAGGAGAAAGAGAAAGGAGTAAAACCTCGTAGGTTGAGATGAAGACAGTTTGATAGAACAATAACAGAAAAGGAAAATAACAACAACAATAATGATAATGATGATGATGATAATAATAATAAAGTCACTTTCACCACCTGGTGAATTGGTACCTTCCTAAGCAGTAATCACGGATTCCACCCCCTCCAGCCCTGGCCAACCCCTATTTATATAGTGAACGTGACACCTACGGTACGGAATATTCCACTGGCCCTTCTGTTCTGCCTGTTCGCCTTCTCAGTGTCTATGGGAAGCTGACAAGAGTCCTTGAAAAGTATAAACATCACCTAGCAACAACTAAAACAATATGCATTATTGACATTCCTGTCACAGCAATCACTAGAAAGCAGATTAACTCTTTCCCAGATGACCCCAGGACAGCACACTTCACACATAGTCCTCAGGTTGCACCAGGGTAGGTTTAGATTGGATATTAGGAAAAAGTTCTTCACAGAAAGGGTTATCAAGCATTGGAACAGGCTGCCCAGGGAAGTGGTGGAGTCACCATCCCTGGAGGTATTTAAAAGACGTGTAGATGTGGTGCTGAGGGACATGGTTTAGTGGTGGACTTGGCAGTGTTAGGTTGATGGTTGGACTTGATGATTTTAAAGGTCCCTCCCAACCTAGATGATTCTATGATTCTATATTATCTGCCAACCCAAGGTACTTGAGGCATTCCTAATGGAGAAGAAGTGTTTTGGGGATTATGATTAATATCCTTCCTTTTTGAAAAGATCAGTAGGATCTAAGTAGTTAATATTTATGACTTTATGTTCAAAACCTGAAGTCAGTTAAAGCAATGGTGTAGGAAGAATTCCAGCTATTAAATGGTTATTTTACATAGCAGATTTTTCTCCTAAACTGTCCTTTGGACTTACTATTATTTATTGTTGTATCATGGGTAGACTGTTCTGGGTTTTGAAAATACATTAAACAGAGCATGTATTGCTTTTAAAAGAGGTAAGAAATTATGAAAAGAAGTGGGGGACATTTCACCGTCAGCAAACAGAGAAGAGACATTGAATAATGAGTTACAAGGGGATGAAGTCTCATAATCCATTCTTTCCCTGGGTTACCAGTATTAGATTGCTAATTAATGATTCTTTCATTAGTGTTTTGGAAGTCAGATCTTTTATTTTTGGATGCTGTTTTGAAGCCATTTGGTGAAGTGTTTTGTATAGGAAAAATAGAGGAAAATATACGAGACATTCACAATGAAAGAAGAAAGAATGTGAAATACAGCTGTTTTCAGTTTTGGCTGCAGACTTGAATTCAGGCCATGAGCACTGATAAATTTGCTAAAGAATCTTGCCCACTTTCTGTAATATATCAAAACCACTCTCATTTGTAGCTTCCACTAATTTTACTTCAATTGTACTTTGGGGTACATTTTAAAACAAAAAGTGGCATGTGCAGTTTGTGTGTTATTATTTCTGTTTGTTTAACGTGCTAAAATGGGATGCTGTCGTGCTTCTAGTGTCCCATAATCTTTATCTGTATGCCTACAGCCATTGCATAGGAATTTTAGAAATATAATCCTTTCTTTGAACTACTCATCACAGTTATGTTCCTTCATGCCATTACAGGGCAAAACCACTTATTTTTTAAATCAGAGAGATGGAGAGATTAATGCTTCTGCATCATCTGTTTTTGCAGATGTTACTGAAACACTTTACAAGAGGCAAATGTCATTGTAAATCAATATTTGTAATTGCAGGGCAGAGTGATCTGTTTCCAATGGCTGAGGAGCAGCTAAATTCAGACACAATTATGAAACCATAATATAGCAGACAAGCAAACCTGCCCTCTGAAATGAGTATATTACTTGCCACAGATTCGTTTTCCGTATTGTAAGAGGAACACTACTGAAGTATTAGCCTGTGAATTTCTCTTTTTATTCTCCCTATATAATCACACTCCACTACATTCGTCTTCCTGAACTGTATCATGGTCGTCTGGACACCAATATTGAATGTACTCAATACCCTCAAACTGCTTTTTCTTTCTCTGTGTCTCTGTTCTTGACCTCAATTTCCTCCACCAGTTTTATTATTGCAGTATTTGTACCCTTGTCTCCCCCCACCCTTCCAAAATCCTTGGATGTTGTGATTTCAATCACTGGAATCCTACTGCTGGATAAAAAGCAGCAAGTTCATAAGCCCTAAGCCTTTAACAACACAGAAGACAAACCATAAAATATGTATCACTCACAGGCCCAAGACAGTCTTGTTCCAATTACCTGTAGCGGTTGCTATAACAATACTTCTATAGATATGCTCACAGAGCCACATTCTGGGGAGGTACAAAATTTTTTTTTTGTCCAGAAATACTAAGTATTCATAAGCAATAGCATCCATAAAAGCAGCAAAGCACTTCAGAGTAAACCATCAGGTTCAATGACATGTTAAATGCCAACCAGAAGCACCAAGAAAAAAAATATGAATTTTAATGATCTGTTTTCTTGTATTGGGCATCTGAAGACAACAAGTTCAACAAGACAAAATACTTGCTTGCATCAAGGTCTGCCTGCAAAATGGTCTTTAAAAAGCTACTTGATTTTTTTTTTTTTTTCAACTAGAGAAACTAACTTACCAAAATATGCAATTGTCAGAAAGTTGTAATTCTTTCATGAGCTCATTCAAAAATATTCTGTACTTTAATTGACATGATTTAGAATAAATTTATGTATTTTGATATCAATTATGGCCAATTGCCACTGTGCTGTTACTGTTGTTGTTGCTTAGGGTTTTTTCAATTTGCATAAAAAAAGAAAGAGGGAAAAGCTCTGATATCAGCCCTGTTCAAGTCAAAGCAAGCTCAGAACATTTAGTTTCAAATTATTTTCTCGAAAAATCAAAGCAATCTTTCAATTTGAAGTGTTTGTTAAATGTGACCATTTTGTTTTAATGTGAGGAGAAAGGCTCTGTGGTAAATGCCAGCAGTTTAACCCTTTTTTTTTTTCTTTAGTGGAAACACATTGTTACACTTCCTCTAAAATTAATTTCAAAACTCTTTAAGTCAATATATTTAGTTTGCATTTCGACTTTATTTTCATTTTGAACCAGCTCACTATTATTTTAAAAATAAGTTATTGTAACTGTATTATATAATAATAAATATATTTTTAAGCAATAAAAATATAAGATATCACTACTGTTTCATCATTACTACTCAGACACTAATGGATTGTCAGTTTTTGAATTAATAATGACCAATGTGGTTGATATATCAACATGACAAAGTAAAATACAAGTGAAATGAAAAACACCCTAAATGCAACTTTTGTAATTAATTACATTTAAAACCTGAAAATGAAGACATTCTACTTAGCTATTTTTAACATATTTTTGTCTAAATTTAGCCCAGTACATGATGGCTCATCTGTTAGAGCTGTTACCAAAATCCTGATCTCTATTAATTCTTACTGGTGTGAGTAGAGGTTGGGAGAGTATTCTGGGAAAAAGTCACTCTATTTTTGCAGTGCTCCTATGACCTTTCCTTATATTCTTTACAGATGTCTACTGTTAGCAACTGCTGGAAGCAGGATGGTGGAGAAAATGGATCTTTTTTGGTTTTAATCTGATACAAAGTCTCTCATGGTCTTGAGTTAGCTCGGAGCAGTAGGCACCATTGAGATTTAACAAATTGAGCAACGAGAAGAGACTATTAAGAAGAAAAAAAAAAACTTGTTAGTTTGTCTGTGATATTTGTAGCAGACTTTGAGTGAAGCATTATATGGTATCCATGTCTGTGCAGAAAATCTCATTTTCTTTCTCGGGCCCATTTGCTCTGACGGGTAATACACTCTCTTATGTGGTCTTGCCTTCAGGCTGTGTAAGTCAGGTTTGTTGGTTGTCCTGGGTCAGCCTGACATGCGAGAAATCACCTTGTCTGCTCTTGGTGCAGCAGATGCAGGTAGACACACAGACACACAAAGAGTTTGGAAATGGTGTGTCTACACTCATGAATACGGGCCATGGCCTGGTTTATGGCCTTGTGGGTAAGGAACACAACACAGCTCTTGCTCAAAGGGCTAAATCTTCTTCTCCCAAACTAAGACACCTTGTCACTGCCCTGTGGCATCCCCGTCTACTTCTGAACCAGCATCTAAGAAATAGCCTGGAATGAGTCAATATCACCCATGGAGTGTGTTTACAGCTGGAAGGTAGCTCTGCCTCCCATGGACACAGCCTTGAGAGCCAACTTTCCTGAGCTTTGTATTTGCTTTATCCAGCAGAAGTCTCAAGTGGCAAGGAATGGAAAGGAACAGAAAAGGAGGAACAAGTCCCCTCTGGGGCTGGCTGGCTCTGCAGTTTCTTCCCAGAGGACTTCTTGCCTAGCCATGCAGATCTCTCCTGAGAGACACTTTTCTCTTTCATTCCCCAAACGCAGCCATCTGATCCACCAGCTCTGGCCAACCAGGGATGTGAGCATAGTAGCTTCATAATCCTTGAAAGGACTCCAAACCATGGCACAGAGGACGTGTATAGTTGCTTTAGCATTTAGTGCCTCTGAAGAAAACATCTCGGATTTCTGAGACAGCTTCATGGTGCTCACAGATGTGACACAGGAGCTGTGAGTGACCAGCACCCATCCAGAGCAGCAGCTCTCAGGCAGGTTGTCCTATAGTACCTCAAACATCCAAGGGGCAGAGAAAAACTCAATAGCTGTTTCTTCTGATTTAGTGCTCTCATGCCTTGTGCTTGTCTCATTGGGATCTGCACTTTGATTTTATTTCTTTGCTTATACCCAGTCTTGCAGAACACTCAAGTGCTCTAAGTTCATGCATCTGACTGATCTTATTGATTTCTCTGAACTGCAGGAGAGAAAGAGAAGGGTCAGATTTGGTCTGTGCCACTCATCCAGAGTGACTCAGGGATCTGATGTGTAAAGCTAAGCGTGCTCTGCATTTGCAGAATCAGAGTTTTAGACCAAATTCTTCCAAGGAAGGGAGCAGGGCAGGAACTTCAAAGGTGCCATGTAAATACAAGTTCCTATGTTAAATGGGTGCTTTTGAAAATTCCCTTCCCAGCATCCGTATTTTGTGCAGTGCCGCACAGGGTTTGTGGTATTACTAACATCATAAAGATTCATACAAGGACACACAAAGCCTTGGGTTTTCCGAACATATTGAGCAGACTTGGGGTTGTTTCCAGGTAAAACATTGCAAGTGCAACCTGTTTGATTCTCTACACTTGGAGAAAGCGTGGGTTAGTTGTCTAGGTTCCCTCCATAGTTAATGGCAAAGAAGAGAGTCAAGTCCAGAGGGAGGATCAATTGCCCTTTTACCTTACACCAACCTTGAGGTGCAGTGAATTTATGCTTTCAACTGGTCTTGTTTCCCACTGACTCCAAAATGAGTCCAGACGAGGTTAGATTAATCTAGATTACAAAGTTGCTTTTAGACAGAAAATATTAGGCAACAGAAATTCCACCTTGGCTTACCAGGGATAACGAGCAGGACAACCTTTATGTCTCCACTGAAAAAGAATCAACCTAAATTTTACGCTGGGCCATGGAGAAGATATTGAGATGTTGCCACATGGGCTCTCTGTGTGCAAATGGTGCACTAGCACCTAGTCTGTGTGGTGAGACAGTCACGTTTCTCTTTCTTGTATTGTAATACCACCATGACAAGAAAAAAAGTTGGCTTTTGCTTAAGTTCCAGATGTCCTTCAGAGACTTTACAGTAAAGTTTTATGTAGATTCCCTGGCAGATAGGGCTAAAACTAATTACCTGTGTGTAAGGAAAACCGATGATTTGCAACAGGGTTGCACAAATGTCAGAATCCACGTATTAAGATGCAGCAGTCCAAAGAAATTCTTTGCTGCCATAAGTGTCTATGCCTCTAGAGACTCGTGGACTAGACATAGCCAAAGAGAATTCTTGACTAGCTCTGCCGGGTTCAGTAATATAGTTCAGTAAAATGGAATTTAACTTGAAATGTGAATAAAGTAGTGTGTGAGAGAGGGACGGAATGTTTAGTCTGTGTTGGACTGCCTGTTAAATATCTTGAAAAACAGGATTTTCCTTTGTCTATGTCACCATAGTCCTATTAGCTGAAAAGGCTGTGAAAGCCTGGACATTGCCTTCCCGCTGCCCAGAAGGCAATAAACTCATACAAGCTGTACCAGATAAAGTGGAAATCTCTGCAAACACACAAAGATCCCACATTCCTTTAATAAGCTGTAATAGCATTCTTAAATAGGTCAGTTGTCCCAGAAAAGTTCAAGGCTTTCACACCACTTCACACAAAGGTCTCAAAGAGTACAGAAATGTGAGTATTTCCACAGTTACCTTTCCTAAAAAGGACAGCCCCCCCCAAAAAAAAAGAAAACCAAACACAACCCATCTGGGACTGAAGAAATGAAGTAATTTTTACAGGGATGTACACAAGGACATAATAAAAGAAAAAAAGTGAAAAGATGCCCATGCAGCTGGCAACCAACTGAACTAGAGTCTTCAATGTACTGGTTTATACAATTTTTTAAAATACCTGGAGATATATACACATATAAATACAGACAGCTAATCTTCTTATATAAATAGTTATTGGCATAAGAGACAACTATGCCAATTTAGGTTCGAAACATTATCTTTTAGAAAATGAAACCTAAACTTCCTAGGGAAATTAATTCTCTTTCTGAATTTGTACAATAGAAAAAGACACAATGATTATGACAACAGTTTATTCAATCCCATGATGTTTCCTCTGCAGAGGAAAGCCAGTAGCATTTTTGGCAAAGGACATTTTTGCTAAGGGCAGAGGTGGTCTGACTCCCTGTGAGAGCAGAATAGAGTGGCATTTCGAACAAACGTCACTTTATGTGAGGGTATTCTGCAGGAGGAAGTAAATTGTCAGCCATTTATAGGGAAGAAATGTTCAAACGCAGACAAAAAAGGTCAAAAGCTGGCCATTAATTCTATTAGAAAAACAAAACACGTTTCTTACCGAATCCCTTTCTCAGGAACTCTGTTCAGGAAAGAAGCCAAGAAAGGGGAATCTCAAGATACACTGAAAAGATAAAGGGAATACGGAGGGAAGGAGGAAGAGGCTGATAAGAGGGGCGTAGAAAGGTCAATGTGAGGTGGGGGATGGAAAAGAGAGGAGTTTGTCTGTGTGTCTGGTGTTTCGACAAGCTCCCCATTGAGTAGGAGTCAGGGAAAATTGATAGGAAATTGTTTTAAGAGGAAAACAGATCTGCATCAGCTTTTCCAGAATACAGTGACTCAGCCTGAGCATGTCTGCAAGTCCAAAGTCTCCAAACTTAAGCTTAAACTCACAGAGATGCAAAGGCAATACTCCACACCTTTGAATATTTGAGTAATTTGTATGGTGGTGTTTCTTTATGTTTGTGGCACCTAAAGGCAGATTTGTCTTGAGGTTTCTTTTTCTAAAGTGACTTTTCATATTGCTCATGTATAAAGGTTTAGCTATTAAAAATAAAAGAAGTCTCTACATTAAAAATTACATTAAATTAGAATTAAATTTTGGGAGTAGACTTTAATAACTGTAGATATTCTGGGAGAATTGCAATTACCTAATACACAAGTATTGAAAATCAGGGGAATGCAGAATAATAATTAAACCTAAAATAAACACAGTTTAGAAACAGAATTGTGTGGTTCAGTTATCTCAACAGCCCTAATTCAGCCCTAGGAGAGTACTTCGAAGAAGCACTGTAAAAATTACAGTGATCCTGGTGCTAAATTGCTAAGTTTGTTATATATGGACTACTATAATAAGCTTAAAGATCCCATTATGGCCCCTGTCATGATGGGGAAGAGTAAGAATTTTTAGAGCAAGTCCCCGGTCCCACTCCCAAAAAGATACTGAAACACAGACCTTTGATTAAGTACATATCCAATATTAAGGGATGGGATTTTTTTTTGTTTCTGTTATTCATGTGGCCAACAATATAATGGCTGTTTCAGTTTGTACGTTCCCTTCCACAGATGTGTCAAGTTCCACACTGCAGAGACTCCAGGACAGCTCTCTTGCAACCATAAAATAGTTTTCATGTAAAGTATATGTGCATGACTCTCTAATTACTGACTGTATTTGCATAAAGAAGCCTTGGTAAGACAACCTGAACTATACTTTCTTAACTTCTGAATGTTTGACTTTGCAGCTTTCAAATTGCCCTTTTGGCAGAGACGTTATTTGCATGTATCTATGCAGAGCGTTGCTGGAACTAGCGGTTTTTGCTAAGCAGAGGTTGGGTAGCTAGGTAATTTCTTTGTGATTTTTTTTGTTGATCAATATTTCAGCTGGCTTTTAGGCATACAGCATATGTGGGTTTATTCCTATAGTTATATTTAGCAGCAAGAATTGGGTTTTAACAGAGTAACAAGACTATAGGTTTGTCAGGGCATTGAGTGAAGTGTCAGGTGTGGGAACAGAAGTGAATGAAGAACAGGATCAAGGGGGGACTGGTTCAGAAGCTTTAAGCTCCTCTCTCACCTTGGACTTACTGTTCTTTAAACCAGACAAAGTGTCTGAAGATTGTTTTCTCTCCTGTTTGTTAAGCATCAGAGACAGATACTGAATGATTGACCCTGGACACTGATTTCTTTCAGATTATCCAAAAAGTTAGTGAAGGGAAATCATTACCAGAGAGGGAAAATGGCCTAATGCTTGATCAGTAGTTAAGGATTTCGGAGCCGGTGATGTGAGCACTTCTTCCATCGCTGGCCTGAAAGCTGACCTTGGCGCTGAACCTCCTGTCTCACCTCATGTCTGTAAATTGGAGTGACAGCACTTTGTCACCTTGCAGGCATGTGGGGAGGTAAAGGCATAAGGACAATGCTGTGGGGAAAATCTGTGGTTTGGGCATCTGTATATTTGAGGGAAGGAAATCTAAGCAATTGAAATTGCTCTAGACTACCCGCAAAAATCCTTTTTGGATCTGAAAATACCATGAATAGATCTTTCCCTGAGGAAAACCATATATGGGTGTGTTTGGTGGCTCTTCTTGGGTAATGCTAGAAAACCACTGGACACCACTGGAAGTGACCAGTCTCTTTCAGTAGGTGGAAAAGACTGCACTCTTTGTGGCGTCCTCTTCTCTCTCCCTTGCCCCTGAACACATGCATGGGACAAACTACTAATTTCCTTTGAGATCTGTTGTTACTGGAGTCAATTTCCTAATTTCTGGGAGTCTCAGGCAATGGTTACTTTTTTTCCCTTGCAATGAAATACAGGATGGACTGCTTCAAGGCCATCATGAAAGGAGTGCCAGGGGCTTCTGTTTCAGAGGGAAGGGCTATGGGGGCTTCTCTGAACCATTCTTCTCCTTGCATTTTGTCTGCTTTGTGCACTGTCTCCTCCACCCATATTAGACCATATTCTTACAGTTTGGGAAAGGCAATGAACTAACAAAATTTGCTGATAATACTAAGGTATTTGGGGTAGTAAAGGAAAAGTCCTGTGCCATGTCACCTATGTAGCTCTTATAGAACTTAGTGACTGGCAGGTGAAACTCAGTGGAGATAAATATAAAGTGACACATGAGAGAGGAATCAATCCAACCTGAGTGTATAACGTGACAGACTCTGAGCTGACCATTACCATTCAGGTGTGAGAGCTTGGTGTTGTGACAGTACGGTGAAAACAGCAGCTTGGTGCACTTCGGCTGTCAAGAAAGCAAGTGAAATGGTAACAATTATTAGAAAAGGGATAGAGAACGAAGGAAATAATATTACTATGCTGCTGTGTAAATCCATATTTTGCCCATGCTTCAAATGCTATATACAGTTCTGGTATTCCCATCTTGCAAGGGTTATATAAGGCTGGAAAAGATTCAGAGAAGCACTTCAGATGCAATTGATGTGAGAAGCTGCTTCTGTACCAGGAATGACTAAGCTGAAAATCTTCAGTCTGGACAAGAGACACCTTAGGATAAGTGCAGGGTGAAGAAAAAGAAAGGTAGATAGAGCTGAGGTCTGTAAAAATTGTTGTCGGCATGGAACGGTTTGAGAGGATAGATTATTTACAACCTCTTTCAGTAAAAGAATTATGGACATCAAATTAAACTGAGAAGACTGAGAAGAAACAAAAAGTATTTTTTCTTCACACGTCATGTAGTCAATCTGTGGACCTTGTTCTGTAGGATGTAGCAGATGAGAAGGTTTCCACAGATGCGAGGAAACACTAGGCAAGTTAATGAAGGACAAAGCTATTGAGCATTCTTAAATTCTTAGAAATTATGTTGCAAAAGAAAAGAGAGAAGAAAAAGAAAAGAAAAACCAAGAAAGATGGAAGAAATTCCCCAATAAACAGCTATAAAAAAAATTCAAAAAGAGGCATTTTTATATCTTTATGAACTGCCCTTACCATTACACTTAGGAATAGTAATATAGCTTTTATAATGAGTTCATTGACAAGTCATTAATGCCTTCAATGTTAGTCAAACTAATCTTGCTTCCACGCAAGATAGCCATATTTGCTGATACAAAGACACAACTTGCTGCAAGGTTGTTGGTGTAAAGGATCTGTCTCCTTAGAGGACCAGACCATATGGTTGAACTACTGTAATTGCACAGGCGAAACGAGCAGTCATACGGGGGGCCGAAATGAGAATTGACAGAAGTTGAAGAGACAGCAGCCAGGTAAGGCCAGATTGGTAAGAAGAGAAAACATTTTTTTTTTATTTGCAGTGGATGGTGAAAAGCTTTGCCCTTGGAGTTAACTTGTAACACAGTCAAATTCTTTAGCTAAGACTAAGTGGAGAATAATGATGGGACTTTGTGGATTTTGAAAGGCAGCTGTTCCCATGCCTTTGCTGCCACTGGAATGATTTGAAATTGCAAACAGATGGAAAGGTAGTCTGCATAACACCAGGGGAGGCATCCATGAAAACACACATTTTTTAATACAGGACCATGTCTTAAACAAAAAATCCTATAAGGGTTGATGGGCTGTGTCTATCCAGTTTATGTCAGAACAGTGTAAGCAGAAAGAAAATACAATTCACTCTGACAAGAAAAACTAAGGTTAAAATGTAAACAGTCTCTTTGGCCTTCTATAGTCCGGCTCATCTTCATACCTCTGCCTGCCTGACAGGACCAGATTCTCTTCAAGCTCTGAAAGCCCACAAGACCCTCTGGCTGGATGCCCTGGATGCAGTCTCAGTTGCAGGGTGTACCTTGTTCGAATGCCTTTGATGAGATCAGATATTTGGCAAGTCACTTGAAAAATATCTGAAGGACTGCAGTGAGCTTAGCACTCCACTTCCATCTAAAAATTCTGCCAATACAGGGGCCAGAAGCTAACTTTGCTGCAGAACTGATGAGTTATATTAAACTGGGCTTAAACTAGACAACTTTTGCTTCTTTGGGCAGTTTCTCTAAATCCCCATGTAGGTTCAGCTGAACGACAGCGTGATCACAGTGTGTCACCAGGCCCAGAATAGCAACTCCTGGACATGCTGCATTGAAATCTGTTGTGTCCATTGTGCCAGCTAAAGGACTTGAGAGAAGTGTCTTGTAGCTCCACAATGTCAAGGCTGCTGGAGAATATTTTTCTGAGTCATAGAGTCCTCCAACTTTCCGTCTGAGTTTGGCAGTAGTGCACTACCCCGCACCCCTCCATCTGTAATGACATGACACCAGCCTTGTGCTTAACATGACTTTTTCCATATAAAAGGTAAGTCAGCATAGCAGGTGCATAGGGTCAGAAAGAGTTCCCTCTACTCTCATCACCTGTCTCATCCACATTTCACAAGATGAAGGATTTTTTTCTACCTGTGATATACGGCAATGGCTAATAGCAATGGCTCGGACTGTGTCCCAAGGAATGGCCATGCTCCTGACATGACTAAGGCAGAAGCCCATGTGTGGGGTTGCTTTCAGAAACCATGAAGTACCCTTTGGGGCTCCCAGACCTTTAGCTATGAGCTGTCTCTGTGGTCTTGGAAGGTTCAGTCTTGGAGCAGCCACCCCATATTCTTGGCTGCAACACTGTCTTAGAAGGTGGCATGGCCAACAACCCAGCTGAAGTGCCTCTACACCAATGCACGCAACATGGGCAACAAACAGGAGGAACTGGAAGCCACCATGCTGCTAGAAAGCTACTACCTGGTTTCCATGACTGAAACCTGGTGGGACAAATCCGTGACTGAAGTGTGGCCATTGATGGGTACAGGCTGTTCAGAAGAGACAGGTGAGGAAGGAGGGACAGAGGTGTTGCCCTCTACAACAAGAAACGGATAAAGTGTGAAGAGCTGCCTCTGAAGAATGGCCATGAGCAGGTTGAAAGCCTCTGGGTAAGAATAAGAGACTGAGGCAACAAAGGGAACCTTGTGATTGGTGTCCACTACAGGCTGCCCCATCAAGGGGAGCCTACTGATGAAGCCTTCTTACTTCAGCTACGGGAGGCAACACACTCACAGGCTCTCATCCTGCTGGGGGACTTCAACCATCCTGGCATCTGCTGCAAAAGTAACATGGCAAACTGTAGGCAATCCAGGAGACTCCTGGAGTGCATCGAGGATAACTTCTTAAGCCAGGTAATAGACAGCCCTACCAGACGGGATGCGATACTGGACCTGATGGTCACCAATCACAGAATCACAGAATGGTCAGGGTTGGAAGGGACCTCTGAAGATCATCTAATCCAACCCCCCTGCCAGAGCAGGTTCACCTACAGCAGATTGCACAGGATGGCGTCCAGGTGGGTTTTGAATGTCTCCAGAGTGGGAGACTCCACAGCCTCTCTGGGCAGCCTGTTCCAGTGCAATGCAAGTGAGCTAATTGGTGACATCAAGATTGAAGGCAGCCTGGGCTGCAGTGGTCATGCACTGGTGGAGTTCGCAGTCCTAAGGGATGTGGGTCAGGTGAAGTCAGGACCCTGAATTTTAGGAAAGCAAGCTTCCGGCTCTTCACGGAGTTAGTCAATGGGACCCCTGGGGAAACTGCCCTCAGGGACAAGGGAGCAGAACAGGGCTGGCAGATCTTCAAGGACAGTTTCGGTAGAGCACAAGAGCTCTCCATCCCCAGGTGTAAGAAATCAGGAAAAGAAGGCAAGAGACTGGCATGGCTGAGTCGAGACCTGCTGGTCAAACTAAAGGGTGGGAAGGAAACCCACAGGCAGTGGAAACAGGGAGAGGTATCCTGGGAAGAGTATAGGGATGCTGCCCGGTTGTGTAGGGATGGGGTCAGGAAGGCCAAGGTGTGGCTGGAGCTGAACTTGGCAAGACACACAAAGAATAACAAGAAGGGCTACTACAGGTATGTCAGCCAGAGAAGGAAGGTCAAAGAAAGTGTACTCCCACTGGTGAGTAAGACTGGCAAACTGGTAACAACGGACAAGAAGGCTGAGGTACTCAACAACTTTTTTACTTCAGTCTTCACTGGCAACCTTTCTCCCCACACTTCTTGAGTGGATGGACCACAAGGCAGGGACTGGGGAAGCAAAGTCTCTCCCACTGCAAGAGAAGATCAGGTTCATGACTACCTGAGGAACCTGAACATAGAGAGTCTATGGGAACTGACAAGGTGCATGCCAGAGTCCTGAGGGAATTGGCTGATGTAGTTACCAAGCCAGTCTCTGTGATATTTAAAAAGTCATGGCAGTCAGGTGAAGTCCCCAGTGACTGGAAAAATTGAAACATTTCATCCATTTTTTAAAAGGGTAGAAAGGAGGGCCCATGGAACTACCAACCTGTCAGCCTCACCTTTGTGCCTGGGAAGATCATGGAACAGATCCTCCTAGAAGCTATGCTAAGGCACATGGATGACAGGGAGGTGATTCAAGACAGCCAGCATGGCTTGACCAAGGGAAAGTGATACCTGACCAACCTAGAGGCCTTCTGTGATTGAGTGACTACATCAGTGGACAAGGGAAGAGCTATGGATGTCATCTCTCTGGACTTCTGTAAGGCTTTTGACATGGTCCCTCACAACATCCTCTTCATCCTGAAGAAGAGCAGGCCTTATTGTGGCCTCTCAGTACTTAAAGGAAACCTACAGGAAAGATGAGTACAAACTTTTTAGCAGGGCCTGTTGTGGTAGGACAAAGGGTAATGGTTTTAACTAAAAGAGGGTAGATTTAGACTAGATATAAGGAAGAAATATTCCAGGTCAGGTTGGATGAGGCTCTGAGCAACCTGATCTAGTTAAAGATGTTCCTGCTCATTGCAGGGGAGGTTGGACTGGGTGACCTTCTAATGTCCCTTCCAATCCAAACTATTCTATGATTCTATGATCCTCCAGTCCTTAAAGTGACTTCTCCTTGGAGCACATTACCAGCCAATGGCCCCGCAGTCAACAGATGAACATTTTGGCATCTGTACTTGTGTGCTACAGGAAGGCCAGGTTGGATGGGGCTCTTAGCAACCTGGTCTAGTGCGAGGTGCCCTTGCCCATGGCCGGGGGAGAGCACCTAGATGATCTTTAAGGTCACTTCCAACAGAAACCATTCTATGATTCTATAATTCATGTGTGAAAAGGGTGCATTAACAGTGAGGCTTTGAACTCAACCCCACAAAGATGATGTCACAATGGTTTTGGGGACTAGGCACTCACTGTTCTTATTTCTTCCATAAAACATTCTGAGATCAAATGGTAAAAAATAAAGGCTAAAAATTGCCATTGGAGGGATGAAAGTTGTGGTTGTTTTTTGTCTGAAGAACACTGACTAAAGTGTGGCAGTATAAGATTATGTTTACTTTACAGGTAAAAACACAGACAAGAATAGCTGCCTTAAAGACTTTTGGACAGAATCATTTATTATGACATTATACAGTGCAAAACAACAGCTCTTCCAGTGACAAACCAAAACCTAGGACTGGAACATTTCAGGGAGTGGTGCTTCACCTGCTGAATGTTGTAAAAGCATAATGGAGAGGGAGCAAAGTTTTCAGAACAAACCCTGTGGTTTTGGAGCCTAAGTCCCATTTTCATAAGGAGCAAGTACTTAGAAGACAAGTGTTCAGGAAACTGCTCTGAAATGGAAGTCTTAGTTTCTAAGTCACTTAAGAGACCTATTGAAAATATTGACTGAGAATCTGGACTTTAATTAGTTCAGAGTCCATCATGTGGAGGGAGAGAACATACTTTGTTCCCTTTCTTATGGAACAGTGAAAAGACAAATTTGCCCATGTTACTGTGAATACAGAGCTTTCTGCATTGGTCCAGTTCTGGATCGCATCAGCAAGGCATTGATTTTCACCCCACGCGCACCCCACTGTTATCCTTTAACCTTAATCAAGCTACATTTTTAGACAAGAATGGGGGGGAGGAAGTAGATTATTCCTCTCTGGAATTACTGATTTCTTCAACAGCAGTATCCTGGGAAATAAAATGTAGACGCTTCAGTAATATCAAAGGCAGCAGCTAACAAATGTACTTCTTATTCAATCCGTGAGTCTGGAAATTCATTGGGCACAGGGTGAAATGTGGTCACTGCTATCAAAGTATATTGTCTACTCTGGGAACAGAATTCTGGATGCGAACCAAAAATTTCTTGAGGGAGATAAGCTTGTTATTCAGACAGTAAAATGTTATGATTAACACCTGATGAAGCATTAAGGAATAGTAAAATTCTGCTACCTGGGAAAGATTACTTAGCAGGAGGTTGCCTGCACTTTGGCAAGCAAGCGTGTAGCAGGTGAACTCATCTCTCACTGTTCAGTGCAAAAGTGGATTTACATAGGCATTTTGTGGTGCAAAGAAAAGCAGAGCCACCCAGTCAACTGCAGAAGTGAAGAGACAGACTCTGCTTCTCTTTGCAATAAAATACCCCAGATATAGGAATTCTTGCCCCACCTATGGATCGCCAGTACAAAAGAAATTAAGTGCAAGTTAAGTGGGGTTTATGTTCGCTTTCACAGCTTGTCAGACTCAGCTTTTTTGTAAATTTGCCTATTTCTTTCATCATGTTGAATAACAGGAATGATTTGTTCCCCCTGCTTGCAATGGCACCACTTGCCATGCACCCCAGCGTGCTGCTGTCCTGTATTGCCTGTGAGCTCCCACCAAGACCGTGCCTCTCTTAATCACACCTGAGGGGATGGTGCATGCCCAGCTCTCGTCCCAACATGTGCCAGCAACTCAGCAGATCTAGAGAAGTGGTGAAGAGAGTGCCTTGTTGAAAATCCAGACCAATGCACACGCTGAAGCCTGTACATGGGTCTTGCGAGAAGCAAGCTCTAACACAGACCCACGGTGGATACTGCTAAACTAGAGTCTAATGGGACATCTAGGCTTACGCCTTCGGCCTTGCATACACTTATGCTCTTTGAAGTTCCCACTTTAGTCTAAAATGGCAGAGGTTCCATTGGGGACTGGTTATATAAAATAAAAAGGAGTCTTGAGGGATGCTGGCCAGCCTCATTAACAGACTCTGCTGAGCATCAGCTGCTGACCCACTGGCTTGAATTTATCACAGTGAATAGTAATGCTGATTAATGCTCAGTTACTATTTTTGCATGTTTCGTTTAAAAAATTTTAAAATATTTTAAGGTGACGAGATAACCTTTTCCTTTTTTTTTTTCTTTTTCTTTTGTTCTTTTTCTTTTGTTTCATTCTGATGAGAATGAAAATTAACAGCCAACCCTAGAAAATCTAGGTTATTGGTCCTGAAGTGAGGTTAACTTGGAGTTACGGTTTTGTTCAAGTGCATACACCCCTGAGTCAAACTGAACCCAAACATAGTCAGCACATGGGCAGATTTACACCTGTACAAAGGGAGATTGAGTGGCCACCACTCTGCTCTGAGAAGATGGGTGATTAAGGTTGTGGATTAAGACAGATGATTGAGTTTCAGGGGATGACTCTGCATATGTGTAATGGGCAGGAACAGTACAGACTTCTCAGGAAATCAAGATTTTGTGCCTGTTATCCCTTTCTGTCAATAAAAGTGGTAATGCTAGCTTTACACAGTAAACTATTCACAGCTGTGAAGACTGAGTCTCATGCATAACTAATGTGACGCTTTCCAGCTTCATTTGGGACCTCCAGGCAGAGCCGTAATCCAGATAATGCTGGGGGGTGAATGATTCAACAGCATAGGAGGCTGAGAAGAATCACCCCCATGTAAGAGCTTCAGGGCAAGCATTAAGCAAGGAGGTCCTGGCACCTCCATGTGTTCTTGAACTGTCCTGTGTTGATTTTAATCAAACAGGCAAGTTTGCCCATGCACTTCACTAATATCTTCTCTAATCTTCATGTTTCCTGGTTGACATTTTGGGCAGTTTCATGCTTCTGTGATGCCATTTGACTAACTTTATGTGGCACAAGTATTTGCACACATAAAAAAGTCATATTTGTGTTGAATGCCCATTGTATTCTAAACGGCAGACTAACGCTCATGGGTTGACGAGAAGAAAAATGGATCTGAAATGAAAGAGAAGTGATACCAAAACCTCAGATAGCTCCATTATGTTGACTGAGAATAATGGAGAGGAAAGGAGCTGAGACAGAACATCTGTCAGTAAATAGAAACTGGATTTAGGTTATAATAAAGAAGTCCTGGAGCATACTTCATGGAACACCAGCAGATCAGCAGTGTCATGGGTTGACTTCAGTGGAGTTTTTCATATGATTGAAGTTTATCCATTGTTCGCAATGTCTGAAAGGGCTTCCTCGGTCATAGGTGGGGAACATGACAGTATGGAAATGTCTTATTGCCTTACATTGAATGATTTTCCCTATTCTATAGGGATATTCCCTATTCTACCCACCAAATGTAGGAAAGACAGCAGCACAAGATGGTGCAGGTGAATAAGATTGTGGCAGAGGGAAGTTGTGATAACTGCAAGAGAGGAAGACTAAATAATGGCTCTTCATCCAAGCCCTTTCTATCAAATTTCTTTTGCTGTTTGGAGGGGGAAGAAAGGAGAAGATAGCTTTGTAGAAGTGAAACATCGTGGCCCTTTTGGTTTCAAGGACACTGCTTTGTATCCATCCAATTTTATTTGTTGATATAAGAGTAGCCATTGTGTGTGATTGTTCTCTGAATGTGAAAGTGGTTATCAAGCTTTGGGAGGGCTTTGAGTAAATTTGAAGCAGTTTAGGACAAAGTAAGAAGTGCGCAAAATAAGCGAGTCTAGAAGAATACTTGAAGGTTCAAAAGTTGCTTAAGGCCAGAAAATAATAAAGAATCATATGCCAGGGGAAAGATCCCCGAAGGAAAATTACTACAATTAACAAAGGAAAGTAAGATTTACAGTGGTACATCTGTGCATTGAATCGCAAGAAATTACAAGTATCTAGGAAAAGAAAATGTCAAGTGTACTTTAATATAGATTTCATGGTTTGGGGGTTTTTAGATTTGGAGGGAGGGAGGAGTTGTTATTTACTTTCTTCGTTTTTTTTAGCACTCTGATGCAGTTCACTCATGCCCTGGATCTGCTTCTCTGTCCAGCAATATCTCTGGGAGCAAACACCTACATTACTAGTCACTTCAGGCAATACGTATTCCATATTCTCACACTATGTCTGTTTACTTCAGGGATGCGCATCTTATTTCTACTGAACATTAGCAGGGAAAACTCAGAAATGTACCTCTGTGATTTTATAACCTGATAAACTGCATACATCGAGTGGCCATAAGAGCCCTCAAACTTCAGCCAAAGTAAATCTGCATGTGGTCCAAGGCTGGGCCTGGGAGCCAGAAGTTCTTACATTGTCTTCAAACGATTCCCTCCACAACTTTGGGTGAGTCACAAAAGCTGTTTACATTCCCACCTGTACATGGGGAAATTTATTCTTGCCCTACTGCTTTGTAATTGATCTCTGACTACAGGATTAGGAACTGGACCTTAGGTACTTTATTTGGCATTGTGTGTCAGAATTGAATAGCTGTGGATAGAAAACAATCCTGATCAATAAAAATTATCTGTTCTCAAAGCTGATTTTTATTATTTTTTTATTACATTTCATTTTATATCTGGACAATTGACATTTCTTATAGATTAATTGGGACCTTTTTTTCCAGGACCTGTCATTCTCAAGTTTGAACTCTCATTTTAGAGACATATTTGAAGCAGGAATATATTGACATTTTACCTTTCAAATCAAATGAATGCTTGTTAAACTGTTCTCTTTTTTTCAGTTCATGGTGTAACGTGTGGACAGGACACACATAAAGAGACAGAGCACGAGGAACGTACATTCTGTTCACCTCCAATTCTCCTGTGAACTTCATGGATGGTCCGGGGACATGGGTGTGTTTTTAAAGCTAAGCCAGCATCGCAGGTGCTGACAGAACAGAAACTTGCTGGATGCCTTGTAAATTAGGCACAGAAATAGTTTTATAGAAATGTGTATCAGCCAGCATGGGGATATGACTACACGCACATATGGAGTTCTTTCCCACTCCATATAAATCAACTGTATTGCAGTTTGTGTATCTGTCCTCTTCTGTGCCTATTTGTCATGGAGGCATTGAAGGGTCTGATGGTTGTCAGTGAGATAAATCAAAAGCCACACTGTAACTGTTGTGGTGCAGTATTTTCCACCGTTGCCTCTCAAGTTAGATATAATCAGTACTGAATTTCCAAGTTTATTTACAGCATTCAAGGTTCAGAAAGCGATAGTGTGTTTTTTATGTTGCCTGATATTTTCCAGCTGTTTTTAATTTGTGCATCTCTTGAAGGGCTCTGTATGAGTCATCAGCTCAGCACACAATGCTTACTTTTCATTGTTAACCTCTCATAATTCACCTTAGCAGTGCCTGCTGCACTTTTCAAATCAAGGCAATACTAACAAATCCATTATGTTAAGAGACGACGTTATATGCTGCTGCTGGAAGATATGGGTTTGGAATTATGTTTATTTTACACAGTTCAACATATTCTTCCATTTGGAGGGATGGCTATGCTTATTAGGGCAATTACTTGACAGCCGCTGCCATAGTGAAGGTCACAGCAGGAGTCAGGGAACATTTTTCAGGACATTTAGGCAGCAGAGACAGGACAAATCCCTTAGATTAGGCTTGTCCATTGTATCATGTGGGAGGCTGGAGGCGGTAAATGACACTTTTATCTTGTCTCTCTTCTCCCTAATTCTTTCCAGAAGCATTCTCAAACAGTTTGGGTCTGCCCTCATGCATGAAGCATGGGGGAAGCTGAGCATGAAGCTGCTCTCTCTCCTCTAGGACAGGGCAGTAAAAGAATGAATCATAGAAAAATCTCATTTAGAAGGGAAAATTATCTGGATGAAACATCTAAGCAAGGCCTTAGGTTAAGTTATACAGAATCTTGTCTTGCCAGTTCTTGAATATTTCCCCCACTTCTCCAGACAATGTATTTCAATGCTTTACTGCTCTCACAGTGAAGCATTTTTTTCTTATATCCAGACAAAATTTCCCCTGAAGTAACTTGTGCCCACTGCCTCTTGTCCTGTCACCATGCATCCCTGTGTAAAGAGCAGCTCCACTTATTTACAACTACCTCCTAGGTATTGAAACACCACGATTAGGTTCCCCTGAGCCTTTCCTTCTCTCTNAGTTTTCCAACCATCTAATCATCTTGATGGCCCTCCACTGGACCATCTCCAGTTCTCTTGAACTGAGAGGACCAAGTCTGGCCTAACACATGGTGAGTGGAGTGGGATGACCACTTCCCTTGATCTGCTGGCTACAGACTTGCAGACGCGGCTCAGGGCCCGATTTCCTTTCATTGCTGCAAGAGCACATTAGTCCTTCCTGTTCAGCTTGCTGCCTGCTTAGAAACCATGTCCTTTTCTGCAGAAAATGGAAAGGCATTTTTTTTTCAGGGGGGGGGAGGACAATGATAAATTTGCCCAGTCATGGGCAAATCCATAATGAGAGCTACCATCTGATCAACGCTGGTGGTCACGGTGTTGGTGTCAATGACCCAATGCTCCCCCCGAGTATAACATCTAGGACTTTGAATGTGAAATGTTTAATGCAAGTGTTGCTGCACTACATCGATGACAAACTAAAATGAGATCCTTGTGGTGGCAAAGCCAAATTCTCAAACATTAAGCAGCAGGTAGGTTTTTGAACTTCCCATACAAGCACAGTTTTGTCCCAGCCTGAGTCCATTTTCAGGACCTGTGCAAAAAGTAGACTGTGGACATATAATTAAAGACTAAGCACATTATGTATGCCATGTTGGGCATCCAATTAACATTTGTACTGCCTAACTAATACTTGGCCTTCTTTTTACATTCCTCTCAGTTGCTGGGTACTGGTGAAATGTTGTGACAATATATTTCAGGTTAATTATGCATTATTCAAGTTTTCTTTTCTAAGCTTTGAATCATTGCCTTGTAGCTTAATTGAAAGTCCCCTTGTTGTGTGACTGACCTTTTTACTATTCATTGTTTTATAAAAGCCCCCCACTGTCTGCCGCTCATCCACATTAAGTGGGCTGAGCCTTTCAGATCTGGTATCCAGAATCTCTACTTTGTGGTTTTTCACTGTGGCAGACGTTTGATTGCATGCCTGGCTCTCTCTCTCTTCTTGGGTCTTCTGTATTGCTTCCTGCCCTGTTTTCTGTACAGTTAAACACTATCTTTGCTTTCCTCTCTGCAGTCAAGATTTCTGCAATTATCAAATGTCCACAGTGACGTTCCTCACTTCCTCTTAAGTATTTAAAATGAATTTAAATGTTATCATTAAGAATAGCATTTAAAAGCTATTAATGTGGATGGGTATTTCAGTAGAGATCAACACTCACTGTTTGCATTTCTCTTTGAAAGAAAATTACTTTGACTTTCACTCCCAAGACTGTTTTTGAATGATTGAGGAAGCTGTGCTTCCCCACTGCAATTGAAAGGACATTTTGATGGCTACGAAGTGGTGGTGGAAAAAAAAAAAAAAGAAATAACATCACAGTGGAAATAAAACTGGCATTCGCTATTTCTCCTTGTCACAGATGTCAGCTTTCAATTCAGACTGGAGGTAGAACTAGCAAACATATTTAGTGCTAGGAGCAATACTATTGTTTACCCCATAGATTTTCACCAGGCTTTTTTTTATATTCTCACCAGTACTAAAGGCACCCACAATTCTATGTGTCTTCCAAGCTGTGTTGCTAAGGGACAGACTGTAGACACACGCTGTGATCTGCCACAAGTAAAGCTTAAAATGCTAATTTGGTCTGGTTGTTAGCACATTGCTGATACAAGATTGCAATGCATTTTTGGCCATGAAAAAATACAATCTGTATTCTAATCCCAAATAAAGGTTTTAGGATTAGTGATCTTAGAGTACCATGAAATTGTAATAATGAAACACCAGTCTATGCTGTAAGAGGCAGTTGAGAATTCAAGTGCAGTGCTTGTAATTTCAGGAGATAATTATTTTTCTGATAAGATCTTCCATGTAAGAGACTTTGCATGTTTTTGTATTGGTTTCCTGTACAGACAAATAGTTTTCATTTTATTTCCTAATTATAGAGTAATGCAACTTGCAATATAGTTGTCTTTTGCTGCATAGTTCATGCACATCATACTACCATATGCCTCATAGTTAAATAACTCAGATGCAGAGGAAAAAATAATAAAGAAAATTTGGTGAAAAGAAGAGAAGTATACCCAGAGAGTTGAAGACAGGTGCATTCCCTGGATTCAGTCAGAGAAATAAGGTCTGGAGGTCTGTGGAAAATAAGGGCTACCTGGGAAAAGGAAATGATGCCAGCAAACGATTCTGTGATCTCACAAAGCTTTTCACATGGGAAGGCAACTAGAAGTTGCAACAGGTTCATTCACACACGAATAGAGCAGCTGAAACTAAGGAGTGCAGCAGATGGCAAAATATTACCCATCAGTTGTTGTTATTGTCATATTTGTGTAGCCCCTGGGGTCTGAAACTGAGATGAGCAAGAACTCTTTGCCACCATCTACTGATGAACTGGGGGAAGAGACATAATTAATTTTCACAGATGATGTTCATGACAGGATGGATACTTTTGAAATTTTGCTTATGACTCATTCAAGGATAGGAATAAAAGGAAAACAAACTTTCATTATCTACACAACACTTCTAAGAAGCAAAGAATTAGCTCTTGTGTCACTGGATTACACAGGACAGGAATTCTGGCATAGGGGGAAAAATGACTAAGAGCTTGATTTTCAGCCTATTCCTTCTGTTTTGTAATGAATTGAATTCCTCAAAATGAAACTGGAGAATGAAGCTGTCTTGGATGTGGAGAGACTATAAAGAGGTGAAAAGATATCTTTATTCAGTTCCAAAGAAGCTTCAATTACTGCAAGAGAGGGAAAAGCCTTAAGATCCTGACCTTGCACTGCACCTAAATATGACTATATCCTCAACAAGAGCCAGAGCCAGCAAGGTGCTGGGAAATGAGAGAGAAGAGAACAGTGGTACAAAGAGGGCACCATCTCAAAAAGACACAACAGCACAGGGGCAACATGTCAAGGGACAGAAGGCTGGCTGCTCAGGGCACACCTTTCCTCCCCAGACAGAGTCAATCCCACCTAAGCGCTCTCCTACTCTAAGACATCACCAGGGCAAATGTGTCCTGTGGAGGTCACTGGGGGAAATGGCCTCATTTCCTTAGGTTTGTGGAGAGTGTCTGAATCATATCTCTCTTTAGTGGCATCCTGTTATTCCATTTGGTATCTGCATTTCTTGATGTCAGCAATTTCTTGCAGAAAAAAAGTCACTTTATAAATATGTCATCACCCTATCTTATTGAGGTGCCCGGTATACAATATTGGATAGTAGATTGTGGAGGCAGTCTCACAGGAAAAAGAAAGTCATCTGTGTCTTGCAATAACTAGGCAAGTATTTCTAGGAAATGTACCTCTTTTTTTATTTGAGGGTACAACATGTCGCTTTCCAGGGACAAATAAGCAGGGAGTGGACGTTAGGAGCAAGGACAAGATCTCTAGTCTCTCGTAAATAGACATGAATGTGCTATTGATGTGCTTCAAGCCATCCAGGAACATGTAAACATGAGTAACCCATAACTGGAGCTGAATAAATATAGCTCGTCTCTCCATACAGCTTCTTGACAGCTTGAAATGAAAACCTTGCCTCCCTGCCAAAGGCAGAGAGGAGAGGGACAAGGCAACTTCAATGCAAGCAACAGGGGAAAATGTGTGTTAAGGCCAAATAGAGCTCTTTTGCTTTCTTCTAGATTTTCCTACCACTTTTTTGTGCAGTATCCTTGAGAAAAATCACAAAATCGGGGAACATGTTTTTTTATTTAGGGAATGCACTTGACATTAGCACAGAGGCCTTGAAGGACTAGCTTCTGTCTGTCCCTTTCTTTGTCCCTTCAGCAAAGACCAGCAACCAGGGGACCTGTGCTAGAGCCTAAAGTGCTCCAGACTCCACAGAAAATGGATTCATTTATATTATAAATGCAAAGAGAATTTCTCCTACACAGGAGGAACCTCAGCTTCCCCAAATAAGTCCTCCTGAAATCCAGGAGATGCTCTGCACGTCATGTTTTCATCTCACTCTGCCTTCACTTTCTTGCATTGAATTGATGCAGAAATAAAACTAGCCCTGACTCGTTGCTTTCCTAAGGTGAAACTCTCTCTTCTGGCTGCTTTACAACAGAGGCACCAGTAAACACATCTAACTCTCATTCCTATTGTATAAAAACATGCTGCCAGCAGTTCTGCTCTCTGCATCTTCAGCTTCTAGCTGGGAGCACAGGATTAAGATGGACAGTCTTAGCTGTCTTACCTTCCTTTGGCATTTCAGCACTTTTTATTGTTCCAAATAATGGAAACTTCTTAACAGCAATGCAGGAAGCTTGAAGTCTGAAAGAGGTCCACAAGGGCAAGTAGTAAAAGAAAACTCATTAACAGAAATTTTTGAACCTCAGCATTTTAGTTCAGATGGGGTTAAGTTGTGGAAGAGAGTTGGGACAAGCTTGTGGTTTTATTTTCTTTAGCTTGTTCTGTTTCTTATTGATTGAAATTTGATGGCCCTTGAAAACCTTTTGCCCCTCCAAACTCCAAGCTTTTATGAAAAATACAAAAATAAAATCCAAAGCATGTGAACCAATATTCAACAGCTGAATGATATTACCACCTATCCTCCCCACACCTGCTCAAGCTAATATTTTCAGTCTGTCCCAGTCCTCCATTTCACTTTTCCCTCTGCCAAAAAGTGAGATAATGTCTTTTGGTGTTCCAGGGCAGGAAGAGAAAAGTGAGTCAACTCTGCATGTCCAAATTACTTGATGATGACATTTCATTTTCAGCTGCCCTCATCTACATTGCCTGCCTCCACAAAGAAAATACAGGAACAGAAATGCTTTTCAGTTTGACCAAGGGCCACTGAATCAAAGTCTTAGCAATCCTGAACTGTACAGACTAATGGTTTGGAATAAAAATGAATCCTCATCTCCAAAATTTCCTGTCTGAACCCTCCAGCAGGGAGATTCGCAGGTTGGATCGGGACTGGTTTAGCCCTGCACTACAGGGAGGAGTATATAGAACAAAATCCTCATCCCATGGAAGGCGGTGTGGCATGTGTCATGTGTCCTTCACTTGAAAATAAGTTTTGTGTCATACCTTCCCCAGTGATTCAGACTCCTCAGATGTTTGGACTTTCTTTGCTGATTAGAAGTCCATGAGAACTTGCTGTCAGCCAAAACTAAGCAGCTGAAAATATTCCTATGATGTATTAATCAATTTAATTTAGCATGGTCTATTTGTATGTCATAATGACTTCCTAAAAGCCTTGCCTGGTGGCACAGAAATCTCAGAGGGAATACTACTGTGCAGATGCAAGGAGGACATTTCTAATTAATACAAGAACTTTCTAAACGCCATTTTCCTAACTCAGCATTCTTATGATTGGTACAGAGAAAAAGTACTTATAATTCCCAGTAACCTTTTTATCTTTTTCTTCTTTCATGGCTTTCTACCTCAACATTTGGGTTTTTTTCCCCCAAAAATGGTACACATTATGACCCCACCTTTCCTTGACACCTAAAAGCTAGCAAATTATAACAATGGTAAGAATATTTTATAGCTTTCCACTTTTATTACCACTAAATGCATCATTAAGTGTAAATTGATTGCAGCAGAGAGTACATTAATTGTGACAGCAGTACGAAGCCCTGATTTTCTGCTGATACCACACTGCTTTCAGGGTGACTGCAACATTACTTCCCCAGAAGAACCTGACTAACACTTGTGTGTTGGCCCATTAGCATGAGGATCCAAGGGGCCCTGGAGTCCTAAAGTACAGCAGGATTATATTTTGCAAGCCTGTGAAATCAAGTTTAGCATCTTTCCCCAACAATTTCTCTTCTCACACCCACACAGACTCTTTCATTCCTTGGTACTCAAATTCCCGTTTCTGTGGGTTTGGATGGTCCCATGCCATCTCCTAGATTCTTCTGTAGAGTCTTATTTTGCTCTCTCTGTAAATTGTTGTGATTGACAACAATTATGTCCTACATGAAGACTTGGCAACCAGTGCAACCTCTCCCATCACAGGCTGTGGCAGTATAGACATACCAAGCTAGCTTTTAGCCAGTCTGTTCCAGCACTGCAAGCACTGGTGCTGTGACCCTTGGAATAAAGCACATGCCGGAGCCCATCCCAGTCCCATCCGCCACCCCTATGGATCCCCAAGATTCCTGAGGCCAGCCAGGGCTTCGATATGAATGACAAAGAAAGGCTGCTGGACAATGTCCTGTTAAATTCCACATCTGGAAGAGAAAGAGGAACAGGATTATCATCTTGGTCAGTTTAGAGATGGAAGGAGCAGCAATACACCCACTTTCAGTAGCACAATACCTCCCTTTTTAGAAGACTGTAAATTTCCACCTGGAGTCAGAGAATACCCCTGATATGTTTCCTCAACCTGACCGCTCTTAGTGACTTCCCAGTCTGAAGTGGTGCTTTCTCTGTCCATAAAATCAAGCAGGTTCCTAGTCAGGCTGCGAAGAAAAGGTATCATTCCCCTCCTCATTGCTGTCTCCAGTAAAACCCTGCTATCAGGGCTTAGCTGCTGATTGCTGATGTGCACATGGGAAGAACAGACCAGTTGCAGCCAGGTTGCTTTTAGAGAAAACTCTTTGTCAGAAACCTGTTGTGTTGTCAAGACTATAAAAGAGATGACTCAAGCACCAGGAGGAGATATCTTATTTACTATGGTAAATAAGTGCAATTTGAACTCAGTCCATTTTCTGGCTTTAGTTTAGAGATCATACTCAGGCTAAGTCCTTTTCCAATATTGTATCTGGCAATAAACAATAAAGGGAGCTGGCAAGCCCTCCACAAAATCAACTCTAACATTTTCCACGATCATGATCTGAACCCTGCACTCATGTTTTCCTTTTGACAGTGGACTTTCACTGCTCAGAGTGACATTTGGAATCATTCAATCCACCCTGTCTGGAGCGGTAATGCTTGAGCAAACCAGCGATTCTGCTGTTGTCCAGACAACACCACATCACTGTGTAACATTTTCATCTCTCCAGGAATAACAGCAAAACTTCAGACCTTTGGTTCTGTCTTGTGAGAGCTGACTTCTCCGGGCTGATGGCTTTTGACCAGGAGCATCAACACACTTGTTTGCACTGTGTTTGTGCAAGTATGTCCTTTTGCAATTTCCTAAACTAGGGTAGATCTTTAAAAAGTTAACAAAACATCTCCTTAAATAATAAACAGCTCTAAAGTTCCTTTCAGGCTAGGTTTCTATAAAGAACATATTATGGTGGTACCTTAACTGCCCTAAATTTTAGATTGTTATGATATATATTATTTTTAAGCATGCAAAAATTAAACGTCTCCCTCAAAAAATGTTTCTACAGAAATGAACTAAACTAGTAACAGAGAGTTGGAATATTTCATATATATAAATAAATAAATAAAACAAGCTGGTGGTTGAAATAAGTTTTACTATGCAGATCCAAGCCTTCTCTGAGATCGGTTTCGCCTGAGCCCTTGAGCAGAGGGCTGGGTATTACTGTAACCTTCCAGTTAACTGCTTGGAAGGGTCTAATGTAATTTCGTGTTCTGTGTGAATACTGAAATCACAGATGCTTTTTCGGTGAGTGTATGGGGATTTATCATTTCTGTTTCCCTCACAGAGAATAAAATAACTATGATTTCACAAAAGATCTTTTTCCCTTGAAAATCATTCCAAAAGGTAATTATTGACCATCTCTAAAATTGACACCACCTTTGGAATGTTCTTTGAAATCTACTGAGGAAAAGTAGTAATAATAGGTCATCTCTTCACTTCTATTGCTTCTGTCTCAAAGTTAAGAAACACTTTGAATTTAAGAATTACAGTGAACCATAAAAACTTTTTACACCAAATTGTAAATCCTTCTGTTTTATTACAATAAACATAAGGGTCTGACTTTCTTGGCATAGGTAGTTTTATGACATCTATTACTAACAACAGATGTCAGCTAATGAAATCCAAATAATTGGGGGGGGGGGGGGTTATATAATTTTCAGTGGGTTTTACTAAAAGCTGAGTGTTTGAGAAGCTCAGAGATAGTGGGAAATGTTCCTTTCTCATATATATATATTAAAAAGGCATTTTCTTCTTTCTCTTTCACTCTTCTATGAAATCTTTTCCTCCAAATCTTTCTCAAACAGACCTCTGTTTTCCAATACTAGATCTGACATCAAATTACCTTTTTTTATCTTAAACATTTAAGTCCATTCAACAAAAGCATACAGAGTTTTTCACAGTTCTGCTCACATGATTTTTTTTCTTTGTATTAAAGAAAGAAAAGGAAGTAAAGAATCCTAGTGTGTAAGTACTTTGCAACCAGCAATACTTGTTTGGTAAGAAAGTGGCTTAAAAGGGATTGAACAAAACAAAAATGGATTTTTGTCACTGCAGACTTTGTTTTTTTCTTTCTAGGCTGGGATACATTTCTAATCTGTGGGGGGAATTAAATCCTCCAGTTTGAATTTCCTCCAAGCCAGAACTCACTCACAGATGAACGCACCCTATGCCTCCTGTCTCAGACACCACCACTGCTGCAAACTGGGGCCTCCTTCCCTCAGGCTTCAAGGGGAAACAGGTTTTGCTTCTACTGTCAGCTTTGCACAGATCTGGGAATAACCTTAAAACCAGGCTCACCCTGCAGAGGCACTGTAAATACTCAAGCCCTGAAAACAAGGTTACATCACCTAATCTTTGGTTTCTTTGGTGTTTTGTTTAGGTTTGGGTTGGTTTGGGTTTTTTTTCAGAGACAGAACTGAGATGAAATGTAACATTTAAACTGAGGTCAAATTTCTCCTTCAGGATGGACTGGCTCATGCTTGGTTCAGTAACACTTCTCCATAGTTTCTTCCTTAAAAAAAAAATTATGGATATATGTATCTTAGGTGCTGCTGAACTAGCAACCAGCAGTGGAGATGGAAGTCAGTGGTTTAATGGTTGGAGGGCTTAGGTTGACTTCTTAAGTTCTTTCTCTCCTCCATGGGGTTGATAAAACGAAAGAAGTGTTGTGATTAACAACCTTCTCGTTTCAGTTTTTCTGGCTTTCTCATTAACCAAAAAGTGTCATTTTAAGGTGCTTTTATCTCTTAGGTTTCTTGCTACCCTTTACCAGACATTAATGCCTCTTCCTTATCCTGCTTATGGGTCAGGAGAATAGACCTTAGTCCCATTCCTCAGCTGCTTCAAATTGTGAGATCACCCAATTGCTTCTAGCAATACGAATGAGCCAGTTTATGGGGGCACCATCTCTGAGTACAACATAATTTGCCAGAACTCAGCTGTCCTAGAAAGATGAATGCTTTCCCCCTGCCCTTGACCTTGCTTTGGAAGAGCAGAGTTATGGTTTCAGTGATCTGCTGTCCACTCACTTATGGTACACTGTGTAGAAGACCCAAGATGAGATTCAACCAACTGAATGCAATAACCTGCAGCACAGACATCTCTGAGTGAACTACTCCGGGTTCCCACTACAGTCAACGCAGAGATGGTCAATGGAGACACTGGAGTACCTAGAGCTATTCAGTCCTGACTTGGTTGCCTAAGCACCTAAATATCATTTGAGACTCCCTGAACCGGGTCCATTGTGTCACTCTAAGTAAGCTCCTACATTTGGTCAAAAGATTCCTGTCCTGAACTTCCCTGAACCTGTTGACCTGCTCCCAATGAACTACAGTGGGACCCAATGTTCATGTAGAGATACCTGGACTGAGGACACCCAGGGTGGGTCTTGTTTGAGACTAAGACACCTAAATATAGGTATCTACCTGAAGGCATGTGAAAAAGCGCTGGGTTGCTCATACGTCTGCCTAGCATCATCTGTGATACCCTACAGTATCAAAGACGTCTATGTGGAGATGGCTGATGAGATACAGTCTTATGGGAGATCTCTACTCTTCCCAAGTGGCACACAGATGCCATGGAAGATAAAACTCACCTAAAATTCACCTATGTGTGGGCTACATCCTGGGTGTGTATGGTCTGATAGTTTATGAGAATCTAGTCAGTACATTCAGAGGAGCCCAGTAAGCAATGCAGCTAATAGGTACCTACTTGAATGCAAGCTAAAATCTCCCAGAGTCACATAAAAAAATAATACTCAAAATCAAAGAGTTGAAAAGATCTAGGATGTAGATGAGGGGTTTTGTTCCATGGGTCTCCTGTCTCTGTATGTCCATTTCAAATCCAGTCAATTCCAGACCCTGAATAGGAGTCTCCACTAGCAGCCTTTCAAGTATAACCATGTCTTCTTTTTTTTTTCAGTTTGGGTGCTCTTTTCCCATAGTACTGCACATTTTTAAGGGGTTCAGTGCAGACTCCTCATCCACTTTTAATCTGTCTGTGGCACAAGAAATCGAGGGCAAAATTGTTCCTAACCCTACAGTTCAGAGATCTCTGCCTTTTCAACCCCCAAGAAAGAAATACGCTGTGCATTACATACTGCAATGGCCAGAAAGAGCACGCAGTCATACAATCAGCCACAATATGACTGTAAGAAGGCATTGGACTGCATCTAACTTTTATTGAAACACCAAAGTCGTCTAAAGCCTCATATCACCAGAGGTATCTTTCAGACCAAATACATGCTACAGCCTGTAAAAATTAAGCTAGTCATTATAAACTTAATCTGCAGTCTGAATGGCAAAATTGAAAAGCACTCAAGCATTAAACTGTGCTTCTTAAAGGTAAAATAATAAACCAAAATGGGTAATAAATAAATAGCTTTAAAGATTGCGGGGAGCAGGATAGTGGGCTTGAGCATTTCAGTGGAAATTGTAATGTATTATGGCTCTGAGTAAAGTTGAATGTCTTCAGTAGGCAGCTTTTGCCACTAGCTGGTTTGTAACAGTTATTGGCTTTGTGGAGAATCTTACGCACCCTTACTGTTTATTTTTTCTTAATTTAAGAAAGACAGGTAGCTTTGTCAATGTGAAGTGCTGCTTGGAAACCTATTAACTCATCCTTAAAACACATAGACTGCTTGACAGCAAAGTTAATTAGTGCTTCATAATAAGCTTTTTTTTTTCATTAGTCAAAGATCTTTATTAGGTTAACTCTATTCTAATTGCTTCTCTTAATGAAGGTGACCGTGGCTACAGGGTTCATAAATAGAATCATAGAATTGTTGAGGTTGGAAGGGACCTTCAAGATCATCAAGTCCAAACATTAACCTAACACTGCCAAACCCACCACTAAACCATGTCCCTCAGCACCATGTCTACCTGTCTTTTAAATGCCTCCAGGGATGGCGATTCCACCAGAACAGGGCAGCCTGTTCCAATGTTTGGTAACCCTTTCAGTGAGGCATTTTTTCCTAATATCCAATCTAAACCTCCCCTGGCATAACCTGAGGTCCTTTCCTCTTGTCCTATCGTATGTTACTTAGGTGAAGAGACTGACCACCCCACCCCGCCTCGCTACAACATCCTTTCAGGTAACTGTACATAGCAATAAGGTCTCCCCTCAGCCTCCTTTTCTCCAGGCTAAACAACCCCAGTTCCCTCAGCTGCTCTTCATAAAACTTGTGCTCCAGACCCCTCACCAGCTTTGTTGTCCTCCTCTGGACACGCTCCAGCACCTCAATGCCTTTCTTGTACTGAGGGGCCCAAAATTCAACACAGCACTCGAGGTGAGGCCTCACCAGTGCCGAGTACAGGGGGACAACCACTTCCCTAGTCCTGCTGGCCACACTATTCCTGATACAGGCCAGGATGCTGTTGGCCTTCTTGGCCACCTGGGCACACTGTCAGCTCATATTCAGCCTGCTGTCCACCAACACGCCCAGGTCCTTTTCTGCTGGGCAGATTTCGAGCCACTCTTCCCCGAGCCTGTAGCACTGCATGGGGTTGTTGTGACCCAAGTGCAGGACCTGGAACTTGGCCTTGTTGAACCTCATACCATTGGCCTCAGCCCATCGATCCAGCCTGTCCAGGTCCCTCTGTAGGGCCATCCTACCCTCAAGCAAATTGACACTCCTGCCTAACTTAGTGTCATTTGCAAACTTACTGTGGGTGCACTCGATGCCCTTGTCCATGTCCTTGATAAAGATATTAAACAGAACCGGACCCAATACTGAGCCCCAGGGAACACCACTTGTGACTGGCTGCCAACTGGATTTAACTCCATTCACCACTACTCTTTTGGCATGGCTGTACAGCCATTTTTTTTCACCAGCAAAGAGTACACCCATCCAAGCCATGAGCAGCCAGTTTCTCCAGGAGAATGCTGTGGGAAATGATGTCAAAGGCTTTACTAAAGTCTAGGTAGACAACATCCTCAGCCTTTCCCTCATCCACTAAGTGGGTCACCTTGTCATAGAAGGAGATCAGGTTAGTCAAGCAGGAGCTGTCTTTCATGAACCCATGCTGACTGGGCCTGATCACTTGGTTGTCCTGCATGTGCCACTTAATGGCACTCAAGATGATCTGCTCCATAACCTTCCCTGGCACTGAGGTCAGGCTGACAGGCCTGTAGTTCCCCAAATCTTCCTTCCGGCCCTTCTTGTAGATGGGTGTCACATTTGCTCACCTCCAGTCAATGGGGACCTCCTCGGTTAGGCAGGACTGCTGATAAATGATGGAAAGTGCCTCAGTCGGTGCTTCTGCCACCTTCCTTAGTACCTTTGTGGGGATCCCACCTGGCCCCATAGACTTATGTATGTCTGAAAGTGCTGGAGCAGGTCCCTCACCATTCCCTTTGGATTATGGGGGCTTCATTCTGCTCCCTGTCCCTATCTATTAGCTCAGGGAGCTGGGTACTCAGGGAACAACTGGTCCTACTACTACAGACTGGGGCAAAGAAGGATTTAAGCACCTCAGCCTTTTCCTCATCCTTGATCACTATGTTCCCCCCCCCAATAAAGGATGGAGACTATCTTTAGCCCACCTTTTATTGCTAATGTAATTATAGAAACACATGTATAGAATGAGAACAATAGAAATAAGCATATACGTATTTGTCCATGTTCCAGACTTTTAAATTTAACATGGTAGAATAACTCAGAGAGGTTTGACTCTGCCTTGCACCATGAAATCTAAAAAAAAAAAATCTCCAAATTCTTTCATCTTGTTTGATAACATATTCAACATAAGTTACAACATCTTAACTTTCAATATACAAAATTTCATCATGTGATCAGTTGTTAATTTTAATGAGACTACTGCTGTATGAACTACTCTTTCGTGCTGAACTGTGTTTAACTGCTTACATGGTCAGAACTCCTAATTATTTACTCAGCTGAAATCCTGCTTTACCCCAAGTCAGGCTTCATGGATTTCAAGCAGTAGGATCACCCATTTACTGAAGCTGCTTTGCAGAATGAATTAGCTGTATGTATCGTCTTTTGAGATACCCATTTGGGGCCACCCAAATGTATGCTTCAATGACGCGACAGCTGAAATCTGCAGGTGAAATCCAACTAGGCTGAATTTAAACTAAAAGATCCAGGCTGTTTTCCTTTTTCCTCTTAGTTTTGATTCTATTTGCACCTTCCCAGTAAGTTCTATGTTGAAACAATGCCAAACACTTCCATGTGAAGCTCTTTCACTTTCCTCGCTTCACCTCCTAACACATCTAATCATGTGCAATTATGGATAGGACTGTTGCTTGGTTATGATGTGAAACCCAGACCATGTTTCCTCAAATGGCTTGTTATCCTGAGTCAGCTCATCTGAGCTTGAAGCTTTAACAAAAGGCCCAAATAAGGCAAAGCTGTATGTCATTTGGGTCTTTAACAACAACATTTTTCTCCACTTTACCTTTTTGTTAATCACAGACATTTTCCCCCATTATCTGGAATTTATGTTAATTTTGGCCTAACAAAGTGGTGGTCATTTACTGTTCACTATCATTAGGTTCTGTTGATCCCATGGAGGGTGGAATTACCCCAATTATGTGGAGTTCGCTGCAATATATTCTACATGAATGGAGGCAAAAGGGGACAATTTCATATGCAAGTACACATTTCCCAAAGCGTTGCTGAAAAGCTCTTCGTCTGTTTTTTCCAAGACAGACATTCTTCCTTCGTCCAAGTTCCATAATGCTTCTGGCATTATTATTTGTGAGACAATAGCCACTGTGGTGACACTCTACTGTGGACGTGCTGTCTCCCAAGTCTCTTAGAAGAGGCTGTGTATTTCCCTGTGAAGAGGAAGGAGACATCAAGGATTAGCAGAGTCCTTAAAGAAGTCTGACAGGAAAGTAGATGCTGGATGAGATAACAGGACTGCAGGCTCACATATGCAGAGAAAAATGAGATGAAGTCACAAAGTGTTTCAGCAAAACTCTCTTTAAATTCTATTTAAAATGCCTTTGTATGTTTGTTTCTCTTAGTTCAGGTCCAGCTGCAACTGTTTTAAGAGACTGAAACCACGAGCAGGTTCAACGTGATCCTAATATGAGCTGATGTCTGTATGTGCTGCATAAATGCATATATATGAAAAACACTGACAGTCCAGTGCCTTACAGTCTTGTCAAATTATAGACATATGACAAAGCATCTTCCTCAGAATTAACAAATAATTCAAGCAGTGCTAGTAAAACTTAGAAGAAGACCAGTGGGAAGAAAATAAAATGTTGTTCCCACCCTCATGTTGAATACAGACTCACAGAATAAAATCTTGGAAAGGACTTCTATCCATCATTTACCTGCACCTGCTCAAAACCAGGGCAACTTCACAGTTATAAGAGGTCTCTGTGGGCCTTGTCCACTTGAGTTTCAAGTAACTCTGAGGATGGAGATGCCATAACTTCTCTGGGCTCCTGTTCCAATATTCATCTTTCATGTCCTACAACTTGTGCCAGTTGTCCAGTTGTCTTTTTTGTGTGCACCTCTGAGAAGTTCTGTCTCTGTCTTCTGTATAGCCACCCATTAGACAGAGGACACTGGGTCTCCTCCTTAGCCTTTTCTCCAGAATATATCTCTGCTACATCATGTGTTACAGACCTTTAACCAACCTCAATTCTCTCTGCTAGACTGTCCCTTGTTTGTCAAACTCTTTTCTGTACTGAAGGCCCAAAATTGATTTAATTTTACCCATTGAGTCCTCCCATTAACCTGGAAGTTTAAACAATTCCTATGTATTCTTCTTTAACATGGTCTCTGAGCACTGAGACTCAGTAAGTTAATCATTATCATGAATCTTTCAATGAGAAGATTTATTGAACAAACAAGATACTGCCAAATTATAAGAAATCTCAATGAAATCAGTGAGAGCTGAATCAGAGCCTTGTCTCTCCAGTGTTATGGCTGACAGAGCATTCTCCAGTGCTTCCCCATCGTTAATGACCTCTCTCAAACTCAGTGAGACTTTTTGATCCTGGGGACTCGACAATAAAATGGCTTCTTGGTTACATCCGGACTGTCTGAACTCACTGATGGCCAAATGCAATATCAGGGCCACCAAATGGGGCAGAGAGCTCATCTGCAATTGTCAAAAATGCTCCAAAACACAAAATCCAGGATTTTTCTGCTCAATGATTAACTGTCTAGACTTCAGATTTCTCACAGGTTATTGCAAAGGTACCAGTATATCCAGCTTACTTGTTCCACACAGGTTTTAGCAAATTTGGACATGAGAGACCCTGGAAATGATTCAGTGTGAGAGAGAAAGAAGTATATAACAGAAGAATATATGCCTAGGACAGGGCAAGAGTCAGCAGTGTGGTTTTCATTGCTCCGAGAGACAATGGCTTTTGAACACTGCAGTTCAGGGGAAACTGCTTTACCTGCTGGCTGTGGTTCCAATCTCTGCAATGTCTAGCTGGCCTATGAAGATCCACAGGACAGAGAGACCACGACTGGAGCTGACTCAGTGTCAGTAAGCCAAAAAAGGACTGGATTTGCACAATATCCAGGGCATGTATTCAACTCTGAACCATCAGATATGTATGCCAGGAGCTGACATTTGTGGCCCCATCGATCCTGCTTCAGTCACCTTTTTACTGAGGGAACATTATCCATGTTAACATGGATCTCCATTCAGCTATCAATAAGTTAGAGCTGGACCTTTCCCTCAGAAGTTTCCCATCATCTGTCTTTGCGTGATGGTAAACCGTGAAGCGGGGGGAGGCTTCATACCTAATTAGCAGCAGAAGCAACTTTGTACGTATTGGAAAGCACTAGATAGCTGTTGTGCTGATTTAGGATCCATCACTTTTGGGGTTTGGACCCATGTTATGCCTACTGGAGGACAATACTAGTTGTCAGCAGCAGTTATATTCTGGTCTGACTGATACTTCGATGGATTTAGATTTATAAATTATAACTTTACTATTGCTAAAATAGCAGGAGCTGGAAGCTAGCTTTTCTGCTCTCCTTCAGACTGTGCTTGTGTTGGCATTAACATGGGGGGTGTCTTGAAAACAAAAGCAAACCATTTTATATGGGAAGACCGCATTACTTCATCTCTCTAACTTTCAAATTACAATACAGCAAGGCAATCTCATTAACATGTTCCCCAGTCGAGGGAGAATTGCCAGGAGTTTTCTCAGTGAAATTCTAACTCATTTTAAGCGTGGACAATATGATACAAATGTTGTTTTTAAGACTGTCATCAAACTAGGATTTTTTTCATTATATTTTATTTTATTATGAGACCAAGAGGATGACACTTCCTAAAGCTAAAGCGGGGGTTAAATTCTTCTACAATAGGAGGTCCTAATGACTTTGCACAATGTAGCATAAGACGAAAGAGTGTTTTACTTATCCCATTCAACACTAAATTTCTCTGGTGCCCGTTGTGGATAGTCCTATTCCAACATGAAGAAAGCACACTCTGTAGCTCTGCAGAAGTTGATTAATTAATGAGAAACCAAGGCAAATTAAAAAGAAAATTAAAAAAATAAAAATATAATTCGACTTGCAGAGATGTTTACAGAGAGGACCGCGTTGCTTCTTTTTCCTAAAGATGTCTTCTTTCCCTAAGCTCCCATAGATTTAAGCTTGCTTCTAAATTGTGGAGGATACAGATGTGTGGAAGTTTTGCAAATCAGATAGATACTGTTCAGTTTAAAGCACAGGACTTAAACTGACAAAAGACATTATCAGCTGCCAGATTTTCCAAGACTTTCTGTGTGACCTTACCCTCTCTCTGCCTCAGTGCTGTAAAATGAGGATGATTTCACTGCCTCTGTTTTTTTGGTCTCTTTTCTATTCAGGTCTTCAGTGCAGAGGCTGCTTCTTGCTCTGTATTTGTACAATACCCTGGAAAACAATATCCTGAGCTCAGCTCATCCCATTAAATAAATCACAGCAACCATTTTCCATCCAGCTATTAATAAACAGCATTATCTTTCCTCCTTATTAACTGGATGTCTTTCATTCTGAGTTAAGAACTCTTTTCTTTGTCTTTCTTTTGCAACAGTTTGCAGATAATGTGGTTTGAATATTTTTTTTTCTAGAAAGAATAAGCAAAGAAAGACAAACTTGTTAGCATGCCTCAGCAAGACTCCATTTAAGAACTCGATGATACAAACAAACCAGAAAGATGAATGTAAATGGTGTTCCAATTAAGTGGGACCCAGGATGTCTCCGTGGGTACATTATAAGATGCAGTGGAGGTGGTAATGTTGAAGAGGTAGCTAGGAATAGCCTCCAGCATTAAAAATTTAAGCCTGCAACTCGTTCACAGCTGTGACTGTGCATGCACTGGGAGAGAAATGACACAATTGAAAACAGAGCTGGCATATGTCTGCCAAACTCATCCTGAGGAAGAGGAAATTTAACCCCTGTGCTCCCAGTAAGAGTGAGAGTTTGCTGCAAAGTTCACCAGGGCTGTCTAATGGCAAAAGAAGAAACAGTAGAGACTGGTAGAGAAATAGCAGTAACTACTACTCGGTGTGGTGCAGCAGGGCTGAAAATTAGAGCGTGTCCTCCCTGAAGGCCAGACTAGTCCTATAAACTGTGGGTGACAGTCAGTCATAGTTGTGCATAGCTGCAGAACATTGCAGGGTTAAAACAAAGACTAAAAAAAATAATTAAAAAAAAATATTGTGGCTTGGGTAATTGTGTGAAAAAGCTTGATTTTGCTAGAAGAAAATGTCAGAGGGAACCATCCTCCCTGCTTTAACAGCAGATGTTGAAACTAATCACTTGTAAGGCCATACAAATCAGCCAAGTGACCTAAGTTCTTGTTTTGTGCTTTGCTAGGTGAGCCTACTCCTTCTTGGGAGAGTAAAGTTGTTCCTGATCTTATTCATAATTATCCATTGTTTCATGCATTTTTTTCCATGTGTGTCATTTAGTCTTGATGAACTTTTTCTTTATTTGGGTTTAGTTTATATGGTAGAGATGGTCACATTCTCCAGGTTACTGTCCTATTCTGTAATTTTCAGGTAGAACATTTGTCTTTCCAGCAGAATACTAGAGCTATCATGCCTATGTTTGTAGCCCATATCTGAATTATTTAACAGGAAAGAGCCACCAACCATTCCTTGGAAAGAGGAAAGAAGCCCAGCCATTCATTTGGTCAGATCAGATATGTCTGTTTTTAAAATTAAGATATGGATCAGCTCTAGATTTGATGTGAAGGGAGGGTGAAACAGCAGAGACTCAACTTTGTCTCTTGTTAAGATGACAGTCCTTGCTAGCAACTGCTACAATTAAGGACAAGGTTGTCTGTAGGTTTCTGCAGTCTCCAGGAATACAGACCCTTCAAGTCATATGTCAACAGCCCGTTATGTTGACAGGAACCCTACTGGGTGGGATGCTCTGAAATATCTGATAAGCCCACAGTATTGTATAACAGCATTACTGTCCTTCTCTAAAAGGCAGAAAAGAAAAGCTACACCTGTAGACTCGATAGCTGATGAGGCAATGGGTTACCCATTTGAGCCAGAAGACCCCAGTGCTAAGAAGGGAAGACCAGTCCTGATGAGGGAAAGGGCTGTCTCTTTACAGAGACAGGCCCACAGTCAGAGCAGCCTGGGCAGCCATAGAGAGAGGAAACAGAAGGACTGCAGGTCAGTATTTGGGTGGGAGATGGACTGGGCCTGGCTCCAAAAGCCGCTCATAGTATCTTGAGTATCCTGAGACTGATCTTTCTCTGGAACCTCCTTAAAGGAGATGTATTCATTTATGAATTTACCTTCCCCTGGGCTCTGTTTACACATATATTTAGGATGGAGGAAACTGCACTACTGATGAAACTTGTGTTTGCTGTGGGTGTATTGTGTTTCTCCATTTAGGATATTGTAAAGTCTGGGTCTCAATGGAGCTCTCAGATGAGCTACCCTCATTACATTGTTATTGTTATTCTTTTGTCTTTGGCTCTCTATTGTGTATTGCAGCTCATGTGAACATTTCAATAAAATATCAGCTCATATGGGCAAAAGCATTGAGCTATCAATTTTGTCATGAGCTGGATGCACTTACTATGATGAAGCAATCACTCATCAGAGGAAATAAACCACAGCCAGAGGAGGTGGGGGGAAGTGTTCAAGCATCTGAATGCACATAGGGAGCAACCCAGGCTTACAGTAGCTTGCAACCAGAAACTACCTGAAAGACCATAGCAACAGAAATTCCACAGAGCTCTCGGTTATATTTGCAAAATCAACAGGACTTCAAAACTGTAAAGATAGTGTTAAATAGCCCTTCTGTTACACTCAGTTCTGAAGAAAATGCAGGCAGAAGATGAACCCAGTTCAGAGAATATCTGGATTACCAGAGCACTGCTACCTGCCCCAAACATCCCTTCATTTTAGAACTGCAAATCAGAAATATTTCTGCCAGAGTCAGCAAACTAAACAGATAATTGAAATAAGGGGGGAGTCAGACTTCAGGGTTTCTAGTTGAATTTGTTGCAAATGGCAGATGGGCACAGAAAGTGAAGCAAAGGTAGATGAAGCGCTGTTAGAAATAGCTCAGACTGGAATGGGGACATGTCTTCATATTCTCACTGTTTATTTCTCCCCATGATACAACAGCAATGGCTGACTCCTTATAGCTTGTGTTAAAGGTTTGCTTAAAAGCTGCATCCTGTGACATGCTCAGGGCAGCCAGCTCCCATTCAGTTCAGCCTGAAGGTATACATGAGTAAAAACATGCAAAAACCTTTGAGGCCTTGCTCTGTACTTCCCCAGCCCAATCCTTGCGGCAGCCTTCCTTTTATTATTTTTATTGTTCACTGATGATTCACCTCCAACAAAATTAAAGATGCAGACTGTTTCACAAGGCTGCAAGGTGATCAGGATATTTATTTAGCTCTCTTTAATGTTGAGTGACTGCTGCGCCCTGACTACTCAGAAGTACTACACAGCCTCTATAGCAGGGCTCTGTTCATGCCTCTCCATGGTAGATATCTCCCTACGCGTTCCGGGAGAAGGCAAAAAGTTACCTACAGATAACAAAGCCATGAACACCCTTGGGTAGTCTTCCACTCACGTTCAGACTGCAAAGACCACCCACTCTCTGGGGTGTATAGGAGAAGGGTGTTCAGACCCCAGGGAAAGTGGAAGCAGCTTCAAGGAGAAGTTAAGTTGCTCTTTCTTGGGCTTTCAGATCTCTCAATTCAGGTCCTGAATTGAGACCTTTGTCTGAAGCCAGATACCTAAGTTCTGTGTACAGAAAGTAAGGAGAAAATCACAATTTTGAGTGCATGCTGGCTTAGGGATGTAACTAAGATTCTGGTTTTAAATGTATCCTTGGTATAATAATAATCAAAGATTTGACTCCAGCTCTTGTTGGACTGCTTGGCTACAGGGGTTGGTATTCAAATAGATGTTTTGGAGAATGGAATTAAGCCTCAGCACCTTTTCTGACAGGTGATACCCGATGAAGTCAGTTGAGAGTATGACCGGCTTAGGATCTTTAAATTAAAAGAAGCAGAAAGCCTAGAGGAAGGCTGACTGAAAAAGGAAGGCTAGAAGCAACATTTGTGAGTGAAAAGAGAGAAGCTGTCTGTTTCTGAGTATGAGGCAAATGAATTTCTGAAATCTTCACATGGGGCACAAGCCTGAAGGAGGTGTAAAGGATTTCACATTCAAAAGCCCACAAAAAACTTTGAAAAGTGTTGAATCTAGTTCCACAAAAATCATAACTTTTGCAGGTGTTGTTCAAATTCAGATATTTGGTGCCTGTCACACAGTTGTAGTCTCCAAAAATTAGCAAATAGAGGTGGAGAGTCTCTCTGCTTTCACAGCCAGGTATGTTAGCTCACAGGCACGTCCTATGCCCTGAGCGCAAACGCTAGCCTGTGTTTTAAATGTAGTGCTATTACCTATAAATGTAGATCTATTAATATATATGGAGAAATTCAAACCAAGGAAGATGTAAAAGGTGGCTAATGTTCTTCAGCAAGTTATTATTGCAGAGTACTAGGGAATGAATTTGAATTGAGTTTGGTTATTTGGGGACTTATGAATCCATTGACACTCAAAGAAAAATTGGGATGAAAATAGTTCTTTTTAATATCGTAAAGTGTCCTGGATCCATTTGCCCAACACTTCACCATGTGGGAGTGCTTCTGATCTTTTATACCAAACCTTACATGATTGTCGCTTTGACTTCGGTACAGATACTTTTGACTTTGAAGAAAATAAGACCAAAATTAGGTCCATGATGTTCTCCAGGCTAGCAGCAATCCATGTAGAATGAATGATGCATTCTTGCTTCACATATATTACTCCCTCCTCGAGCCTGTACTTTGACCATTGCCTTGTTTGACCAGATATCTGGTTAACATTACTTTCTTCTTAAAACTGGTTGCATCTCTACAGTGGATTCCTGAGTTTGCATATCATGAAAAGAACTTCACCCTTTCCTAGAGTAAAGCTGCTGCTGGAGTCCCACCAGTAGCATTTGCTTCTTGGGGTATCACATTTTTAAACAAATGTAAGATAAAAAATCAAAGGAAAATATCTTTGGGATTCTTGAAGGCAAAAAGTTCTCAGGTGCATGGCCAGTAAATCATTTTATCCATCAAGGGACACAACCCTGCTTCCACAGGTTTAGCTTGGGTGTTGCACTCGTTTTTTGATGACGTTCTGCACAAGGCTTCTCTTCTTGCAAGGGTACTGTTTACTATAATGCTTATTGCCCTGCACACCACCGCAGTGAGGTAAGCATCCTTCTTCATGATCTAAGGGCCTAAATGTCCTTTCCTTGAGCATTCTGAAATGCTTTTGACTGATGCAAGTATTTCTGAGTATAGGTGGGTTGACTACTTTTTCCCCTGATGACTGCTGGGGGTCACATTCCCAGCATGGCTGCCAGTCCAATTTGAAATCTGCCCCTTCCATCAGTTGCGAAAGCCTTCCCACTACCACAATCAATAGCTTTTCAGCATTGTGTTTGTTCCTAAATTTGTTGCAAATTTGTCAAAATCCCCACTGTATAATACGGCTACATCCTAAACCTGGACACACTTTTCTTCCAGATAGCTGAGGAGGAGCACAGACTCCACATTAAAATAAGAGGACAGAAGATAAATCCCAGTCTGTTTGCTTGAGCTTAAAAGTCCATGAAAGTGAAGGAAAGATCCTATTCAGCATCACTTCTAATACATGAAAATAATTTCTATCTGAGCCATCTTACTTGCTTTAATACAAATCTCAAATAAAATAAATCTTTTTCAACTGGAAAAAATGATTTCTTTTTAAGAAGTTTATTTGTGAACTGGTTTTGTGTATTTTGCTCTGTACTGTACTTGTGAAACTGCCTGGAAATACTGGTATTTCAGTTTGCAGAAACATCCCTCAGGAAATGAGATAGACCATTGAACTTCTATCACTTGACTGACCAAAACAATTAAATAAAAATAATATACAGATAAAATGAAACATAGTTTACACAGAATAATGAACGTCATCTGTTCTCAAAGTTACTCTGCTAGATGAAGATAACAGCTTTATAATTAAATGACTAAACACTACAATAGCAGTTGAACATGTTTCCTCTCTAGAGCCCGTGATGGTGATAATAAGGTATTTATAATATTACAGCAATATTACATACCCTCTTTGTAGTAGGACTGTGAGAAGCATGTCAAAATAGATGCTCCCTGACCTGAAAAGTGTGTGTAATTTTGAAGCTGAAATATCAAAGGCAATATTTGTCTGTTTGGCAAGAGAGATTTTGTGTACTAATGTAGGTTAGAGGGTCTTTTTAGCTGGATTATAAGTTCTTTTGGTTTTGACAGGAACTTGGTAGACTTTGGGCATTAGGAAGCAAATAAATCAGACATCTACTAAAAAATTTGCTCCAGAGGTGTTATGAGCCTCACACTGTCTTCATGCAATACAGACTCATGTGTGGAAATATTTTAAATATTTGTTAGTTTAATATTCAAAAAACACCATCCCTTAGATATCTGCTCAGCTTTGAAAGAAAAGGGTTATTAAAGTGGGTGTAAGAATTGAAGGAGAGGTATCCTTAATAGTTATAACAGCTCCATAATGATAACTTCTGGGAAGGGAGGAATGGTTCCCCATGCTCACCTTGTCCAACTTTCTGAGAGTCTTAGGGATGAAAATCAGGATTTTTTTCAGGATTTGAAGGAGCCCTTGAGTTTATAATGATTCATTCATTCAGAGATGGAAATTACTCCACCTAAATAGCCTACCGTTTCCTATGTCTTCCTCTGAAGGACATAGTTCTGGCTTATGTCAGTAACAAGTTACCAGAGTAAATAATCAGGGTCCAGAGTCATGATTGCAATTCCCATGTCCCCCACCAGCAAGAGGGAAAACAGCTCTGAGGGGAGCCAGCTAAGCATGAAATGGTTCAGCTGGCATGAAGTGAAGCTAAGGGAAACATGCCTGTGACTGTGTTGAAATCTTTGACTGAACCCAAAGTGCTGTGAAATTGTTCTGCAGGCATCATTAGTAAATTGTCCACTAACTTCCCCTGCAGAAAATAGCTAGGACTCGATCCTACCAATAAGCCAGTAAAGTTCTGTGGTTTCATTTACCATTGTAAATTAAATGTGATCAGGACAGCTCTCTGGAGCTGAGGCAGACTGGCGTGGAAAGACACTCTCTTATTCTTCAGGAACAAACTGGCTTACTGGAAAAATGTGTGGACTACCTACTGGAAACGGTCTTTGGCTTGTGCTTGGCCCAGGGATTGTCTGGGAGAGTGCTATCTGGTTTGGACCAAGATTGCGCTAGAAGCCATTCCAGCAGTGTGTGGATGATTGCACCCAACTGCCTGTGAACGTACCCTGGCACTGTTTTATTTATTGTGTACAGGCCATAGAAGAAGTGGAGAAACTTGCCTTTGAGTACACTGCTAGGGTGAGCCCACTTTAAAAACTGGGGTAAGATCTGAGGTCCTTCATTCTGCAAGATATCTAAGGCAAATATTGGCTGAAAAGGTCTCAGTGTGAGCTCTCTGTGCTCCACAGAGGACAGGCAAGCAACACTCTGCTGCCCAGCAGTGACCTGTCGATTGCAGGAGGCATATTTATTCTATAACAGAGATCATTCACTGCAACGCACCTCCAGTGAACTGTGGCATCTCATGACTCCCATTGTGTGCCTGTGCGATGCAGAGAAATCAGATTCTCTGAGACGGGTTCATTCTGTTTTGACAAGGAAAACACATTGCACAATCAATATCTCAGTCCCTCCGTTTGTCACAGTGGCTTTTCACACTGTTCAGTTGCTCTCTGCACTGAAGAGTGCTGCAGGTGGCTCTTCGCAGATGTCTGTGACAGTGATAGATTAGGAGCTTCTTCACTGTTTTGATATCAAATGAGCCTTGCATATGCCTCCTGTTGAACATAAACAGCAGGATTAATAAGAGTTGCAACTGGAACACTCATCTGTGTATGATTTCATTTCAGTCATGATCCTGTTAGTGTTGAAATAAATCAGGTGTGTCTACTAAGTCCAGCTGAAAATCAGGCAACTTATTTAGTAACATAAATAATGATTTTTGAACCCTGGTTTTAGGGTTATCTCCAAGGAAACGCACAATGGGGAGTAGGTAAAACTTAGGTGTATAAACCCAAACCTTTCCCATTCAAGACTACTTCACTCTTTGCTTTCGCTGCTCAGATACTCAGTTGTCTTTCCGTGTTTCGTTCTGTGCAGGACTGGCCGGATCCACTGGCTACACAACACCTTGTCTACCTGCACTGAAGCATCTCAGAAGACATCTTCCCAGAAAGTCTGTCATCATCCCGTTTCTCAGGCAGATGTGCTTAGCAATTGGGAAAGGAAGCAAAAGAGGTAAGTCCGTATGTTTTGGGCATAGGGTAAAATACATGAACAATTCTTGGACGACAGGAAAGTCCTACTCAGTGACAGCCCTAAGCTCTAGGCTGCAAGGAAACTCTCACACATTCTTTTCTCTAAAGTAATTCTAGAATCAGACTCACACAAGTCTGGAAGGGACTTCTGGATGTCATCTACTTCAATCCTCTGCTCAAAGCAGGTCCAACTTCAAAGTTAGTTCTGGTTGCTGAGGGCATTATCCAGTTGAGGTTTCAGCATCTCCAAAGACAGTGATATAATTTCTTTGGTATTTTTCCCACAAGAGAGAATGGCTTCTGCAGGAGGAATGAAAACCCCTCTCCTTCCCACACCAAAATAGGTAGATTTTGTTCTTTGCATTGGTTTTGAATAACTCTATGCATGTGTGACACTAGAACCAGCTCTCCCACATGGTGTGCTCAGCAGTCAAATTCATATAAAGATGTGTCACCAAAACTACTCTCTAGTAAAAAATCAGAAGTCTTGAATTGGTGAAGACAGACTAGGGACCTTTAGCAGAGAGTGAATGTTGCCCAGATAAGCATCCACATGTTGAGGAGAGGTGAGATTTAGTCTGTGCCCTTTTCTCCAGTGTTTTGCTCCCCATAGAGATGTCCTTAGTTGATGTTACAGCTGCTTCAAGGTGCCTGGTTCCTCTCATGATGCTATGTGGAGGAACCAGACACCTGTTTCCAAAGTCTGGGTTGAAGTCTAGTAGCCAAATCCCGGAAAGAGAAGTGTCTCTGATTCAGTTTTACAGTCTTCAGCCCTTTGGACCTAATCCTAAGAGATTCACTCAGGCCTGTGCTGTGAATTGAATAGGAATAAAATGCAGAAGCCCTGGCTTTTCAGTGCCAAGCACTGAAGCATTACCCCTCTGGGTCAGGCAATGAACAAGCCAGAAGAGCCTTTAAGGCTCTGAGCATGATTAATAGACCTAAAGCTCCAGCTTGGAGCCAGATGGAGAACATACGCACTCCTGCTCTTTGTGTTTGCATACGTACAGGTGCTGCTTTCAAGGAGTTGTCAGCTGCCCCCTTTCAGGGAGCTGACAGATCTGCCGTAACACTGTTTGACTAAGTGTGCAAACATAAAGTGGAGATTAACCAAGATAGCCCTTTAATAACACCATCAGCCAAGCGAACATGCTGACTGATGGCAGGAGCTGGGCAGGGCTGAATAAGTATGCAAAGAGAATTTTTATTGCACCCTTTGCAGGTACTCCGTTCACATAAATATATGCAGGTGTACCCCGTGCTACACAATCACACATTTCTGTCACTGGCCTGACTGCCTGTCAGGCACTGGGCATGAATTCCTGGCAGCTGATTAACTGCTTGTGCCAACCTCCTCACAATTTACTGTATGATGGTTTGATTTACCACGTTTCTAAACCTATATCTCATCTGCTTTTTCAGGCCTCTCCTGGTGAATCCTCTATCAGACGAAGGCGTACTGAAATACCTTAAACGTGTTCTCTAACAGGCAGAGACTCTTCAGTGCATTCCAGTACATTACCAGGCTGTGCATTTTAACTGCCCATGGCTTTGACAACTCTTACTAGACACATTTTGGGCAAATACAAGGCAGCTTGTCAGACTAACAAGGCCCTGGCAAGTTTTGAGCAATATAAACCCTTTCAAGAAAGCCAGAGAAGAGAGGGAGCTGACAGAAGAGACAAATGCCTTCTAACAGCAGATGTTTGAGACAAATTAACAAATATCAGAAAGCTGCTCTGATCAAATGAAACAATGGGGTAAAATGTTCCCTAGTTTCTTTATTAAAATGAAGTACAAAATCTAAAGTGTAGCTGAAACGGGGGAAAACGTTGGAATGGAGGAATGAATGTGGTTGGATGTGATATTCCTCTCCCCTAGGTAAATGTTGGCTTTACTGTACTTAACAGCAGGACAATTATTACAGCAAGTGTTGCTCTGTGCTGTTAAATAAGTGGTTCTTTGCAATCCCAAGTGAGATAATGAGATGTGTGTAGGTGCATCTGAAAGGATGATCCAGTAGACAAAGCTTCGACCCCTTGCAAGGGTCACCTGAAGGCCATTCTCAGCTCTGCCAATAACCTGCTGTGGGACTTCCGGAAGAACTTCAGCTTTCTTGCCTGTTTATTACTAGCCTTGCCTATTTTGCTAAGAAACCTTCCCGTGTTTATGCAAGATTTCTTGCTGTGTGCCTGTATGAGACCCAGCAGTGCTGCCATGCTCTCAATTGCACCTCTGAATGCTGCTGTTAAAAGAGAAAAGGTGGAAAGATATCCAGTGAAAAGGGCCAGAGTTCATTGACATCACTTGGAATAAAGGGTTCTGTGGAAAAGAATGGTTGGTTTCTAGCGGAAACTTATTTTGCCACTAAAGTTGCTGAATGAATTGCTTTGTCTGCTTTAATAGGTTGCCTTTAGTTAAGGTGAAACACTTTCAAAAGTAATGACATTTTTAATAATTAGTAATTTCTTATCATAGAATCATAGAGTTGTTAAGGTTGGAAGGGACCTTTAAGATCATCAAGTCCAACCATTAACATAACCTGACAAAACCACTTCTAAACCATATCCCCAAGTACCACGTCTACCCTTTTTTAAAAAACCTCCAGGGATGGTGAATCCACCACCTCCCTGGGCAGCCTATTCCAATGCTGGATAACCCTTTCAGTGAAAAGATTTTTCCTAATATCCAACCTAAACCTCCCCTGGCTTAACTTGAACCCATTTCCTCTCATCCTCTCACTCGTCACTAGGGAGAAGAGGTCAGTCCCCATCTCTCTACAACCTCCTTTCAGGTACTTGTAGAGAGTGATAAGGTCTCCCCTCAGCCTCCTCTTCTCCAGGCTAAACAGCCCCAGTTTCCCTCTTCTATCACATTAGCTTTCTGTCTTTTCTTCTGCAAGGTTAAAGCTTGATGTCTTTGCTTATATGAAGCTCATATACATATGCATACACATATTCATACATTTACATATGTATATATGCATATATGCATCAGGGCAATGAGAAAAGAAAGAATGGAGAACAGAATTATATACCAGGGAACTAAAGCAAAAAAAACCAGCAACAAAAGAAAACCACAAGGCAAAATACTTTCAATATTTTCTTTTCTTCTTTTCTTTATTCATTACACTTCACTCAGAGAGGAAACTGGACTTCCTGAAATATCACTTCCAGAAATTTCCAAAAGGAAAGCTTTGAGTTTGGTTTGTGAGATTTCCTTCTTTTGCCTAGATACTTCTTTTTGTCTGCTCTGTGACCGTACTCTCAATTTACTGCCACTGGGGAAGCTTTCCCAACTCACACAAGAAATAATTGTGACAGGACGTTTGGTATTGGTGTGGGGCCGTGTTCAGAGCCCACACCAGCTTTTGAGGAAACTGACATTTGGGCTGGGACCACAGCTCTGGTGACTCATCCCCAGCCATGAAGACGGACTGCAGCCTCCCCCTTCAGCCACTGTTACATGTAGTACTGGACCGATCTCATCCCCAGTGGGCAACCCCAGTCGGTGCCAGTTGAACACCTACGCAGCAGCAGATGTAAGCCAGGGGAAGGAGGTAAAAAGCTGCCTTCGCTGTCCCTTCTACTCTCCCTTAAATCTCTGCTGCCTTCCGGCGATGTAGACAAAATTAATTTGGGATTCAAGCATCTGGAGAGTAGTGGATAAAAGGTGCTCTAGAAGAACATATTGTTACAGATGTTCCTCTCCTTACTGCTACAGCAAGTCAAGATAAAAACATACTGCATAAACTGTGACGTGCCTGAAATATAATGCAAACTGTTCCCTTTCAAGCAAACAGTAAAACCCTGGAAGCTCAAACTGTGTCCTGCAGGCAGCTGAGGAGACATGTTCTCTCTCTCTTTTTTTTTTTATTGTGTTATTAAAGATAAAATTGTGCTTGGGGACATTCAAAAAATGTGGTGCTGAGGAATGTGCATGAAGCAGATAACACCATTTCCTTCCACTAGGAGGGAAATATATATAACAACAGGAACTTTATTCATTAACTTGGAGAAAATGATGATTATGTTAGTGAGGCTAAAAGATTTGAAATACCTTCTGCCATCAGATAAAGGATGCTCCAGCCAATGCTGGGACCAGGCTTTTGAAGTTCCTACTGGAAGAAATACCAGATGAAGGCAGGAGTAAGAGGAGGAAAGCAATTCCCAGATGGTAACCCTATAATTTTTAATTTGGAAAAGTTAATATTTTTCCAAGTTTTATACCTTAAAGAAGAAACCACCTGAGGCAATGCCATATTCTTGGCTCCCTGGTGGGTTAAATAAACTTGTAGTCGCAATGATTTTTATTTATTTAAGGAACAGCTTGTGCCCTGGACTGAATGTCTGCTCAGGAGCAGTATAATACTGATGCCCTTAGGCTGGCTGTTTGATCTGGTATGTGATCTGGTACGTGTCTGCTACTTTCTCAATCCCTTTCTTTGTACATATACAGGGAACAATCTATCAGAGTTGTCCCACATCCCTGCAATGTGGGAACCAGCAGGAGTTGACCAGAGCAGGCATATCATGGTCATATTCTGCAATAATTTTCCCATCTAAAACAGAGGTTTTCCTGGCAGGCTGGGGGAGAAACAGGGCTGAGCTGCACCTCACACAGGGTTTCATAGGATAATAAATCCTATCTGTACCACCAGTTCTGCCACCATGATATCTGGAGTCAGAACACTGCATTGTGTGGAATTCATTACACACTATGGCATTTCTTCCTCCATTTAAGTCTAGACCGTCTATTCCTTACTCAGGCTCCATTCAGCAGGCTGAAAGGAGTAGTGTGTTACGTGGCATATCATTCAGGCTGGAAGAGGGGAAGGTTGGAAAGGAAGGGGGAAGCTCACAAATTGTCAGCTTTTACTTGGCTCTTAACAAATGGATTCACAGAAAAAAAAGACTATCTCTGATGATTGTCAAATGAGCAGAAGGAATGGATATTTACTCTGTAGAATTGAGCTGTAGTTGGCAATTGAACAATTTTTCATTGGAGCAGTGGATAACAGATGATTACTCCAGCTTTTTACCGAGTTAACGCCAATGCAGATGGATAACAAGATAACAGAAGGCCTGAGAACTAAGTAAAAATGCACTGTTTGAGCAGTGGCCCAAAGCCTCGACATTTTCCTGGTATCAGCTTGACTATGGCTATTCCAGGCTTCCTACAAGTGCTCCTGGATGAAGTCTCCAGGTGTGGCTGGTACTCAGATGGCAGACCACATGCAAATCTCAAGTAATGTGGAACAAGTCAAGGAACAGGCAAATACTAAGACTACAAAACCCAGGCAAGTTAAAAAACCATGATCCAGCCCTGTTGTGACCACAAAGAAGGCATGAGGAGGTTACCTGCTGGAATTCAATCCCAGGCATAATTCACATAAAGTACTCATCTTCTCTGTGATGAAAAATGGGAACACTGGGTATTTTTTACTGTGCATAGTTGGGATAAGGGGAGTCCCCAAGTTTCATGCCTGATATAAGGGTTAAAGCAGCTGCTTATGAACCCAGACATGGTAAAGCTGCAGCTGACTTATGACCCCTGAAAGGGAAGTCCTTGCCACCAGATGTGACATTTGAGGTAAGCTGATGCTCTGCCATTTACTGATCAAAATTGCTCTGGGGAAAAAAAAAGAAAAAAAAAAGAGAGAGAGAAAGAAAAGACCCAAACTTTTTTGAAGCAGATTTTCTGGATGGTTTATTTGGAGAGATCAATGGTCTCTGTGAAAGTCCTCAAGGGCCAAACTTACTGCACATCCAAGGACCTTCTCGCTTCTCTGAAATAATAATTCCCTTGGATTTTCCCCAACAGTACTGGGAGCTGCATGTGCTCTTTCTTGCCCTTTTCCAATGCCCAGGAGCTCAGTGTAACGCACTCAAGACCTCTGTTTGTCATCCATTCCCCCACCATATACCACAGTTTTCTGTTCTCCTCTCCCCTCTTCCCTTTTTCCAGGCAAGTCCTCCTATCCAATGACTTCTCCCTTGCTTGCTTTACAAATCCTTCAGAAGAGCTTTCACGCAGAACACAGAGATTGGCGCTGAAGATTTGGGGATGGAAAGAGGGATGCAGTATCACTTCAGGTGAGTATCTGAGTGAGTCTGAATGGCAGATCCCAACTTGGATTCCCATAGTAACCAAATATAATTCTGGACAGGGAGACTGGAATGTTTAGGACACTGTTATCCACTAGACCAGTGAACAAAATTCATCTGTTTCCCAGGCCCCCCAAAAGAGCACTCTCATTATAAACCCTCACAATTTTTCTTTGGTCACAGGGTACTGGCATTTTAAGTCTCCTGGAACAATGAGGTGGGAGAAGGGAATATTACTTGGATAAATTTAGTTGATACCAACAATGAGGTATTTGATTTGTAAGTAAGTCAGAGATTCTCAAACTGGGGTCACTGCTAATAAAGCAAAAGGAAGGATAAGCTGGCAGTAATGACAGTAGCTGGTCTTAACTTAGGATCTCTGGGTTTTTTAGTTTGCACTGTGGAAGTCATTGCTGGAATTGCACAAGACTTTTTTGGAACAAGCAGATCCTTGAACAAGACATTTAGATGTGCTTCATCTCAAATATATGAAAGGTCCTTCTGAAGCTAGTAGGACATGTATCCTTACTGGGTTGAATCCCCAGTTTCTATATTTGTCTCCATTTCTTCAGCTACTACATGGGGCCACTACATTGTATGCAGCTTTGGGGACTTTCACAGACACTACATGAAGGGTAGAGGGGATATAAACAGCTCTCCTCCTTCCATATTACAGCTCTGCATCCTTAAACTGGGCTATGTATTGTGTTGCCCTTTGGAAGTCAAACAATATGAGGACTGAGTCTGCAGTTTCCTGTCTTCTGCGGAGCACCCTCTCCTGAAAAAGTACATTACTTTCAATAGAGAAGGGAAAGTTGATACTGAGGTCCAAATAAGAGGGCTACAGTCCTCAAACCCACCTGGGTCAACAGCCTATCCCACCTGGAGTCACTCCAGCTCCCTGGGTACCTCAGCAGAACAGGGGAAAGCAGTTCCTTTGCCTATAGCATTTTCTCTACTGCATTGCTTTCAGGCTGTAGTCATGCAGCAACATTTCTGTGGCCAGTCCTATGTCCATACTTTGATTTTACTGAAAGACAAGTTTCCTGCTATTTTAACTTTGACCGTAACATTCAAGACTCCAAGTACAGTTAAATTCTGCCTCCATGCACTACTTTATATAGGTTGAATGCTCCATAAAGATATGGAGAACCCAGCTCCTTGAACTGTATTTGAACCAAATACTTGTTTTGTGTCCTAAAGGTTCAAGCCAAGTGTTTATTTCATTTTACTCCTAGCTGAGATGTGGAAACCGTTCACTCCATATCAGCAACCCTGTCACCTCTCCTCCTGTGAAAAGCACAGTTTCTTTTATTCTTGCGGTGTTCTGTGAGACTATACTTCTGTGCCATGGGACATTGCTGCTTTGTTATGTGACGCTGGCTCTGGTGACATGTGGCACACTGTCCTGCCTATTCCTGAGTGCCATGTGTTGGCTCCCAGGAGCAGGAATGACTGTGTGCTAGACACTGGACTGGAAAGGACTTTCAAAGTCACCAAATCCAGCCAGCCACCATTACAAAGAACTATAAACCTCCCATAAACCTGATCAAGTGCCCTCTTGAACAACAGCTGACTGGTTTTGCCTCAGCAATACCAAGACTTCACTGTTGCACTGCTTCATTAGAAAGTTTCCTTTAGTTTCCATCACTTAAGGTTAATTTCTTTCCGGGCATCTTTGTGCCAACAAAGACTTCTGGTCAAAACAGTTTCCTCTCTTTCTGGTGTTCACAATTTTACATAAGTCATGAGCAATATTTATCCTACGTGCTGTCTCTGCACTGGTCAACATCCTCCTTATGGCAACAAGGTAGGGAACTTAACATTATTTAATATATTGCTCCATTATGAACTGTGCCCAATGACACAAAATCTAAAGCGGGGAACAAGACAACACATCAAGGTTTTTATTTATGATGCCATAGAAATGCCATCCATGATTCACTGGGTGGAATTGTCCTAGAACAGGAAACAAAAACATAGTGCACAGAAAACAGTGATAAACATTAAGCTGATAAATGCTACTAATTACTTTAGAATAGCTTGCTTTTTTTCCCCATTAGCCTGCTCCCTAACCCTTTTGTACCAAAAATAATTTTCCATGAATCACAACTATATCATTGTAATGAGTGTGAGGAAACATCAGTTTATGTAAGATCAAGTTAAGTAACAGGAAACATCACATTAAGTATAATCTAATTATACTTTGTTCCACAACAGAAGGCACAGATTTATTTTTCAGATAAGAGTGAGAAGCAGTGTATAAACATGGGAAACTCAGGGAGAGAATCACAACATCTACGATTAGGCTCTACAGAGTCAAGAAGCCAACTGAAACTACCTAAGACAACAGTTTCTCTGCTAACACTGCTGGGAGTGCAGTTCTTAAGCAAACGCCTACATCAAATGCCTAAAGCTACGCAGCTAGACATCTTCCTTTCCAATCAAAAGTAAAACCACAAAATGCTTCTTTTCCAAAACAGGCCTTCCTAAAGCAGTGGCCCAGAACTCTAAAATATACCCGAAGGTACCACCATTTTAAAATGTCAATATGTTTGTGCTCCTGGAACTCCACAAGGGGATGATGACTCATAAAATTTATGCCAACAAAGACTGTTATCGATGTCTTGTTCACCTTCATAATTGACACTAGTATAAAACTTAACTCAGTATTCTCTGCATTGGACCATAACTTGCGTGCAAGATACAGGATTTTATTTGCAAAGATATTTGATCTTCACCTGTATGAATTCTTATCTCCCTTGCAGCCTGTCTGTAAGGCTCAGGAAATGTTTGTGAAGTGCTTTGAGAGCCTCCTTGGGGATGCAATGTAGAGAATTTGCAGGCAAACAAATAAAAGGTTGATTTCTATCTAGTTACTCTCATGTTGTCTTTACTTGGAGACATTGCTCTTAATACAGCTTGAATTCAAATAGGTGATTAACAAATAGTAGTGCATATAGTACATTAGTAAAATGTGATACTTTCTGTCTTTCAATAAACACTATTTACACAGGATCAAATTCTGCCATTAATTACACCAGAGTGAAACCAGAACAAACAGCTCTTCCAAGTCAACAGAGTTGCTCCGGATTAATGCAGAGAAGTAAAGGTTTTCCAAGTCTACTGCCAACTCGTTCAAAGCTTTTTTAACCTCCAGGGTTATGTGTACCAATATCTCAATAACATGCTTGGAAAATGATGCAGCTGATTAACAGTAGAGACCCTGAGCGAGATGTAATTGAATTAGAAAGAAAAGGTGCTATTCACAGGGTAGGGAAATGTAGGCAGTACAAAGAGCTACATGTCCAACCAAGATCCTCTATCAGAGGAGTGACAGCTCTATTTATGGGCACAAGTGTGATGGTTAAGGACACAAGTGAGCTAACTAATTTGGAAATCTCTGTGATATTGGGACAGGACCCTTGATTGCAGGGTTTCCTCACTGTCAGTATTGATCTCAGTCCAGTTCACAAAGCACAACTTATCTTATCCCAAAGAATAAAGGTCAGATTTACCCTACTTTAATGCAGATGTAAGTGACTCATTTTAGTCAACTGAATCCTACTCCTGGTGCCCACACTGTTCAAACAAGAGCAAACCCCACTGTTTCACCCCAACTTCAGCATCACAGTTAATTCCCTTTAGGAGGATGGACGTCCCAAGCGTTTCACCAACTATTCTGTGGACAGGACACCAGTGTTAGCTGACAATAATAGGAAACACCTCTAAATTAAGTGATCTAGAAAAAAAACGTCATGGTTTAACCCTGGCTGGCAACTAAGCACCACACAGCTGCTCACTCACTTCCACCCCAAGGATGGGGGAGAGAATAGGAAGGGTAAAAGTGAGAAACAAACTCATTGGTTGAGATAACAAAAATTTAATAATTAAAAAGAAGAAAAAAATAAAATTGTAAGGAAAAGAAGGAAAAAAACACAAACAAACCAAAACAGAGAGAGGAATATGAAACCAAAGAAAGACAAGTGATGCAAATGAAAACAATTGCTTACCACCAACCGACTGATGCCCAGCCAGTCCCTGAGCAGCATTCTCCCCGCAACAACTTCCTCCCTAGTTTTATAACGGAGCAAGGTGTCACGTGGTATGGTCAGTTGGGGTCAGCTGTCCCGACTATGTTCCCTCCTAACTTTTTGTGTACCTTCAACCTGCTCATTGGCGGGACACTGTGAGGAGTAGAAAAGGCCTTGATGCTGCGTAAGCACTGCTCTGCAACAGCTAAAACATCAGGGTGTTATCAACACTATATTCAGCACAAATTTGAAACATATCCACACACAAGCTAGTATGAAGAAATTTAACTCTGTCACAGCCCAAACCAGTAGGAAATCATTCAACGGAATTGGAGCTGTTTTTTCTAGAGAACTTTAAATTTAAAGAGAAATTTTGATAAATAACTGCAGATATATACTCCATGCCCAATGAGTTGAACAAAGGTTGTCTTAAATTGAAACAAAAAGGGAATCCACTAGACATTAAGAAAACCTGTTTAATAACTAGGAAAGCTAAGTACTGGCACAAGCTATGATCGGGATGAACAGTCTAGCACATACTACCCATCTGCAATCAGTGGTTTAGGTACAGCTAACACCACAGTGAACGTGGACTGGACAGCTTCTCACAGTCCCTCCCAGCCCTGTTTTTGCTGATTCTGAATGGTTTTCACATTGTTTCAGAATGACATGAGGCAGAGGCAGAGAAAAAAGTCTTCTAGCACCCTGCTCTGATTCCTAACAAATTACTGCCCATTAAAAATAATAACATATTCAAATGTTTGCAGTGATCAGCAGGGTAAGTAATTGTTCCTCTTGCACTACACGTGAATTCTCTTTGCTGTCTTATTTGTGGACATAATTGTTCTTTGTTTGTTTGTTTGATTGTTTAACATTTTCCTGGTTTGTATAATTTCCCTTTAACTTGGTGATGACCTGAGATTAGTTTTATTGGTTTTGTTTCGTATTTTTTTCATATTTTGAGACCCCATATGAAAAAGTTGTACACACATATATGGTATTGACATAACTAAACAGACCATCAAAAGAGCTTTCCAAGAGAGATCTTGATTTAAACAGGTAACGAACAGTAAGAGAGAAGAAATTTGCCTGAAATTACTTGGAAAATTATAGAGCAATTTAAATTGGAAGGGACCTCTTGAAATCATCTCATCCATAACCCCTGCATCTTCTCACCCAGTTCAAGCAGAATCAGCTAGAGCAGGTTGCTCAGGACAATGTCCAGAGAGATTTTGAACATCTCCCAGAATGCAGACTCCACACCCTCTCTGGGCAGCCTGTTCCTGTGTTTGATTACCAGCACGGTAAAAAAGTGTTTTCTTGTGTTCAGATGGAATTTCATGCATTTTAATTTGTGCCCATTCCCTCTTGCCCTCTCAGTGGGCACTATTTAGCAGTGTGCGGATTCTTCTTCTTCATTCCCTCCCATCAGGTATTTATGCACATTGATAACATCTTCTTGAGCTTTCTCTTCTCTGGACTAGAGTCCAAGCTCTCTCAGTCTCTCTTCACATCATAGGTACAAGCAAGACGAAGTTAGAGCTCCTGAACCTTAGCTCTGTGTCCCATCACCAGAACCAGGGCTGCTGCATGCACATACTGAGTGCTGCTGAGGATGCAATGGCTGTATCCTTCACAGACAAGACTGTGAATTAAAATTAGTGTGGAGAACTTGGATGTAGCATTAGCATGAGGGATGGAGGAAGGCCTGACAGAAGCATACCACAGATTATTCTATTTTATATAAGGTGTGAAGACTAGTCAATCTATTTTTAATTACAGCTCAGTCTCCAGGTTAATCAGTTGATATGATTCTCATGTTTCAATTGCACAGCAATGACAGTGAAGTATTTGAATCCTAAGTAAAGAGGAGATAATGCACCTCCTATCTGCATGCTTGGCACATTGTGCTGCCCCCTCTTTCCTCCACCCTCTACAACGATGCCTTACATGTGTGCTCCTGTGATGTATAATTCACAGTATTGTGCAGCCCTGCCCTTCTCCTTCCCTCCTTTCAAATCAGTTTTCAAATGCTGTGACTCCAGGTACTAATGTTTTGGACAAGCTTGAAGCAACTGAGACAAGGCTGTAAGCTGAAAGTAATGTGCAGCAGCATAGTTGAGTGCTTAATCAATACATGCTCTGTCAGCTTTTCAGATCAAGGAATTAACAAACTTAGTTTGCAGTAAATGAAACTAGTTTTCTGGGGAAAATATAAAAGCTGCTAACAAGACAATGTCTGAGTTGTTTGGGAATTTTTTATAGAAAAAAGTAATGAAGAACTCAAACTTCAACATTTGAATCTTTTGCTACTCTTAGTCGTGCCTGTTCTAACTAGTCTTGAGGAATTATGATGGCAAATTTACAACTGAAGGGTACTCATCACAGCTTGATGACGGGAAGAAGCAGAGATGGCCCTGACATTAGAGCTCCACACATATCTCTACAACCATGAGTGTTCTCTGACCCTAGCATAAACTGGAAAAGTTTGAAAACTACTACATCACACGTCCATTGTAGGGAATACTCGATTAAAAAACATTAAAGAGCATTTATAAACCTTCTTCATTTCATTTAAATCAAAGTGGGACCTTTTTATCATGTCAAAAACTGTTAATACTGCCTTTTTAATTTCAAATTCCCCAAATCAAAGTAAGACTGGAAAAGTCAAAAAGCATCAAGAGCCAGGTCAGGCAGCTGTCAGATGCTTATTTCACAACAATATCCCCTACCCCTGCAATCCCACCCACAGCGGGCAACTAGTTAGGGCCAACTGCTACAAATAATATTTCTTTTATATGAACACTGTCATAGAGGAATTGTGCTGTGCATGGCTGCATGACTGAGTGAGAAGAGAAATGTAGTAGCAATGAGGTGCTATCTGAGCCCTGTGAGTGCACTGCTGCGTCCCTGCAAAATTCACTGCCCTGCTTTGTGTTGCAGTGAAAATTAACTTCTCCTGTGTTGTGTCACACATTCCACAGCGACTGGATATTGCTACTGTAAGTTTTAGTACCTTGAATGGGGAACTTCTGCTGATACCCATCATGAACTGAGCAAAGGCAGCCCCTGAAACTTCCCAACCAAAGAAAAACCTCCCAGACAGAGGATCCTCTGCCCCCAGTTGCTGGTGAACAAGGAGAATTGATTGAATGCTCCAGACCTCATCTGCATGTCTATAACATAGTGATGTGAGAATTTTTGTTGAAGTACCATGAAGTTTTGAAGTTGAAGTGAATAAAACATCATTATTCATGTCTGACAATGGATGGAAGAGAGATCTGTATCTAGCTGTGTCTGGCATAAGGGTTCATCCTAACCTTTGGTGCAGCCTGTGGTGATGAGCATGTCCGGGCAGCTGGGAAAGAGACTGTATCAAATAGTGGCTACCTATGGAAAATGCTTATACATGGTTGTGTAGGTAAGTGGTCCACTCCATAATAAGCCTAACCTCTGCAAGGATTGCATAAAGACGACTGATACAAAATGGTAGTAGAAGTGGGGAAGGTTTGGTCTTAAACTACTGTAAGTAGTGATGCGTGATTGATTCTGGAAAGAGATCATCTACCCAACCACCAGTTTAAGGCTCAAAATACTGTTTGAATAGTTATGTAAAAATATCTAGATTTCTTTTTTCCTGGTAAATGCATCACTTAAAACTACCGTAAATGGTATTTCCTCTTATTTGAAAAAATCAGTAACAGAAATACACGTTCTATAGACTGCTTAGTTCCAATATATTGAATTAAAATGTAATCTGAGCCAGGCAACATTTAAATCTCCTTTATTAAGAAAAGAAGTGGTTGATACTGTACACGCTTTCATCAGAAGCATCACAGAACATTCAGGAGTGTTTGCAGCTTATTTTCAGGCTTATCCAGGTACTGGATGGAGAATAAAGCATGACTTTGTCAGGCAGAGACAACCTCAAACACTTCTCTGCAGCTCAGTTGATGGCATAGCCTGGGGAATGCTGTTTGCAAATGTAAAAGGCAAAAGTCCCATCACAGGAGCCCAGCGTGTGATATTAAACTTTCTGTAAAAGGCCATCCTCAAATTAGGCCCATTATCTCTGACATACAATCTCCACACAAGTGAAATATTTAGTGCTAAGAGTTTATGGCATTCACAGAGCTTTTCCTTGCAGAGCACAGCTTGGCAGCCTTTCTCAGCCAGTTTGACCAAGACCATGAAAAAAGTCTTGTGCATAGAGTCTCCCTTGTAGGATCAGAGCACAAACACACAGGGCTACAGACCTGCCAGAAAAAAAAAAAAAAAAAATACTCTGGGCTTTACAGCACTTCACAGCTTTGCTGTGTGCCCAGTGTGAAGGACAATGAATTATTGTGCTGCCCCAAGGGCACAGTGGGACCATTTCTCTAGAAAGAATGCCTCTTTATGGGGCAGAAAGAGACACAACAACCCCAGACTGAGGCTATAATAACCTGAATAATGAGATATCCCCTGACATTATCATGGATCATATCCCTACAGCTAGCAGGGTCTCCTGATACAGGGTAGAGAGAGGGAGCAGAGGAACTGGGAGCGTTTCTCTCCTTACAGTTAGTGCCTGAAGAGGTTTTGTTTGACTTATGAAGAGAGAACCTACAGGACAAAAGATCTGTGGCTTTAAGTAATATAAAGGCACACACTGAAAAAGAGAGTCCCCAGCGACCCTTTTGCAGGATGAATATCGAGGTAAGAGACCAATAGTGACTTTTTGTGAAGCTGAAACCAGCATTCCACTTCTGCCTCTGCAGCTTGTTCCTACCTGACTCTTGGACTGACCCACTGGCTGGTCTTTGCGACAATATGAGCTTTCTGGCTGAAAGTTATGACTATAAACGTGTGAGCATTAACATTAAGGAAGTCTTGAGAATTTACTATGTTGCTTTTATTTCATACTTCACTTGGAGAAAACACAATAATGCTTGCTTTTACTGTTTTGAAATAAGGAAAGGCAAGGACCTCACATTTGCTTCTAATTACGACGCACTTTACTGTGCAGCCCCAGTGAGGGGAAAAGGTTTTTGAAGTCCACACCATTGAGTGAAAATAGATCGCTAATTAAATTTGGCTCTGGGAAGTTAGCTATAACTAAAGTGTACTGAGTAAAAACAATCAGATCGTTGTTTTGCTAGTGGCACATGTTAAATAAAACCTAAATAAATCAGGTGCTTTGAAATAGCTAGGATAGCCAAGCCCAGATGTGGTGAAAGTCCTGTTTCAGGAGGGCACTGACTCTCGTGGGTTAGTGCAGCACATCTGTGTACTTGTGGTGATGATCAGCTTTCATGAAGGACTTACCATGCTGTCCTCCTTAGATAAGAAAGGCCTGTTATGGTGCCTCCAGAGTTCCACAGAGCCAAACATACCCACTTGGGTAGAACAGGGTCTTTTGGCTCTTTCTGGGTTCCACTGTGGGTTTGGGACTGGGTTTTCAGTGTGTTGGGGGAGCTAGGACTGGAACTGATTAGGAAACATAAAGTATGCTGTGCCTTCACTTTCACAGGACACTATTCTAAGATGCATTAAAACATGACTCCAAAGGTAAATCAAGATACAGTAAAACACAGATGTAGCAACTGATTTTATTTGATGGCTTCTCATTTAATAAGTTTCAAAGGTGGTTGTGATTTTTTTCTGTTTTATTTGGTTTATTAAAAAAGTGCCTATTTTTTTCCAGTTACATTTTTTATTTACCCCTGCCTATTAATATAGTGGCAGATGGTACAGGCAGGTATGTGTTAATGTGGATGTACAGATGGCTCACTCTGTCTTGCAGTGCCTCTGACAAGATAACAACATGAGGAACTGCAGGATGCTACAGATTACAGAGGGAAGTAAATGTATATGCAGATGGCCTACGCTGACCCGTGGTGCCACTAACAAGACAGCAAAATGAGAAACGGCAGGACACTATAGATAGCAAAAAAGGTAATAGCATGACAAAATTGCTGTCAAAGTTAGAAATTACCAGGGCAACCATAACATGAATACCAAATAAAGGTCTAAAATCAGCAAAACCAGGGCTGATGGGGAAACGATACACAGAAGTGAGATGTTTATTTGGGGGAGGATGAGAGCGGTAAAGGGGAAGATCTTGCAGGGGAAAAAGGGAATATAATGTGAGCCAAATCACAGCTCCCTGTCAAGCAGCTCTGAGCCTGACCAACACAGCTTGGAGCAAGATTGTAAACACGTTGTTGCTCTGACTGTGTTAGCATCTGACTCTGTTGTGCACTCAGGAGGGATCTGGATGCTGTCCCCATTGCTGGGAGGGAGAACCTGGAGGAGGTGGCTGGACATCCTGAACTCCAAATGGTGTGAAAGTCAGAGTATTGAGAATCCTATAAAAAAAAACCCTTCCCTTTTGTGACTTTTGGGGGATGATTTTGATGTTGTGTATACCCAGTCTATTTTTGAATCCAGAAATTAATTTTCTTTCATTTGAGGAAACTTAAGCCCCACCCTGTCAAAGTTCAGCTCCTGATGATATTATTATCCATACATCACAAATGCCCAGAGGTGGTGGTATAGCATAAACAGGACAGTTAGTTTAGGAACAGAAATAAAAATTAATGGTAAGAATGAAATCAGAAGTACTATCCTTGTTTTGTATAGGAAAATCCACAGGGGATATAACTGAGTTTGTCCACAGAGGCCACCTGGAGATTGTTGTCAAAATATCTGCCAAGATTGGACCTACAAGATGGGGTCTAGCAGATTACAAAGTGGTCTGGCAGGACTAGAGCTTACTGCACCCAGAAGTTTGCTAATAGGAACACAGTTCAGGAGAGGAGACTTACTGCCAGGAGAGGGATTCCTAAAGAGCAGTAGTAGGGTCAGGGCTGACTGTGGCCACCTGCTTGCTCTGGTTGTGGTGTGGTGGGCTTCACTGCACAGCTCCTGTTTTGAGGGTCTGCCTCTGTCCAGGTCCCCTGGCCATGGAGTTCATTCCCCATAGGAATGCGGGACTGGTTGGGAACAGACCAGCTCTCTGCAATCAGAGGCAGAAAAAAACACAGAGCAAACACACCACGTCTACTCTGGTCTCCTCAAAGGCTACAAAATCTCTCTGATTGTTCTAGAACAGTTTCTGGCTATAAAGAGGCCATGGGAAGTGAACAAGAAAAATTAAAGAATGACCAACATCCCATTTCCCCACCCAACAGGGGAGTCAGTAGGGAACTGTCCCAGTAGACTGCATCCCAGTAGATGATACCCCAGGCTGCATTTAAAGGAAATGTCACAGAAACATTTTCATGAGTATTCCAGCTGCCCTGAGACTCCTTATGTGCTATGTGCTAGAGATATATGGATGTGCTGGAGTATAAATGTAAGTACACATTTACCTCAACACTTATTGCCTTTATTTGTTGCAGAGTCCAGTGCTCGAGAGTCAAATGACTTTGCAGGTAGTAATTACTAACTTTGTATTTGCAAAATGTAGTTTTGGTTCAACAAGCAAATTGAGATTTACTTGTCTTGGAAGGATTTTCTTATTCTGCCCACCTCCTGTTTTTAGTGTCAGTTTATTGGTTTCTGTGACCATGCTGCTGTCTTGGCAAAATAGGTGGATTTCAGGATGTAACTCCAGTGACAATAACCATAGTCGTACACTGTACTTAGTGGACTAAGTAAGGCAGTAAGACATCTTTGTGCTCCCCATGTAGTGCTAGAACCTTCTGGGCAATGATTTAATGCTTCTCAGAAGACAAGACCCTAAGAAGATTATAAAAATAACTATATAGTGACTTTGTTGCAGACAAAACAGTCATAGCTCAGGTAATTAATTTAATTACTTGCAAATTAATACCAGGTTTTGATCACTTACTCATGTATGGAGAAAAAAAGAGAAATATAAAAAAAACACTTCAGCAAACAATATTCCTTCCCTTTCTCCAGGCTCGTCCTAAGCCAAAACCCCTATTCTACCCATTCCCAGTCTCAACTTCCCTTTTTTCATCGCAGGTTACACTCGCTCTGTCCCAATCCCTTCAGTGAGGTAAAGAGGCACAGAAGTTAGGGTCATGTCCATAACAGATTCTGTCCATCTTTTTGTCCATATTAGTTTCTGTCTGTTGTCTTTCGCTTCTGACTGGTTTCTTCCTGCCAAACCTTGCTTCCTGCTGTTTTTTCTCCACCATTCCCTGCCTCTTACTGGCTTCCTACTGCTGTACTTTTCCTTGTTTCACTGACCCAGGGTGGGTTGTCCACAGGCTGCAGTCCCTCAGGGGCGTCCCTGCCTCTGTCGTCTGACAGGGACCCCCTCTGAGGTGTGGCTGCCCACCCACGATGTGTGACAGATATTTCAGTTCTGAAATAAAAGCATCTCTAGGGAGACCATGATCCTCTTTACCCCAGGCCACGTTAGGCAGGATTTCTCACACTGATGCTTGAGTTCCTCACTAGAAAGGACCTGACCTTCCCTAGCTGGGTTTTGTTGGGCTGAAGACTACCTAAGTGACATGCATCAGTTGTTCCTCCTTCTCTTCTGGAGGTTGGTGCTTTTCTGTCCAAATGTTTATTGATTTTAGTGCAGGCAAACAGACGTGCAAGTATTTAACTATGTAAATGGAGGAGGAAAGAGAAGGTGCATGAGGCAGAGACACAGACCTTTTTTGTATCTTTAAAGAAGACTATCTGCTCTTACACAAGAAAACATGAAGTCATTCCTTTTCCACGTACAATTGTGCCTGGGTTTTTCTGTCACTGGCAGTTTTAAAGGCAGGGAGTGGCACCTGTGTCTCCTTTCAATAGTCCTCCAAAGCCAAAGGGAAATAAATAAAGGAAAGCAAAGGAAATAACAGTAAAAAAGGAGTGACTGGCAATTTGTAAAGGGAATATTTGGGTAGCCCCATGATCATGCAGATGCCTTCTGGTGACATTTCTCTCATCTGGCTGTGTTTCAGACCAGTGGCTTTCCCAATCACATATGGCTATTCCCAAGCACAGAACTGGTCTTACATAGAGGGACTAGAAGTATGACAGCAGCGTGGCTGCCCATTCATCCTGCTTCTAGATAATACATTTTTTTAGTTTTTACTTCTTTGTTTGCTTTAGAAAATAAGGTGCCTGTTGACACAGAGGCTAAAGAGGTTAACAAGTATTAAACAGAGAGACAGAAGATGGTTTCAGAGTTCCTCATTTGAGGCTTTAGCTTCAGTTCTTTCGAGGGAATTTCCAGCAGCACTAAATAATTAGCTGTTATACCAGCCACAGCATCAGAGCTCATCTTCACAGCTGTAATTACTGCATGCTTCTGACACCATAGATATTACCATTAACCCTGCATGTGAATCATCATCTCATTTATTGTCTGAGCTGAAGGCGATTCTGTCTTTCCAGTTGAAAATTTGCAGCAGTGCTTTGTCATGTTAATCTTCAGGTTATGATCTCTCCTCCATATGCACGCATTGCCTTTCCAGATGGAGGCTTACCGAAGCACCTCCTGCTGTCAGCCATGTGCAGTCTTTGACAATTTTGGACTTTTTCCTAAAAGCACAGGCAATCTTTATTTCCATGTATAATGAAGAAGTTCATTTAGCAAGCATTGGTATTTACAACATAGAAGGAAGGATATTCTGAGAGACTTGAGATGCTGAAAAGGCTAATTATTATAGTCTCTAAAAAAATAAGAGGTCTGTATAATGTCCTAACTGGTACTGCACAGCTGACAAGCGTACATGATGCTGACCTACTGTTGGTGAATCTGCAAAAGAGGCCCCTTACACCACATTAATATCTGAAGATCTCCAAAAAGATGGGACACAGACCTGTGTCACATGAAAGTACCACAGCAAACAATCCCAGCATAGGCTGAGGCATAAGCACTGTTACTTGATAAAATATTTCTACAGGAAATTTGTACAAAACAAACTTTTTCATAAAAAATGTCATGTCTATTAAATTGCGGGGATTTTAATGGAAAATGTTAGCTATCATTTGAAGTTAGTTTCAACTGAAGTTAAATATTTAGTGTCAATTTCCTTTGATATAAATGACTTTGTCTCACTGAATTAAAATCTTTTGTTACAAGGAAGGAAAAAAGTAGTGTCTCAGGGCCTTTTTCTCCTTTCTATGTGGGTCTGTCCAGGTAAATTATGCTTTCTATGATGCTTCACAGGCTCTGTCTGCACTGATAAATTAAATAGTACCAGGGAACACTTCCAGGCAGTGGACCTCAAACACCTTTTAAATGGTACTGTTTGCAACATTAGATTGTTAAACATATCTCTGGTCGTGATCCAGGATCACTCACTCTCTCCCAGGCAATTCCAAGGCTCAGGAAGGAGTTAGAGTCGGACAGGGACTGTTTCCTGGCAGGTAGGTTGGATGTAAACATCATCATTTGGAGGTTAAGAGAGTTTAATAGTTATACAGTTGCAAACTGTTTTCTCACAGTTCTTTCCTGAACTTCCCACTAAAGTCTACTCATGGAGATTTATAGGGACTTAATGGCTAGTTTTTCTGAAGTCCTCATGATCCTTAACACTTTCATCCTCATATTTGTCCAGAGATGTAAATTAGTTAAGTATCATCTAAGGTCATTCCAGAGATCTGTCAGGAGGGAACCTGGTTCCAGGTAACTGGGCATGGTCACTCCAGCTCTCCAAGTCTGTACTAATCCCACCTTAGCTGCAGCAGAAGCTGAAACAAGCAGCCAAAAAGGTCTTTTGAAAACATCACCATACCTGATTACATCTGAAATTTTTGTTTGTCACACAGCAGAACTTTCTGATTCATCCTATCCTTATCTAGCCAGTTAATAATCCTTGTTTAACTGGAAAGAAAAGGCAATATTGAATGGCACCAACATTTCTCAGGCTCGTCTCCTGGTTGAACTTGAAAGAAATTTAATTCACATATTGTGGCTTTTTGTCAGATTCCATTTCATACCTCGACCTCTACTGCAAATCAAGCCACAAAGACATTTTTGCTTTTCCAGCTGGGTGTGTTTCTTATGTCCTCCTGGAACTTACTCTTTTCACCTCTCCTTCTAGACATTGTTCTGACTTGGAAAAGTGGCTCCATAATCTCGTAACAGTAATAGAATAATGTCTTGGATTGAAGAAATCCATTTCTTCCAGTCATCCTGAACTCTGTCACCTGGTATGGTGGTGTATGGGAGTCAGAGCTCCATTGGCACTCCCCATAGCAGGCCTAAGGAGCCTGTTCTTCATGCCGCCTCTCCATCACACCCACACACTTCTGTCTAGACTCTTCAAAAAGTATTTAGCAAGGACAGAGATGTGCTTTCCCTCAGGGCTGAGGAGATGCTTGGTCTGATGGCCAGCAGCAAGGCCAGCCTAATATTGATATCATACAGATTGAGAAACCGCTTACTCATCAAAGATTATTTTGCAGTTAACAGAGGTATGTGCAAAAATAGTTGTCCACTTTTTGAACAAGAGTAAGCAAACTATTGGGGTCATCAGAAAGATACACCTTTGGCAAAGGTGCACCATGGAGTTACAGCAAGTGACAGAAGATATATATCAAACTCCTTTCTTGGAAATCTTTCCATGTTCACGGAGAGTTATGAAAACAAGAAATCTGTTCAGAAGCTGGTTAGAACACAATTTAATGGTGAAAGCAGGTGTTCAGTAGAATATCAGGCACCTGCTCTAGATAGACTAGATCTTCTTATGATGGTTACAACAAAGGTACTCAACAAGCAGCAAGTATCAAAATCGATTGACTTTCTCTTGTGCAAACAGATTACGGTGCCTAACCAACATTCATAAAAACAGATCTCAAAAAAAGAAAGCTTCCAAAAGATTAACACAATTATTGGCACAACCCACTGAGAGTATTAGAGTATAAGATCTTAATGAAGATTTTTCCTAGGCATCCTATCCACCGCTCCAAAGTGACACTTCCCACAAGTGAGCAAAGCAAGTTCTCCCAGGCAAAATCCATCTAGTGTAACAAAACTATTAAAATGCTTAAGAATACAGATGAGGTTGAAAATGAGAACATAAAGGGCAGTGAATATGATCTTCAAATTAAAATCTGTCAGTGACTGATAGGAGAGGCAAACGAGTCAATGATAATATGGTTAAAGAAAATAGCAAGGTATTAAAAAAAGCCCATCATGGGGAAAATGAACTGATGTGAATTAGAATTACAAATGAATTCCAGATGAAACTACAAATAGTGAAGTATTATCCATGGTCTAAAATAGTAAGGGTGGAATAGAATGTTTTTCCTGAGTAATAAAACAAAGTGTAGGACAGTAATAGTAATAAAAAAAAAGCATGGGCTCAGATCAAATGTTTTCCAAAAAGTAGACTCAGGCAACTTGCATCTATGGAATTTTCAAAGAATTAGTTAATCAACTTCATAACTGAGTTTGCCTGAACACATTTTTAGAAACAGAGAAATTCCCATAGTCTGGTGGATTATCTGTATAATATCAGTATTTGAGAGTGCCAAAGATCAGGCAGATATAAATCCGTACTGAAAAAAATGCCAGAAGTAATCAACAATGCTATTATTTATTTCTCCATCTTTATTGATAGTATTAATTTCAGTTACCATCTCTTCTTGTAAATCAGGCTTGATCAAACAAACCTCTTCTCCATTTTTTTCCTTTTAAAAAATAAATTATTGGTAAGATTCATAAAAGTAGCTGGTGTGACTAGCTTTCCCTACACTATTTGAATGAGTACCAGACAGTATTTTGTCAAAAATAGGTTTTTTAGTGAGAACAGAAAAGGGACATATTAGGTAATAAACACTGAGCAGAGAAAGTTAAAAAATCCAATTTTTAAAATGAAAACATTCAAGGTATTTCTCTCTCGGTACCCCAAGAATTAATTGATGGCCCAACATTGGGGGCGAGGTGGGGAGAGAAAGAGAAAAGGGACGCAAGGGCTCAACTAACTAATTTTGCTGCAAAATTTGCAACTAAGAAAAGACTGGTGGATTTACAAGAGAACATGATGGTGTTATTGTCTGACCTGGAGTGCTTGAAGAAATGACTGAAAGGCTACAAAATACGTTTTAATGCAGAGTCTTTGAGGTCCTGCACATCATACGCATTGTGCTAAGAAAACAGGAGCTTTGTGGAAAAAGTCACTGTAGGCTGACAGTTACAATTAAGTAGACTATGAAAGACAGTTATTTGGATCACTGGTGAGTGACAGGAACACGCGCATGGTGGCTTATTCCTGTCCCCCAGTCTGAGGCGCTTAATTAAAGATGAACAAATTATTTTCTGCAGGAACCTTTCTCTCTCCTCTGACTGGAGAGAACACTGTATGATCTGCTTAGACTAGATACCAATGGCTAATGTTAGGAGAAATTAATCCTACTTTTTGCCTTAGTAACTGGAAGAGATACTTTCAGGCTTCTATAAAGCTATGTACAGGATGCAATTGCCTGAGCATGGGCACTGCCAACATTTAAGCATCTTCCTCAGGCCTCAGCTGAATAGAGACTCAGAAGTCCCACAGTGTATGAGAAGTCACACCAATGATTGAAATGATTGAAAGACCTTTTCTAGATCTAACCTGCAGGAAATTCTGAAAATTCAGCACAATCAAATCTTGCAGTCAAGGCCACATCACAGGAAGAGCAGAGCCCCTGTACACCTCCTCAGTGGATGTTTTCAGAAGATCTCTGTGTCCTGTGTCTTGGTATTAGATTCCTACATTAATTTGTACTACTTAACTTTATTACCGTCCCTCTTTACACAGAAAAATGGCTTTACAAATTTGCTGTTTCCTCTCAACCACTGCAGAGACTCCTGTCTCTCTTAGGCATCTGTACTTTTGGTGCTGGCATCCATTTGGGTTAAGAAAAAGAAAGTTTTTAAAAAAGAGATTTAATTCTTATTGCACACATTACAAAGAAATGAATAAATATTGATTTTGTCTTTTACCCATTTACAGAGGAAAATGGCCTCATATTTAGTTTGCACATTTCTAAACAAAGTTGATGAGACCATTGTAAGAAATCTTAATTATAAAGAAATCATAAACTAGTGCACACACACACACATTTTTCATTTAAGATTAAATAGTTTTATATGCTTCTAAATAAAGTCTATCAAACAATTGTGCAAAGTCTGCAACTACTAAGGAAAAATATACGAACAGAGTTACCTGCATTGTTCATAATATCTTCCAGAAATACGCTATACAATTGAAGAAAGATAGGAAGACTGAAGTGTCTTATGTTCCACAGGAAAAACAAACAAACAAACAAAACCCCCAAAACAGATCTGGAGTTTTACAATAAGCAGTTTCTCCTCGTTTCATCCAATTAGAATAGTATTTTTAACTTTGTCACTTTCAGTAGAATCCTATATTAGTAAAATAAGAAAATTATATTTTCTGAGATAATGGGAAGGTTTAAATAACAGTATAGGCTTTTGTAGAATTATTAAAAGTGTAAAACTGAAAACAAACCACTTCAAGCACTTGTGGGTTTCTTCAAAATTCATTCAGCTTCTTCCACACCTTGTAAATTTAGCAATTAACCATTGGGTTTATTTTAATTCTTTTTAGTCCTATCCCAGATTAATCTATCCTAGAGAAAAATCTGACCTTCTGTAAAAGGAAATTCACCAGAAGTTTACAGACAGACAAAACTCCTCTCATTGCAGGATCCTCACTGAAACCAACTGAATCCATGGTTTTCAGGACAATAACAGCGGAATTTGATTATTAGTTGAACCGATAAGGAAAGCAAACAAAAAAAAACCCAATGTATTTTACATAAATTTTGATATTCTCAATGAATGCTTAAGAAACTAAAACCTTTATTAAACCAAGCACAGTTTCATTTCTCGTGTTTATCTGAATTATCTTGACTTTCTCTTCCCAACAGATTTCTAATCAAGTTATGTCTTCCATGATACAATACTCTTGTAGTCTCCAGGGCAGATTATTCTTTCAGTGATGCTGGTATTATTCAGTGTAACTCAATTGAAATCATCAGTATTGTGCTGAATCAATTCTAATCTGGCCAAGAAATCTAGAATCTAAATTTTGTCATCCTAGAAAGACAACAGCAGGAATAATTTCACAGATTTCAGTTAATAACGCTAATTTTGTATCTTTCAGTTGTGGACCAAAAAGGCTTTTGTTAAGCAAAGATACACAGACCTGATGCTCACAAATCGAGGTTTATTTGGAGGCTGTTGATTTACCTCATTGTCTCTGGACAAGAAAATATGTCAAACATTTCCATTATGAGAAATAGCTCTTTTCAAAAAGAAGGGTCAAGCAATTGGCACTTTTCCCTTCTGACTTTTCTGCTCTGCAGTCTTCTGCTCAAGGATTGTGGCAAAATTTGTATATATAAAGCAGTCTCCGCAGCTTTGCTTTTATTCGGTCAGGCTCCAAGACAATCCACAGGGAATAAAAACCGCAACACTCCGAGGGTAAATAACAGCCAGCCAACTTTGTATTTGCCTGTGAAGATCTATTTCAATCCTGAGGGAGGACTTGTTTACCAAAACATTTGTCTCTTGTTTTCTAACTATACTAGTTGGTCTAATAAAACAGATTACATCTGCCTATAAATCTTGGTTTACCCATGTCCTTGTACCACTGTGGCTGTGATAGCCATGGTGTAGGCATGATATAAACTCTTTTCAGTGGGGCCCAATGACAGCACAGGAGGCAGTGGGTGCAAACACAGGATGTTCCATCTGAACATCAGGAAGCTGTTTTTTACTTGGAGGGAGGCTTAGCACTGGCACTGGCCCAGAGGGATTGTGGAGTCTCCATCCTAGGAGATATACCAAAGCCATCTGGACACAGTCCTGAGCAACCAGCTCTAGCTGGCCCTGCTTGAGCAGGGATGGTGGACTAGATGATGTCCAACCTCAAGTATATATAACTCAATTAAAGAAGGCACTTGCCTATGGTTTGGATATTTCCTTACTGTAACTTGCATTAAAAGCCACTATGTTTTTTACGCCCAGAAGTTGACATCGCAAGTCTTTTATGCGAAATTTGAAGATGCAAAGATACCAAATTTCCCTTTATACCCAAATCCTCTCACATGTTTTACTTCCCTCAAAACCTATATTTTAGTTTTCTTCATAAAATCATAGAATGGTTTAGGTTGGAACGGACCTTAAAGATCACCTAGTTCCACCCCCCTGCCATAGGCAGGGACACCTTCCACTAGACCAGGTTGGTGGCTTTATTCATTGAAGAAAATCGGACATGTAGGTCCAGACCTCCAAATGTCTGGAGCACTAGCAGAAGTCAGAAGAAAAAAAGAAAATTTGAATATTTTATTGTGTTCTGAACATGTGGTTTTTATTGGAAAGCTGAGGGATGTTCAGATGGGGCTGGATTTGGTCCATCTCTGTTTTGAACTAAAATGGAAGAAGTCTGTATTGTAGGTTACTTTCTTCCCACTAGACAAAATAGTGCCACACACTGAGCTTTGACATTGTTGTTACTGCCTCCTTGTCAGCACAATCCCTGGAGTGGGTTTGCTGCATGGCAACAAGCACTCTCATCGGCAATGTTTGGCTCCCTGCACCCTAAACACTCCTCTAATTCCACTACACAGGCTACATCCCCTATTTTATTTAGCTGGATAGATGTAGTTTATAACAACAGGAACCTATAAAAAGTGCACTTAGTGCTGGCTCTTCTCACATGAACAGTGCAGAGTATGGGTATGAGGCCTGGCACTAGTGATAATCTATTTCAAAACTGTCACTGGTTTAAGCAAAGAATTTCAGCTTGGGTATTTATCCAAACTTTCTGTGGGTAGCTAAGCTGGTTAGAGATCTCAAGGGTGCATATTTCCTTGTAGCGTAGAGAATTTGTCTAATGGGGATAGAAATTTATCTTTGCTGCACAGGGACACTGTGAGGATTGATTAGGTAATAACTTGAAGGCACTATAGGAGTGAATAGTGCTGTACTATATAAATGCTAAGTATTGTTATTTTTTGTTGCAAAACTACTTCAGGAGAATCTGACAGGTTCACAAGTAAGTTCTCAAACATAAATACTAAGATGAATTCGTCTTTGATTTTGTAATACCGCACATGACACTCAGGAGACTATTATGATAGTATTACCTGAGATTGCTTGTTATTTTTGATGAGGTAACAAAATACTGGCAGCAAATGAGATTTGGTGAAGTATTTTCAGTGGTGTTTTTAAAGTGTAACTCCTCCTTGTTTTTTTATTTCCTCTGATACAGAAAGGCTGTGTGAAGGGATGCATCTTCAGGGGTATGAGAGACCAGAGAGATAAGAAAATGCCTCCTACCCGTCCTCAACACAGGACTGCTTCATTAGGCTGTTCGCATGTTGTCCTGGTTTGAGCGACACTGGATTAATTTCTCTTTCAGTAATTTTATTTTTCAGTAAGGTCTCTTTTATTGCCTGGGAAAATTGCATTTTTAGAAGACTGGTGTCTGAATTTGTGAACATATTTCCTTTGTAGCCAGCTATTGTGTATGGGTTTCAAAGTCTCAGTGTTTTTGAGTTAGCCAGGTGTGGGGATGAGGAGGAGCGAGTCCCGGGCACCTGACCCAAGCTGTCCAACAGGATTATTTTGTACCATGAATGTCACATTCAATATAAATTAGAAAGCTTGCTGAGGATTTTCTTCTCTTCTATGATGGCTGTGATCCTGAGAACTTCTTTCCCCAGTGCCAGACTCCCGAGACCTTCCCTTCTTCCCGAAGCCATAGCACTCGCAGTGTCCCACATCTGCTGTCCACTGTGGGAGTGCATAGCTTCCTACTGGTAGAATGGGCTGAGTATAACCCTTGTATATTTTATATTGGTATCAGGACCAGCATTGGTTCTTTAGTATTATTAATGTTAATTATTTTGTCTTACTCTATTAAATCTATTTACATTTCAGTCCTCAGGTTTCCTTATTTTTCCCAATTCCCCTTGCCAAGCGGGGAGGTGTCATCAGACGATAGAATAATTGTCTGAACAACCATAAATTGTTGTGAGTTCTTCAAACCATAACACTTGTGTAGCTCTGCTTTGCAACAGGTACCCTTCCTCTTCAACATATTAAGGAGGCTGATGTATGTGTAAGGTGAGGGAGGTGGTTATTCCATCTGCTTCACTACCTTATCATCTGTCTTCTGAGGACATTGTGGCATGACAAAGCTCCCTATGTGGTTGATAGGAAAAAGGAAGCACTTAAAAATGACTGATATAAGTTAGAGGCCTGAAAAGCACATTTTGAATACATCAATGCATTTTCACCAAGTTTTCAGGTCTCTTCCAACACTCTGAACTCTGCTGGGAGACCACATGCCTGAGGATTGAGCTTTGTCCTAGGACAGATGTACACAGGGCCTCAGGGGCTTAGAAGCACACACGCATGCTTCTTAGGGTAAGTTCTGTAAGAAATATGTGTCATGCAGAAATCCGTGGAGGAGGCCAGGATTCATTTTACTCCATAAGTTCACTTAATGGAGGAGCCAAAACCTGTTAGACTCCCATCATGTATCTAGGAAGGATACCTCCACGCCTGTTCATCCTTTGTAAGAGAGATGCCACCACTCATTGGAAGACAGAGCTGAACAGCTCCTGAATTGACTGAGGAAATACTGCAGACTGTAGCTCAGTATATTAGAGAAAACGGGGTTGGGGATTTTTTCACACACTGTGCTATAAAACATGTAATTCAGGAACTTCTTAATCAGTACTAAAGCTGTTGCCGGGTGTGAGCCTGTGTACCTTTGTCAGAAGAGCACAGGAGACAGCTGCAATTTAAAATGTCTTCAGCTGTCCCAGTACAGTCCACAACCAAATATAAGTCATTGTGCCAAGAATAAGGAACTTGAAAGGAAAAAAAAAAAGAAAATAAAACAAAATAAATAAATAAAAAGAAACTGGAAAATAAGGGGTCCAGGAGGGGTGACAGCGAGTCAGCAAATTTCAGTGTCTTTCCCGACTGACTGCAGCGGGAATCTGGTACAACTCTGTTTTTAACTCAGGATGTATTTAGGATAAATCCACACCTATGTTACTTAAGTTAGTCAGACTCATGAGCAGAACCCAGAGCGTGTAACTGTCTGTCTTTGTTTTAAACCTGGGAACAAGGCTCCCAGCATAATGACAGTGGCTACTACTGCAATTTTTATGCTATACTGAGGAACATGCTTTAATGACCCTCACTCTCATCTTCTGTACTTTTATATGCTCTGGTTGTAAAAAGTTCTGGCTAATTCCTAGCATTTGTTTTAATACTTTTGTTTTCCTGTCTTGTTTCTCAGATATTGCATAGAATATTTTATTCTTCCTGAAAATAGTTATGGTTCCCCTGTGTGTGATATTGAACAATCATGCTTTAATCAATGCTACTAAATCTGAAGTATCTCTTGTGCCTCCAGGTATTGATTCTACCCTGTTCGCTTATTTCATTTCTGTGAAACACTGCAGTATTTTCTGCATATGGGATCAATCTTCAGGCTCAGATCTCTCTACAGTTATGGCCACAGTTCAGGTCATCTAGACAATCAGAAAAGACCTAGGCTCATGAAATAGTCTTAGGTCTTTTCCCATGTTGACAAAATTACATCTATGGTTGTGAAAAGTCCACCAAGTTTCCCCCCATACAAAACCCAGCATATTTTGTGGTCCATGTTTACATTGCTGCTTTCCCAGGAGTTATTCCTCTGGTGTTATTGAGACTGGAATTCAGCTTACAATATTTTAATCATGCACTTGGTTCAGCCATGTAGTTGGTTGCTCAGCTGTGTGATTATTTCCAGTGCAATGTCTAACATCAGAGAAATTCTGTTTATTGGGACCTGTGCTTAATTCCAGACCTCAGTAGCAACCTTGTTATCACTGCTGACCCAGGTAATCTAAAGCTGGACTCCCCAACAAACACTCCAGTACAAATACAACTACAGATATATTTGCAGTTCCTGAAGCAGTGGCTGAGTCAGAGCTTTGAATGGTGATGATCACAGCTATTGGGAAGAGCAGTATGGTGGGACTGACCCTGCAAAATCAATTGTACCGCTGCAGCTATTACATTGCAGTTCACCGTCTACTGTAGCAGTGTGGCCAGGAAGAAGAGTAAGTAGGTAGATAACAAGCTGATTAGTGAAATCTCAAGTCTCCTGTAACCCCAGTGAAGATATCAGCATAGAGATGAGAATCTCTGATTCATGGTGTACTTGTGGAAGGGGATACCATTGAGAAACTGAAGTGTTTTCAATATTAGCACTGTCTGGTACAGAATCACAGAATCACTGAGGTTGGAAGGGATCTTCTTGAGATCATCTAGTCTAGCCTCCCTGTCCAAGCAAGGTCAGCTAGAGCAGGTTGCCCCGAATCATGTCTGAGGAAATGCAAAGCAAAGGTTCAGTGACGGTGTGATGTGAAAGATGCAGCAGGGACCTGAGGAGAGAAATCTGGACTCCACACAATCCCATGTGAATCATACAGAAGCTGCTTTATTGATTTATTACTGTCCCTTATATACAATCTATCTATCCCTGCACGCATTCACACATTAGATGATTGGTTAATATCCTTCTACACGTGAAGAGCACGCAAAGCTGTCTTGTCTTTGGTTGGTTCTTCGGCACCCTGTTTATCTGACTCCTGTCCAGCTCTTCTTGGCTCGATTCCTTATTTTGCTGTGCAGCAACCATGGTTGTCTCTGTTTTTCTCTCCTCAAGATTACTTCAAGGATGAGGTTTACAGTCAGTCCACCCCCTCGTATGGCTGGTTCAATTTTCTGCTAAATACATTCCCACAGGGACCTTGATAATAAACAGGAAAGAAATGTGGGCAAGATCACTGAAGTATATTTTAGCTAAAAAATTTGGGATAATCTCAGGTGAGACAAGGTATAGATGTGCAGCTAAGACAGAAGTGGCAAAGACAGATAACAAGACAATTTATTAGTGTCACACATGTAACTTTCTCCAGAAAGAGATCATGATTCAGCTCATATCTGCAGAGTTGAATTAACACAGTACTTCAGTATTAGACAGCTTCACGCTTGTTTAGTATGCAAGAATCAACTGATATCCCTCTGGAAGGAGAAGACACATCCATGAACGAAGGAAAGCTTGCTGCTTAGGCTGCAAAACACTAAGAGACTGGAGCTCAAACATGTCATTACAATTGAGCACCTTTAGTTGGCTCAATTATGTGTCATATGGATACTTAAGATACTATGAACCACGATGTCCCCTCCTTAACCTAAAGATATGACAATTTATGAATTATTCCTTAAATTTGTAAAACAAATGAAGATCCAATTCTATAGTAGGGAAAGCTGTAATAATTTAACTTTGATAGAATGATTTGCCTTGCAAAGCAATTGTTAGCAAAGAGTTTTTTCTTTGGAAAATTAAAAATATGCTTCCTCAAAAGAATGTGGATTTTAAAACACGTTGCTGTTTTCTGTGGTTAAACCTCAAGTTTAATTTTAATTAAAGTTATTTACAGGAAATCTATAAACAGTGAAATTCAGGCTTTATTAGGTACTTCCCTATGTTCATAATTTGCAGTTGTGCTCTGGTTTGACTCAAAGAGTGATTATGACTTAAACATAAGCTGGTTTAAATAAGAAACTGTGACATATCATTTATTAAGCTAATTCTTAGAATATTTTAATCACAGAGATATTGTTCCCTGTGGAAAGTTTTATAATGTACATGAAGTACTTTGTTTTAAATTATGAAAGCACCATATGCACTTTCAAAAATCCTAAAAAATTACTTGTCAGTAAAAAATAAAACGGTTCAATTGTTCATTCAAAGTGTGAACTTATCGTTTGGCCATATTCTGAGCAGGTGAATTAAAGAGGTGAGTTAAATACATAGTGTGTGTCTTTCTGTTTGTACAAACTATTACTTCATGTTGTTCATGAATTTGGCAAGACAATTTGCTAGTGAGCATGTGCAAGTTACTTATCTGAAATTTGTTATTTGAAGTTTCTCACAAACAATGCAAGAAGGGATAGAATAACATGACAAATGGAAAATTAAGAAGCCAGTGCAAAAGCAACCTTTGAGATATGGTGGAAAGGATTATGTGAACTTCTTATCTGGCCTCCCATATGAGCCAGCAGAAAAACTTAACCAGTGAGAGCACTGCCAAGTTGCTCATAGCTCAATACCACTTGGTTAATACTCCATTAGCAAGCGAAGTCACCAACTGACAATTGTAGCTCTTTTTTTGTTTGCAAAGGGATGAGGCCATAGGAGTAACTATTTTAAACCATCCTAGTATGTTTTTGTTAGTGAATAATGCCTGGAATGAAAACAAGTCCATAAAGTTGCCCACTCTGGCACTGCCGTCTGGTTTGGGTGGAGCTTCCCTCTGAACAGTCTGCAAACCGTGTCAAGTCTTCACAGAGAACATGTTATTCACAGACAGGATGCACAGCAGAAACAAGCTGCCTGTCAACAACACACTGCTGTGAGAAGGCTTTCTTTCTCCTCCTTCCAGGACATCATCTCATGCCAAGAAAGATGACAATTCTTGTTCCTTATTCTTATTCTTTAGTAGTGGATGTGCGCCGGGAAACCAACCACACACCAAAAAAAAATTAAAAAAAATAAAAATCAGTCTTAATCTGATATTCATTAGTGGTACTTGATAGAGAGTTTAAATCCCAAGAACAGGCGCTTGGAAGGCATAGGTATGAAAGCCAAACTGACTGCACCTAAACCTCCAGAGATCTGCTAGCAGGAGATGCACATGCTAATTAGCAGCCGGGTGCTCCGCTCTTGGTGTCCTTCCTGGCTCTGCAGAACTCAGACATGTTCTAGACTTTCATAGCCTTGACCGGACTGCCCAGGCATGACTGGGCTGGATTTACAAAACCCTTTTAATAATGAAGCTGCAGCAGTTATCTCAGAGACTTTGTGTAGATGGTGTGGTCACCAGCTACAGGAGGCCAGATTTCACTCTTCACTCTGCATTCCCTTGGCGTTACACTCTGCTTGTCCTCTTACACTCCTGTATCACAGTATGGAGGAAGGAAGGCAGGAAGGAAGCAAAGCAAGGAAGAAGAAGGGAAGGAGAGAGGGCGGGAGGGAAAGAAGGAAGGACAGACGAACAGGCAGATGGGCTTCAAAGTTTTCACCATGCTTCTAATTTCAAGCACCTCTGAGAAGTTTTCACTTGCTCATTGTCTCTCTTTTACCTGATTCTGTTTGTCACTCCTCTTCACTGGGCCACCAGTCATTAATAATTTAATCCCCAAAATAACAGATTTTGTTCTGTTTTTTCAGAATTGCAGAACCTACTTCTAGCAAAGTGGATGATCCTACTTCTAGTAAAGTTAACAGTAGTTCTACAACTGAGCTCAGTGAGAGTGGAATGAAGCCTTTCATTACTCCAAACCTGTATCTGGTTTATATAGTGTGGTTTTGCTTTAAAATCCACATAAACTCATTATTGCCAGGTATGTCTATGTATGTATATTAAAATGTGAGAAAGTTGCATTCCAATGTGGATGCCTTGAAATTTATGGCACCCCCATGATTTTTATTTATTCTCTGAATTTTTCTGCACTTGGAAAAGTTAGTAGTAATAATAATAGCTGTTTTGCCTGAGAAAAGCTTTCAAAAACAGTATATAATTTCAGCATTTCCTAATTAAATGTGTTTTAAAGCTTCTGACTACAATGCCCTCTTATTCCCATTTGCAGATCTATTACTCCATGAAACAAAATAACACTGCATTAAAAATGTACCCAGCTCTGTTACCCAGCTCATAACTTCATAACAATTTTTGCTTCCAGGAATAACTCTGGTAACTACCAACAATAAATGTTGTTTGCTACTTCATTTTTCTTCCCCAAAAGCAAAGCTGGTGAAAAAAGTAATCCCTTAGACAATGACATCTGCAGCACAATCTGTCATGCAATTCCTTTGGAGTCAACAAATAACAAACAACTCATTATCCAGACTGAATCATCAAGCTTGATAAGGAGCAGCTTGCACCCAAGCACTTCTTTCTGCACATTGCTCGGCTACTAATCCTCTTCCATTTGAGAGCCTCTTATTTTGCTGTCTCTTTCGGGTCTGTCTCTTGCCTCGTGTTTTCCTTTTGCCATAAATTCCTGTTAATCTCTGGTAATTCCTGATAGACTACTTGTTTGCTGTTGTGGAATGGTTAGGGTGGTTGAAGCCATCCTGGTGCCCTTTATGATGGGATTGTTCTGGTGCAATGTCAAAACAGACATCTCCTCAAGTGGTCCCTGACTGAGGACAAGGATGTTTCTGTGGAAGAGAAACAAGGACAGTTGCTGCTAACCTAAGAAACATGGTAAAGAACAAGGGTAGGCAATGCTGGGTGTTCAATGGGTGGGATGCTTCTGCCTTTCAGAGGGACTGTCCTGGTTTGAGGTAAAGCAGAACCAATTTTCTGTTCAGTAACTTTACTTTTTAGCTAAGCCTCTTCTAACTACTGGAATTAACAGCATATTGTGGAGACACCGTTCTCAGAGTGATAAGACCTGATTAGCTGCAATTTATGCCAAGGAATGGTATGCAGAGAGGCTCCTGCTTATACTTATTGCTATAACACCCAAGCCCAGCTAACCTGGTTATTTGCCCCGTTGGAGGGTCAGAAGTGGAAAAGCATAGAGGGGTCGCACCTGTGGGGAGGAGTGGACAGGACAGGTGACCCAAAACTGACCAACAGGGTATTCCATCCCATCTGCCTCCTGCTCAGTATAAAAGCTGAGGGATCAAATGGTCTGGGACTGTCTGGGACTTTCCCAGTTCTTGCTGGTGACAGGATCATCATCCTGGGAGCTTGATACAGTTTCGTATATATTTCATTATTTCCTTTTTATTATTTTATTGTTAATATCTCATGACAGTTGTTTTGTTTCTTCTAAATGCATAAGTCTCTTTCTCTCTCTCCCTCCTCTCCTTGGAGAGAGAGGTGGGGGAGAGCATCTGTCATTTCACCTCGGTGATCAGTCCACCCAAAACCATGACAGGAACCAGTAGTTTAGCCACTGCATTGGGCCTCTACGGACCTAATGTTGCTTCTGATATAGAAACCACTAAACCACAGAGTGATTCTCTGCAATCAAAGCACTTCAGAAGCAGCATAGCCCAAACCACCTTGATGATCTGAGTAGAGAGCTGCCCGAAACTCTCCTCATAGACTGGGTTGGAGAAGTGGCCTGAGGGTGTCTGTGGGGCTGCAACAGAATGTTCAGAGCTGCTATTTATTTGAGCAAGTCCTTCCTGTCCTGACATGACTTAATAAACAGCTCTGTGAAGGACAGCTGCAGGGAGTTTTGACCCAGACACACATGAGCAAGAAAAATATTAACTTTGAGCTAAAAAGTCTCACCTGGACCCCACACAGATCCATACTGTGCATGTGCTTTGGTCACTGGATGGGAACAGGCTGTCACACTATATAAGAGTGGGCTAGACTCTCAGAAAAGTCGCTTTCATGACCAGAAATGTTGAGGTTTTTACTTACATTTTGTTAGTTTTATTTTGTGCCTCCTCCATATGACAGTGCGTCCCGATACTCATTCTGAATTGGTATATTGTGAATATGAAGAAGACCTCAGGACCTACAAAGACTTTGCAAGACATCTGTTGATTTTTCCTTGTATCATGCCTCCAGTCCTGCACACTTTCCTCTGGCACACAAAACTTTCCCCTAGCAGCATCGTCTCTGTGCAATAATCGGGTTTAACATGCTGACGTTGATAAAACCAGGGAGCTCACTTTCCTTCATGTGGCATCTGTGCCCCTCTGCCTGGGTGAGGCAAAGACTTTTATTCAAAACTCATTTCTCAGGACATGCTTAGTGAATCAGTTACTTCAAGATCCTATAGCGTGTACGCACTTCATTTTTTATGGTCAATTGCTCGCTACAATTAAGAATTAAAGCTGCCCAGGTGATCTGGACAGCAAAGGGACTAAATTTTGCTGAACTGATTGTAAAGGTCCAGTACTCAACAGAATTTGTGCAGCCACTACTTTTTGACTTAATGAGGGAGTTAGGCTCCTAAATACCTTTGAAACAGCTGGAATTTTTGAGAATCTGGATCTTGGTATGCTGGGACTCAGATTTTACAGAAATTCAAATTGACAGATGTTTTTGTCTCTGCTCCACAGGTAACACTAAGTAACATATTTATCTTAAACTAAGATATAGCCAATACTGTAGACTGCCAGTGGAATAGAGGCTGGGTTTATCAGTCACACTTTTAGTTTAATGTGATCAGCTGCGAAACAGTTCTTATTTGAATCAAATAAATGATCGGATTTCTGTTTAGACACTTTAAACTTGTAAGGTTTATATACCAATTGCAATCTAATAAGATTGTTATTGTCAATTATAATTAGAAAATAACTACTGTCTTATTGCCATCTTAATTGGCATTAATGTTGCATATAAATTATAGCTGCTCATTCGAGTTTAGCTGAAGCTTTCGTGGAGTTCTAAAATATCTGTCCTATAATTTACCAAACGAAAAAATCCAGAAGTATTTTCAAACTATTTCTTCTCATTTGTCTACAGCTACTTGAAATCTTGGTTTTGCAGTGTGGTGCTTTGTCTGTTACATTATGGACAGTGGCCATTAATTGTAGATAAGGCGGCGAATAAGAATCAAATAGAAATTGCAGTTTTTAACATCAGTCTGAACGAGGTCCAGAACCAATTTCTTGCCTTCCTTGACAGTAATTAATATATTGACTTTTCAACACAAGTAAATTAAGGAGTCATGCTATGGGACTGTATTCTAAAAATATTTCATTTATGAAAACTAGAGTATTTAGCTGAAGATTTACTAAGTCTCAAATTACTTCAGCAAGATGGAAATCACCTCTGACCCCAGTGAGGTGCCTAGGAAAGCAGTAGGCACCACTTAAATCTGAAAAGAAGTCCTATATGCATCTGAAATGATGCACAGACTTCGTTAGCCCTCTGAGGGCAGAAGCAGTTTCAGCAAATTAAGCACGTTAAGGCCTCAGTGTTTTTCCAAATTGTCGCTGTTTACTTGTTTTCTCAAATTAATGAGTATACAAGTAAACACAATAAAAAAAACAAAGCTGCCACATTTCTGATGGTCTTTTATTTTGACAATTATTAGTTAGTAATTAGAAGTGATTTGCTCCGTTGTAACAGTTCTTCAAAGGGCATTTTTAATTATTGATGTATTTGCAAAATAAAGGGAGAAAATGACCTCATAACTGATGCAACAAGAAACAATCTTTTCAAAGGTTTCTAAAGTCTGTCGATTAGTGATGAGATCAACCTCGCCATGCTCTTGTGTTGCATTTATCTCTATGACTAATTTTTTTTTCATTTTCATGATGATGAAAACCTGTTTTTCAAAACTTAAGAAAACGAGTGAAATACAAATTGTGTTTGCTTTAGATGTCCCTATTAATATTCTTTAGTGATTTAGTTATTCTTTCACTGCTTCTTTCTTCCTTTTTCCTTGTCTTTCCTTTGCCCCTCTAATTCTGATTACTGGGGAAGCTGATAAAGTGAGGAAACAATATTAAATTACTAAAAATTGTCACAGAGAAGATGATCTGCCCACTGTCTAGTATTGCGGATTTAAAAAGAGAGGTAAAGGGGTTTATGATGGGGTTTATGCACAGCTTCTGGGAGCAGTGAATCAAGCTGGTGAACTATTGGAAAAAAAGCAGGGCATCTCTGTATAATATGTGGAAATGAGCGTGGGATCTTGGATGGGGATGGTTTCATGTTTTGTAGGATATATGAGATAAGGAGTTTGAGGATTATGTGGCATTTAGAGGACATGGAGCCAGCTAAAGGAAAAGAAGAATAAGGATATCAATAGCATTTGAGTGAAGGCAGTGACGGCTTTTTGCAGTTTTAGAAAAGGATATTTGAAATCTGAAACAAAAAACAGAGATCTGGAGGACGTAATTTGTATTATATTAGCTCTACTATCATAAATAAGGAGGATCAGAATTATTCTGGATACACAGAAGCAGATGGCAAAAGCCAATGTTTGCCCCAAAGAGGAACTTGCCAACACAAAAAGCATAAAGACAGGAAAGGCAGAGGAAGGACAAGCAGTAATCTAGTGTATTTTCATAGTATGGCTGTATGCACTGTGTATCTGTCTGTCTTGCTACCCTTGTTAGAAAGCCACCTTCCTGACCCATGGAAATGGTGACATCCTGGGACAAAGCATGTGTTTCCATGGCAAAGATTGCACAGTGAGGACTCAGGGGCATGGTTGTTCCAGGCATCAGAAGATATCAACGGTTTTGAATCATATCTGCCCATAAAAAGAGGAAGTTATGTCCTAGGAGTACATATAAACTCCTATGCTTTAAAGAGAAGTTTCCTTTTAATCTCCTCTGGGCTCTGAACTGCTCACAACGAAAAACTGGCACCTAAACTGAAGGCAAGCAAAACACACAAAACTACCTGTACTTCCACAGTGAAATATTGTACACTTGAATTATATTTACTGTGGTGATTTTATGTAGAGAATGCACTTTCCCCATTTATAAAGAATACTTAGTGACTAAAAGAAATTCCTGAAGTAAATAAAAGCTATAGACTTAAGTGCTTACAGTTCCTGAAAAATTACTCTTTTGAAGAGCAGCTAACAGCTTGAAAAGCCTCCTCTCTTTCCTTGTGCTTTGTAGGTAGTTTGAAATGACCCTCCATGCTCCTAAGACTTTCTCCTCACTCTCTGATATTTTCCAAAGTGTCTCTAACCAGTATGTGCTGCAGGACCCTTGAGCCTGACACTGCCTACTAACCCCTCCTTGTTGGTAAGGATAAGGTCCAGCATAGCTCCTCTCCTCGTTGGCTCCTCTACCACTTGGAGAGGAAGTTGTCGTCAATACAATCCAAGAATCTCCTGGATTGCCTATGCCCTGATGTGTTTCCCTTCCAGCAGATGTCAGGGTGGTTGAGGTCACCCATGATTACCAGGGCCTGCGAACGCGATGCCACCCCTATCTGTCTATAGAAGACCTCATCTGCACAGTCTTCCTGGTCAGGTGGTCTGTAACAGACCCCCACTGTAATGTCCCCTGCTCCTGATTTCCCTTTAATCCTGACCCATAGGCTCTCAGTCAGCTCTTTATCCATCCCTAGGCCGAGCTCCATGCACTACAGCTGGTTGTTGACACATAGGGCAACAGCGCCTCCTCATTTCCCCTGTTTGTCTCTCCTGAAAAGTCTATGACCTAGCATGCCAACACTCCAGTTGTAGGAGTCATCCCACCACATTTCCATGATGCCAATAAGATCGTGGTCTTGGAGGCGTGCACACATCTCTAGCTCCTCCTGTTAGTTCCCCATGCTACACGCATTTGGATAGAGATTTTTCAGCCATGTCCTCGTTGAGGCTAACTTGGCTGGAGTGGTTGCAATTCCTGCCTGCTCCAAAAGACCTGCAGCTTGGCTGGTACAAAGATGAGCGGGTGTGTGCCTGGGGATACAAGAAGTTACCTGGCCAGGTTACCAAAGGCAGGAAACATATTGGAAAAGACAGCTTTTGGGTTTTCTTTGAAGCGTGTATTTGCTGTACATGAACTAGGTGTAAAAGTTTAAGACAAAACACCCACAGTTCTTAACTACAGTTGTCATCTGAACTATTCTCCAGCTGCTTTAGTTTGTCTGTTTATTTAGGAATCTGGCACCTTAGTTTCTCTTTCTACCCAAGGGTGGCATGACCTGGAGAGTTCTTGGTGATTTTTTGTCTTTGGATCCCTCTCTGTCATGCAGGATGGCCACTCCTTCCTCCTCTCTGGGTACCTTGTCTATTCTGGCCCACATTGCCATCCCAGCTTTCAGTTTATCTTCACTTTATCTCTATCCTGCCCTATGTCTACATTGTCTGGGCATTGGGGCATCACATCATCCTCTGAGAGATTAAATCACTGCCTCTCCCTTCAACCCCATTTTCTTCGATATTTCCTTCTATTCCAGTTAGAATATCTCTTACTGACTGACTTATCCTGTTAATCCTTTTGAAAGACACAGTGATAAATTTCCTATCTTATAAGTCACATAACTTAAGAAATAGTAGTTTTTTAATTAAAATACATTAGTTCTTAGATCATTCACTGTGAATTTCAAACAACTACTGCATTTTATGCAAGATAAACTGAAATCAAGATTGGCATGTGGAGGCTGAGTAACATACCCCAAAAAACATTGCTAACCTTCAGAGGACTCCTGTGGGCAACCTTCCCATGTGGATTAGCCAGGTGCTGGGTTTCAGTAAGAGCTTGAATTTTATCTCCCACTCACCGAAATGCTTTGAAGTCCCCTGGTGGATCAGCTGGAGGCAAGCACCATTTTAGTCTTCTCCTTTGATCACGAAAGCTTACATGTAGCATTGGGTAATGAAGGCATTCAGGCACAGCATCTCTCTGTGACCAAACTGCTATGTGCAAAAGTGAAGAACATCCCACAGATGTGGAGAAGGCCGTCCCGCTCTTTGTTGTTCCTTAGGATGTGAGGGGCAGGAGGGAGAAGGTGCCAGTACCAACAGGCACGGGCTATCAGGGAAAAATCCTGCATGTTGAGGGTTAGATTAACTATTGTTAGACTGCAAGCACAGAGTCAGCTGGACCTGCCCGTGCCCTGAGAGTGTGCAGGTCTTGGCATACAGCACCAATAAGACCATTCAGCAGCAGTGCCTAGGCAGCCTGCATGTTTTCTTCAAGGTACCATATATTCAGAAAGTGGACTCGCAGTGCAGCAAAGCGTGCTCTGCGCTGCTTTCAGGCTGTTCTTAGAGGAGAGCAGAGTCCTCTGACTGACAGGTTTAATTGTCTTAATTGCACAGGATCATCACATATCTCAGTCTCACACCGGAGATCTGGTATCCATGAAACCAAAGAGGTTCAAATTCATTTCTTGGCTGAAAGGAGAAATCTCACTTTAAAGGAGAAATCAATAGATAAGGTTTATTTTGTTGGCTATGCAAAATCCATCGCTTAAACACTACATTAAACTAGTGAAAGTGGTCCTACATTTCCTGGGGAAGCTTTTCAGGGAATGGATCACCATCATAGCAAAACAGCTGTATCTACAAGAGAAAGAGCTTGGCATATACAAGGACAGGCATTTTTCAAAGTCTGAAAGATCAAAGAATACAACCATAGAACTACATTTTGCTTCTCCTTAGTCAAGCCTTTAGAGAAAGTATTGTTATATTTCACACTTGTTAAAAAGAGCTCCAAATACCTGTTCTAACAGAAGTTTTAATTTGGACTTCCAGCTTTCCTCAAAGAGGCCCTGTGCCTTCAGTTCCTTCACGTACCTGCGCAATTCTTAACGACATCAGTTCCCAAGATATAATTAGGAAATGCTGCTCCATTAATTAAGCATCTCATTTTAAATCTTAGGAGGTCGGATGATCCCAGTGCAGAGTCCTTATGCATCTTGCAGCAAGTTTTGCTACATAGCCGTTAAGTTGTCATTTAGATGTTGGTCATCCAAGCTTAGACAGTACCAGTCCTTAAATTTTAGCAGAGTTCTTTCATACCTGATTGCCAGCAGAGATGAAGACAAATATTTAATCTATGTCATATAGGACACCCATGTTTAAAGGGTAATCCTGGATTCTACGTTAGAAGTATGTTGCTATGGAAATGCCAGTGAAATTGAGCTGTGAATTTTACAAGAAAGGAAGCATGTATCTATGTTTACTTAATAATTTCTTTGGTCAAATAATGACTTCAGGTGGCATCCAAATCTGACAGACACACTGAAAAACAGTTAATCCAGAATGAAAAATAATGATTTATATACACCAGTGTAGGTTTATTAGGTGGTGTATTGATTTGAACTCTCTATCTTTAGATAACTTAGATCAGTGTGTTGGGTCCCAAAGACCTGAGTTCTTTGTCTTGTCCAGTCTGTCACTGGTGGTCTAAAAAAAATCATTGTTATTTACTAAATAAAGCAAGCACATGAAAGTACACACCATTTCAAAAACAGCAAATGTTCTGATTTTAATAATTCTCCTTCAAGTCCACTCTTTCCCTGAGGCCTATGTTCATGTACACAGAATTCTTTCCCTCATCAGGCCTTTATTCCTGAATCTTACATTATCATAAGGGGATGAAAACCTTCCTTCCACCTCCATTAGTAAAGCATTTCCTTCGTTTTTCTATGACTTTTCAGCTCGCCATCCTCTAAGATTTCCTGACTGTCTGAAAATTATCATGGGCCCCTACAGCTGATAAACCCACTTTCCAGGAAAGCAACCAACCTACTAGTGCTATTGCATTACTGTAGTTGTGCGTTCAAGTCTTTTCTTACAAGCTTTCAAAGTTGCAGTCTAATATCGCTGAAAAAAAAAAAAAAGTAAAGACAAAAAAAAAAGAGAGGAGAAACAAGAAAGAGGAGAGAAAATCATATCTGAAATTAAGACTGTAGTCTAAAATAGACAGAAGGAACTGATCCCAGACTTAATAATCAGTGGATAGTCAATATGGTAAGAAGCTGCACTTGCCATGCTCAGCAGCAGGAAAAAATCCTCCACAGTCTATAATTCAAGGAAATAGATATGGGAGATCCTGGCTAGAAAGGTTACCATCGTGCAATGATTCCCTGCATAACTGGCAGGTCTAGCATTGCCTCCCAAAAAATGGAATTTTCCACTACATTCGAGGAATGTTTATTTTTTAAAGACAAAACCCTGCAAGTATATGCAGTCAGAAATCTCCAAACCCTGGGCCAGGTCATGGTGCTGACTCCCAAGATTTGCTGGTCTCTGTATCCCATCAAGTTTTGATATGGCTCAGTGGAAACCTCACTTCGGATGAATGCAACTGTGGCTTGAATTCCTTTAATGAAGGAGTTATCACACAAGGCAGTGACAAAGGCTGTGCTGCTTGAAGGGAGTCCAGGAGAAATTACAAGGATTAAATGCTTCTGCCCTCCTTCTTGTTCCCAGTCTCCTCCCACAGGATGGAAACAGAGGGATACTTATGTCGTACACTCTTTATGATCCTCTCAGGACTTGAACCTATATGTTACAAAACTGTTGAACACAACAGGGTACCCACGGCTTCTCTCCCCTTTCTCCACTCAAATAAGCTATTTGGCAGTGTCCAGTTTGAAGCAGGGCTCCAAGGAGAAGTCAAGGCAGATCCTACTGCAGGAGACCAGAAGGTCCCTTCCAAAGGTTCTCAGGACAGTTGTTCCCATAGATCCCTGCTGGGCACCTGGCAAGGGCTGGTTCTCACCCAAGGTTTTCAGCTTATTCCACAGCCTCCATCTCCTGCCTGAAGTACCTCACACAGTTCTGCCTCTGCTTCCAGTATGAGTTAGTCTGTAGGGGTCCTTCTGCTTTTCTTGTGGACTCTGAAGGCCTGCAGGAACAGTTATTTCTGCTTCCACTGCTCTTCCAATAATCTGACTCAGAGAGCTCCTTTATGTCTTCATTCTTTATTTCACAATTCATGCTCTTTAACAAAGAAAACTATAACAAGAAGACAATACATGTCAAATATAAGTCTGGCAAACTGTTGGGGAGGTATCACAGTGTAGCTCTAAATCACTCCTAGCATACAGTGTAACAAAGACAAAACCCCATGAAGCACTGTATGTCTCTGACTTTCCACAGACTTCTCCACTTTGAAGGATTAAGCCTGGGATGGGCACGTAGCCGTGTATCACTCATACACCATTACTTATGATCTGAGGTGGAGATGGCAAGTGGAGACAATAGCCAGGCCCCATTCTGCTTTCAGACATACAATGGAAAATTCCCTTCCAGCTCCGAAGAGCATCCACTTTAAGTTTCACATATTAATTACTTATCATAACTTTGCAGCTCGTTGGCAGAAGCATTTTCTTTCAAACTTCATTGTATTATTCTTTTTTCATGGAACTGTAATATACAATGTCATGGAGAAAATGGAAACATAGACATGGTGTAGTTATATAGGGCCACCCAACATAGAAAGGGTTTTTTCCGAATGATACGTCTATAATTAAGCCATCAACCCACCTAAGAGAAATAAAACTAAGTCTTTTAATTAGCTTCTTGAATAGGAATAAAAGCTTCATTATTCTTAACCATATCAAGCTGAGAACATTATTAAAGTCTGAAGGAATAATGAGCAACATGACAGGAAACACATTACAGCACATGCAGGAATATATTTGCCTACTAAGTGATCTGCATAAATATGCCTACCATTGCTATCTAGGAAGACAAAAATACCAACGGAAAGAATGAAAACAAAAGGACAGTAAGGGCAAAGCCTTAAAGAAAATGATATGAAGTTAGAGTTAGGGAACCTTACAGTGTGACCTGGATAGGCTGGAGAGTTGGGCAGAGAGGAACTTAATGAAATTCAACAAGGGTAAATGTAGGGTACTGCATCTGGGGAGGAATAACCTCATGCATCAGTACAGGTTGGGGGCTGACCTCCTGGAGAGCAGCTCTGTGGAAAGGGACCTGGGAGTCCTGGTGGACAACAGGATGACCATGAGCCAGCAATGTGCCCTGGCGGCCAAGAGGGCCAATGGCATCCTGGGGTGCATCAAAAGGAGTGTGGCCAGCAGGTCGAGGGAGGTCATCCTCCCCCTCTACTCTGCCCTGGTGAGGCCGCATCTGGAATACTGTGTCCCATTCTGGGCTCCCCAGTTCAAGAAGGACAGGGATCTGCTGGAGAGGGTCCAGCAAAGGGCTACAAAGATGATTAGGGGATTGGAACATCTTTCATATGAGGAGAGGCTGAGGGATTTGGGTCTCTTTAGTCTAGAGAAAAGAAGATTGAGGGGGGATCTTGTTAATGCTTTCAAATACTTGAAGGGAGGATGCCAGGGGGATGGGAGCAGTCTTTTTTCAGTGGTGCCCATTGATAGGACGAGGGGTAATGGGCACAAGCTTGAACATAGGAAGTTCCATCTTAACATGAGGAGGAACTTCTTTACTTTGAGGGTGGTGGAGCACTGGAACAGGCTGCCCAGAGAGGCTGTGGAGTCTCCCACTCTGGAGACATTCAAAACCCGCCTGGACACTGTCCTGTGCAACCTGTTGTAGGTGACCCTGCTCTGGCGGGGGGGTTGGACTAGATGATCTCCAGAGGTCCCTTCCAACCCAGACGATTCTGGGATTCTGGGATTCTGGGATTCTGTGATTCTGTGAACATATATTTTGTTATTCATTACAGTTGAACACTGAAGAGTTCAGCTGCTTTGCCAAAACTTGTCTAAGGTGCCTGAGTAGATTGGCCTGTGTTTGCATTCAGTGTAATTTTTTTTTTTTAATGACGTTGTGTCTCCTTTGGCTCCTAGGTTTTGCCTTTCTGAGATATCTAGAGGGAGAACTTGCCTCTCCAGAAGATGTAGAACAAAACAGCTCAGAGGACTTTTGGACAAATTGCTCTGAGTCTGTAGGGAGGATGAGTAATCTTTACAGGCTTTCAGAAATCCCTTGGCTAAAGGGAGGTGTTATTCACCCTCTTTAGAAATAATGCCAAGAGCACAGAAACACTTTCACAGCAGGGAAAACTGAAGGTACATGTCTGATCATTCATAGCTGGATATGTTATCCCACAATCCCAAACAAAGAATGTTCTGAAACTCAGACCCAGCAAAGCCTGTATTGCAGCCTTTGAATTAAAGCTCATCCATAAACCATTTCTACTCACCAAAGCTCATTAATGTCAGCCGTATTCAAACACACGTTTAGAGACCTGCACTGCTGTGGACTGAAGCACCTGCTAGAAGGACTTCACTGGATCATAGAATTGCTATGAGATCCAGACTCCAAGGTCTCGACTGTGTAGTTGGAGCAGGTAGACACTGGGAATTTCACGCAACTTTCCTTTTTCTGACTTGCTGTGAAACTGCTGGATCCAACAGGTGTGTCCGCTGTCCAAGAGGAGAGGAGGAAAGGATGGTGTGTTGCCTTCTCCCCACCCTGCTTGTCTTCCCTCCTCCCCATCCTGCTCTCTGTCAAACTCCTGCATGGCAGTGCTGTGTGCCATGTGGGTGGAACTGAATTTGCCCCTTGGACATCCAGCACCACTCCAGTGGCAGAAAATCACCTCTGTGCGAGCATGTAGGCACATCTGCAGTGGCACAAGCAGGAGCAAAGGCAGGGAGAGAGGGTGTTAACTTGTCCTCAGAGAGGTGTCACAGGCCTCTTGCAAATTCCTGCTTTTAATGGGGGTGGTGTAATATTTTGAAACTGAAAGGAACAAGAAATAAAACTTTTAAAAGCATAGAGGGAGGAGAGCTGTCCTATTTGTCATTCACAAAACCATCAACTTCTGATAAAAAACATTTCCCAGGAGAAACCTGATCAAAAATTGACTCCACAATGTGGTGTTTCTCAACCTTTGCTCTGGATTTGACCCTACTCCTAATCAGACCAACAACATGCTCTACCTTCCAACTACAGGAAATTCTATCTGCTTTTTCAAGCTGAAAAGGGGAATGTTTTGGTATTTACCTTTGGCATTTTTGCCTGTGAGATAGTGCCAATTGGAGACAATAATTTTAGAGTAATTATGTCTGCTCCAGCCATGATACTTTGATTTCTAGCTTCCTCTGTCTCTCCTGTTTATTTTTTGTTTGAGAAACTCTGTAATTGTATATATTTAAAATGCAACGATTTCAATAGATGCTTCATAAGATTCAAGCAATTTCTCAAAACATGATCTTCTTTCCTAATTAATGTAATGGGATAGCACAGCTAATGTATCAAATTTCATGCTTTTGATCCCAAAGGGGATCATGAGATAAGAAGCTCTTGAAACAAAGATGTGATTCATTATGTGAAGCAGAAAATGGAAATAATCAGATTCATGGAAATGAATTGTGAAGACGATATATGCCCCAAAACAAATAGGATGGGATGAAAAGTTTGAAATGTGCCTGTATTTAGCAGAAAGGAGGGGTGGAAGCCTGGAAAAATATACTGTCTGGTTTTATTTATTAGCCTTCAGCAACTGCTATCTTGAGATATGATGAGAAACTGGAAAAGAAAAAAATACTCATCTAGCAATTCCATTTGAAATAAGCTAGGAAACACTTATGTTACCGTTATTTTAATTTTTTTTTTTTTTCCTTGAACTTGAAATGTACTGTCTTTCTCTTTTTGCCATCCTAAGATGAAACAAGTAGCCACGTCGGTATATTCTACAGAAGAAATTTGCCAAAAGAAAGTTAATCTCTCCTGCTTTTTTGGAATTTTGCGTTCTGTCACCTTCTACCAATGACTTTGTTTCATTTTCTCTTCTGCCATATGCTGGATCACCTTTAATATCTGTAGTCAAACTGCTGTGCTCCTTAGAAGGTCTGCATTTTCCATGTCTTTTAATTGCTGTTCTTCCACTCTTTGTTTCATTCTTTATCAGCTGTCCTTTTTTCCTGCCTTTTTTCAACTGCTGTGTAAAAAATACTGAAATAGGAATTACTCTTCTCTTGTAGGACATGGGCAATAGCGTGGTATTTCTTGAACAACAAAACACGGAGGCATGAATAAGTCTCTCGGTACTTTCCTGTCAGTGTCATTCAGAATGAGAGTGAAGAAGTCCCTTAAGAAAGGTTTTCGTCACATTTCCTAACAAGACTTCCTAGCTAAGCTTTTCCAGATGACTAATGATTCTAAGGACAAAAATGACCTTAAATACAAGAAGGGAGAGGGTGGTTTCTAAAATGATGTAGTATTTGCCTTTGTGAGTCACAGGCAATCAGAGCATCTACAACTGGGTACCAAAGATGAATGGCCTTGACTCTTTGGGTCCCTGAACTGGTAAAAGCCTTAACTGTTCAGACCCGTTTCTCTCTCCAGGCTTTTTACCCAGCTCTGATGTGCAAGTACGGTCAATGGGATGCTTGCACAACACAGCTTTTTGCCGTTGCCATCTTATTTGCTGAAAGAATGATAATTCTATGTCATTTCTGGAAAGGGAATTGACAAAGAGTTTGTGATTGGATTCCAGTGCCCTATATTTCCTTGTGCTCATTCCTAGTGAGGCGAGACTCAATACTCAACTCCTTGGCACCGAATGGGTAAACACCACCTTAAAAATACAAAATTGGATTTTTTCAATTACTTCTTTACAAAATTTGTCCCAAAACTCCATTCTGGTGGTTGGAAAGCTTTTTCTCACCAAATATTCATGGCCTGTTTGTGAATATTTGGTACAGTATCAGCACTCACCTTTAGCTTAAATAGCTCATCTCCTTCCCTGGTGCATTTATAGTCAGCAATCAGATCTCCTTCCAGTCTTAGCTTCCAAAAAACTCAAGTTCATTAGTCTCCTGTCTTTAGCTAGCTTTACCATTTCCCTGATGACCCAGGAGTGTTCTCTGCATTGCTTCAGTCTGAGTTCACATTCTTGACCTGAATGTTGCACGGTATTGCAGATGAGGTTTCATCAGTGCCTTGGACTGTAGAATTATTAATTCCCTTACACTAACAGAAGTATCTCACCTGAAGTCATATGTTCTTTTTCTATGGCAGCTTCAGTGAATGATCTCTCAGACCATGACCCACAGTTAGTTTCTGTTTACAGCTTTTCTGTAAGTTCTTTGCTATATACCAAAGGAGAGTCTGAAATGCCGTCTGGTTCCATGGCTAAACAGTGAAGAATTAATGCTGGATATTACACAAAAAATAATCTTCATAACTGTTTGTTAGCAATATTTTTTCACCAATATACAACTGAGAAGGAGCAGCTTCCGCTAGTGACATGTGGATTTCTCTCTCCAGTAACATTGCAGAAAACTCAGCAGCCCCATAGTACTGTAGATCTTTAAAAGCAGTTCCCCAGAATGATTTTGAATCAGCTATCTATGGCAATGTTCCTTCTTTATTCTCAGAATAATGTTGAATGCGCAATCTTTTGGTTAGCAAGAGTCTTGCAGTACCACATGGAAAATGTGTAGCCCATTCTGTGTCAGATCACTGGAACCGTCTCCCTCAGTTATGTTGAAATTATAAATGTCACCCATGGAGAGGTGAGGAATGCATAAATCCAGGGGTCACTGGATGGTCTTGTGTTCATAAGCCATAAGCAGGTTGACATGGTGGGACCATTGCCGTCTCCTTGGTCAGGTGGTCACAAACAAGATGCATGAACTTTCACAGGCGAGGAACTATGGAGCTGATCAGAAAGACAGTAGGAGGCCATGTCACCAGAAAGCTCGTACAGATGAAACCACCTTTTTGCGCAAGGCTGCTGGAAAAGAGGGAAAGATGAAATGCACCAAATTCACACTAAAGTCTGTGGGTCAGGTGCTTTGACATACATCTATATTAACTAATATTCTCATCATTTTGTTTAATCTTATGCTTTTCTGGGATAGGTTACAGCCTTCAATATCTGCAGTCTCTATGTTACCACAGATATATTTTCAAACACCCCCACCAGTAAACCTATATCTTTTGTTGACTGGGCTTTGCATACAGACTTCTCATTTGCTTTATTCTTTTCACCATTGCCAGTTTAGGCACTGCTGTTTCACTAACTCCGTCACTTTGAAATGATTGTTTATATCAGTATTAATATTTCCTCTCTTCTTTCAGTCCATCCACCAATTAGATTCTTCAGTCCATCCATCAACTAGACTTTTTTCAGTCCATCCACCTTTATTAATTACTATATCCTCGTTCACCTGAGTTTCCTCTTCCTTATGCCTTACAACGATACATGAAGATTACATGAACTTCATAATCTCCTTCATTGGTTTCTTACTTTAAAGGTCTTTGATTTAAGGTTACTTCATCCTCAAAGCTCAATCCTGCCAGCTGTCATCCCAGAACATTATTTTCTCTATTCCTTCTTCAGACTCCATCATCACAGAAGATCCTTCTTTCTCTAAATACATCCCAGTGCTCTGACATCATGAAATCTTCATTATTTTAATATAACTTTGGTCTCTTTTCCTGTGAACTGGAGAAAATGCATTGAAGAATGCAAGAAGGGGACAACTTGCACTTCTTAGATGGTGTTCCTCAGACAGATATCTTTCTTCTAGTTCTCGTGAGTATTCAGCAGTAACACATGTCCCAGTGTTCCTGGAATTTTTCCAGCGTCATGGGAATGTTTGTCTGGCTTAGGTCCTCATCTCATACTCTGGGTTTGACAAATTCTGACTACTAGCCTCACCTGTGAAGAGGAAACTATATTATACTCCTCCTCTGTTGTATTTTTCAGTGATACAGCAGTGTGGGGGGGGAAAAAGTCATGACTAAAAATGTTCTCTAACACAGCCAGAGAAATACTTTTTTTGTAAGAGTCAATGGACTATAATATAAAAATTAACACTGCAAAGAAACATAAGTTGAAGGATCAGACAGCAAGACAGAAACATTATGTTCAAACACTTTTTGAATTAGAATTGCACATTATCCATCTGAATGTGGCTGTGCAGTGTAGCAAGATGTGTTATCTGATAGAGTAGAGAGCTATCAGAGATTACTTAAGTCAGCACTGCATCCACCAGCAGTTCTTTGTTTCTGTCATTGATTTTTTTAAAATCCCAACACATTATGAAAAATGAGGGGAAAAGAGTTTTGATGTTTGGATTGGAAAAGGAAATGTAATAGTCAGTGTGCGTTTGAAATATGTGAACTGTTTTATATCTTGAATTGCTATACAGTGCCCAGAGATTTATATTTCTGGAGGCGGTTAAGGGGGAAAAACCCTACACATTTTCTGGCTGCATTTTTTTTGGGCTGTTAAAATTTGACACCTGTGTACTTTCAAGCCCTTAACCTAATGACTTAAAACCCAAGAAAATGGCCTTATCCTAAAACTAAAAGCACTGTTCTTACATAATTCTAGGAAAAAGTACTACAGCAAATCCCTTGTGAATTGTTCTTACTTTTTAATTAATTATTAGGGTGATTCCTAGGAGCGCCCATTGTGCGAGGTGCCATGATCATATTTCCCAGATGCACACTCTGCCACCTATCATTTTAACATGCCTTGTATTCCCCACATTGAATAGTGATACCTGCTATCAGATGCTAACAGATCTGATGTTGGTTCCCATGCTTTGAGCTAGATAGAAGCTTTGTGAATATGATTACTGTGCCTGACTCATACATCTCATCTTTTCTCCAAAACAACAAGCGGTGGTACTGGCCACCACTGCAGCTGGTGATAGTAAAATTCAGAAAAAAACCCCACCACTTTGCTGACTTCTGATTTAGGGAGTTTGGACATATTCCTATGCTGGGAGATGTTGCGCTAAAGGATTTGCAGGTTTAAAGTGAAAGAATTGTTGAATTTCTTTACACAGATTTAAGGGATACTGCTCTTACTTCAACAGCTATTGGGTTTACCCGCATATAAAATCAGGGCAAATATGGAGAACATCCAGTTTTTATGTTTTATCTCTAGAAGTATGATGTTACTTGTTATTCAGCTTCAAGTAGGAAATTCATCCTCATGATTGTGGCCTCAGTGAAATTGTTGCATATTTTCACCAAAAAGAATAAATCCTGTTCTCAGTGGTAATGATGTAAATCTTCTGGGAAATTTCACAGACTTATCAGGGTTTATGGATGGATAATAGATAAAATCTTATCCTTTTCTCTAGAGGAAGAAATGTCTAAAAAAAATCTTTGAAGAAAAAATGTTCTCTCTTAACTAAATAAAAGCTGATGAAAAATTAAAACCCTGATGTGATCTTCTCCCCAGGAAAAAAAAATATATCTGAGGGTGTCTATGTTTTATTGCCATAGATGTATGATTTACTATACAACAAGCCCTGTGTGCCGTCTTTGCATTCAGCTCCACTGATGAAGAAAACAAATTAGATTCCAGAATCTTTCTGCCCATGATAACGGCTTAGTTTAAGGAGCCACTAATGCTGTAAATTATACTCACAGCTGTTAGCAACATGCACGTATCTTGTTTTCCCTCTTTTGGTTCAGATGAATGTCAATTAGCTCAGTGATATTTACACTAATATTTTATTTATTGGGTGCAATTGTCCATCTGTTTCAGTAATGATGGAAGTTACAATGATTCTGATGGAAGTAAAGGAGTTAGATTTACTTACTGTTAACCTTTCCCAGGAGGTAAAAGAAGACATGTTCATAATTTTCCTATGTACTGGNAAAATCTTACGTTTTTCATTTGAATGTGCCAGCTGAAAATAGCAGTAAAAATAACAACAAATTCATGATAAAGTGACCGACATTATAACTGAGTTAAGTACACTGAGTAACGTTGAGCTGAACTCAGTTTTGTAGCATCTAGTTTTATCTTGGGGAAAAAGAGAAAGAGAGGAAAAACACCTTAGTTTTTGATCACCCAGACAAGATACTTCTTGCCATCCTACAGGACTTAAGGTAGCTTGGGCAAATCAGAACTTTTAGGTTTCCTGCCCTGCTCTTTCACTTGTTGATAATCCACCAACACCCCATGATCTCAAGGGTCAATTTGACACTTCCCATTTTTTCTCATAGTTGTCTGCATATACACGTCCATGTTTTTTCATCTCCTTTTCAGGTATGTTCTTTGTCCTGCAACTTCAACACTAACATGGCCCTGAAAAAGCATCAGTCTCTTCTGAAGACTCGCTTCCATTCTGATACATACACTATTTATTCAAGTCTGGTATTTATCCATATCTGATGTTTATGTTCTGCTCGGATTAATTGATTGCTTATAAGCTACCCTTCAGACAGAGATCACGTCTTCCCTCTCTACTTTACAAACTCATGGTGAAATCATCAGACATCACTCCAAGCCATGAACGTCTCGACTCTAGGTAAACAGTTACAGTAACAGAGTTACAGTTGAACAGATGGCATCTCAAGTTGTAGATTTATGGCTTAACTCCATGTTGGTTTATATTTTGAAGCTTAAATGTATATGATTTCTAGACCTACAGGGGAATTACGCTTATTAAAGGAAGACTGATATGGGTTCCATGAGCATTTTGCAAAACATGACTTTTCCCTTTCACAGTTGCTTTTAAGGGTTCTAGCCTTAGGGGTTGTGGAAAATGTGAACTGTCCTACAGTTTGAGAGGGTTTTGTATGTAGCAGTCTGGTAAAATTCTCTCTAATAAAGAAGGGCTTAAAGCATGTGATCTCTCTGAATGTTTTACTGTTGATTAACTGAAATTAATGAGGTGTTGGTTCTTTCTTCAGGAGCTATAGATTAACTGAATGATAATTAATTATGAGTAAATAATTTTTAAATGCATATTATTTCTAAAATGATACAATACAGGGCATCCTAAGAAACCTGAATTTTTTTGACATGATTTCTGCTTTGTGGAGCAAAGTCCAAGCAAACTTGATCTACACTTTCCTATGGATGTGTCATTTACTGTTAGACTAACATAATGTATTTTCTTTTCATGCAACTGCATTGATCAGGAAAATAAATTGGGTCCAAGAGTTACAGGTTTTGTTCTCCCTTAGGATAATGGCTCACTATGAGAAATCATTAATGTAGTAAATCATAGTCAGAAATGTTGACACAATAAAAGCATCTTATGTGCTTCTTTTTGATGCAACTGAGCATCAATTAGTTCAGTGATATTTGCATAAATACCTCTATTTTGAGTGGAACTGTCCATCTGTTTCACTAAGAACTTAATTACAATGTTTTTTCTGGGAAAGAAGAAATTAATCTTTCTGAATGTTAACCTTTTCTACAAGACAAAGCAGTCATGTTCACTAGATAACAGCAACTAAATAGGATCTGATGAAATATTTTGTCTTGGAAAATAAGATGTTCATTAATGAAAACAAAATATAACAAAGGACCAACATGAGATATTTAGACCATAATTCTCATTACATTGACTATCACAGCTTGGTATCGATGCCTTCTTTCTTAAGAATAATGCCAAAAGTTCTGGTTTGTTTTTGTTATTTAAAGCACATTTGGTGCTAACAGGTATCTTGCTGAGAGTCTCAGGAAAGACGAAGGGCAACAGCTGGTCAGTCACCTGCAAGAGCAGTTCCATCACCTCATCAGAGAAAAGGCATGATGATATGGTGACAGATAGTGCCTGTTCTGCCCTTGTCTGATCCAGATTCTACTGAAAACTCACAGAAATAGTTGTTTTCTCATGGTACTTCAAGGTCATTTTTTCTCTTGAGCTTTCTGTACTCCTCTGACATTCGGCATCAATCACAATTCCACCCTTTCATATGAAAGTTACCCATGAATAGCTGAGGAAACTTTGTTATTTTTTTAACTGATCCCTAGCTGAATCAGTTGCTGTATAATACTAGCTCTGGAGATATGAGTGTCCACCGTCCAGTAACCGACCTGTAATGATGAGAAGGGACCAGTTGCCAAGAATACTTATAAGATATCTCCTTTTATCAAGGAGATAAGGGCCTTTGTTCTTGGAACTGACAAGTCAGAGTTATAGTTTCATTTACTTGTGTGTCATCCATTCTGTAATTGTGAAGCTTTTGGTTTTAACGTGTGGATTTATTCCGTCTCCAACCAAGCTTTGATCCATAATTTACCCCAAGAGCTTGAGTTTCCTCTTGTGTCCAGAACTATTAAATCAAGAGTAACTTTGTTAAAGTTGGTGGACAGTCAGTGCAGTTGTTCCAGTGAAAAAATAACGTATGTGAAGAAGAAAATGAGACAGCTAATCCGGACCCATTTCTGAGAACTTCTTCTTCGGTTTTCCAGCTAAATTTTTGCATAACTAACATTGTGCAAGTTGTTTGAAAGTTCAGTGCTTTCACAGCTGCTCTTTTCCATGTCTTCTGCACTTCAAAATGCTACCATAGACAAAATAAGTAAATAAACATATGTGTCTAAATTGAGCAGTCTTTCCCCTTGATGCCCCAATGAGGCATTTTATACCATGATTTTGCTGAGAGTCCTGTCTCTGGTCCAAATCCTCATTGGCAAAGCCTGTTCAGCCTGGAAGCATGGTTTAACTACATTGCACATACCAGAATAAAGGAAAATTCCCCCGTAGTGCTGTACTGGGAAAGAGAACATCAATGCAAAAGACCACAGACGCAGAATACTTGTGGACAATGTAACAAAAAGTCTTTAAGTTCCTCTCATGTTAATTGATACCGGTAACAAACGTATCCAGGAAAAATAAAACAATAAAACCTCACCACATTTTCTTCTTGCACATTCCCATTCCTACACGCAAGTATAAACATGGGAGATTAATGGAGGAGGAGATCACTACACTAATGAACGGATAGGATGAAATATTAGAGAATAATAAAAGCTCATGCAGGACATCATAATTTATGTTTCAGAGTAACATATTGACACTGCTGCAGATAAAGAGTTCGTTCTCATTTCAATTACAATCTGTTTGCTAATGTAATTCAGCTGTAAATAGGGAAAAAAACATTTTTCAAGTGCTGCCAGAAGGCCCAACTTGGGACATCACCTAAGAAAATCCAAGTTTCAACAGTTTAAACCTGGCCCTATGGACCCACAGGGCTCTTTTTGCTCCACACCAGAATAACTCAAAGCAGGATTCCTTCCTCTGATTTGAATTAATTCCTTAGTATGGTAGCATAGATCCCTATCCCGTTTTTTTTTCTTTTTTTTTTTTTTTCTGCAATGTATATATACTCAAATCTAAATTATATTCTAAGGATGAAATCAAGGAAGGACTGGACATTGTCCCACTGTGCTTGGCACTGGTGAGGCTGCACCTTACGTACTGTGTTCAGTTTTGGGCGCTGTAGTATATGAAGGACATAGAGGTGCTGGAGAGGGTCCAGAGAAGGGCAACGAAGCTGGTGAAGGGTCTTGAGAATAAGTTTTATAATGAGTGGCTAAGGGAACTGGTGTTGTATAGGCTGAAGAAAAAGAGGCTGAGGGGAGACCTTATTGCTGCCTACAACTACCTGAAAAGAGGGTGTAGAGAGGTGGGCGTTGGTCTCTTCTCACAAGTTACAACCGATAGGACAAGAAGAAATGATATCAAGTTGTGCCAGGCAAAGTTTAGGTTAGATATTATGAAAAACTTCTACACTGAAGGGTTGTCAAAGATTGGAACAGGCTGCCCAGGGAAGTGGTTGAATCACCATCTTTGGATGTATTTAAAAGCCATCTAGATATGATACTCAGGGACATGGTTTAGAAGTGGGCCTGGTAGAGCTAGATAATGGTTGGATGATCTTAAAGGTCTTTTCTAGCCATAATGATTCTATGATTCTGTGATTTCCAGTTCCCTCTGGACGCCCTGACCCCAAGCAAGCACACTGTGTGCCTTCCATAACACCTTCTCTTTTTGCTTAGAAAAATGTTTCTGTTCCCAGAAGCCACAGTTCTTCAAAATTATTCTGGTCTGAAGATTTTATATTTACAGAATTAGGCTTTGCTCTTTCTTCCTGGTGTTTCAGTGCTTGTATCCTGTCCTAATGCATCTATTTCTGCATGTGCTATCCTCATGTAAGTTTAGCAATCAACAAAAGTGCTTCAGAAACCAACCAAAATGGGTTTCATGTCTTTGTTTCGTAGCCCTGGGTTTCCTGGAAATGTTAGCACTTAACATAGCTTTCCATATTCTTGCAATACCTTTATTTCTGCAGTTATTGGACTTTAGAGTACCTTATCATCTTCCCCTGGGAAGATCACAGCCTGCCTTGCCCAGCAAGAAGCACACTAAGAAGCAGTTAGAATTCAGATAGGTCAGGCACTTTTATACTTCTGGTTACAGAAAGGTTTCCATGAGCTGAGTGAAGATTTAATAGCATTTTTTCCCAGCCTTAAGCAAAAGACATTGAAATTACTCATAATATCAGTATGCCATTAGGAACTGAATTGATTAATTGGCTAGTGATGGTAAAGCACTATGAAAACGTGAAGTGGTATACGCTTGGTGCTAGTGTGATAATTAAGACTGATTCTTTTCAAATTCTTTTCTCAAGGCTTCAACCCACTGTTAAATTAGCTAAATTTAAGGAGTTACCAAGCATTAGTGGAGCTGCAATAGCTGCCTTTATGTGTACTTTCATCCCATAGCAACAGTCTGATAATTAGATTTCACGTAGCCTGTAGTAAAATTTGGTTCACTACGTTCGTAGTTGGGTTGTTACTGCAAGACAACATCAAGTGACACTGAAAGAAACTGTCCTTCACTCTCCCCATTGCTACTCAGTCTCCATACTCCCTTTTCTCTACTGGTTGAAACATCTATACAGATGTGTGGTAAAGCAAATTAGGGAATTGATCCAGTAGGAAAACAAATTATCATTATTGTTGTTGTTGTTGTTGTTATCCTGAAGACTGGTTAGTTTTCAGCTCTATCTTTTCTCTAGGTTCCTGTGAGGGTTGGACATGATCACCCCACAAAAGAGGAAAGGTAACATTTCTTCTTTTAGTACTGCCGGCAGTTTAAAACATACGTTGAGCTGCACTGTGGCTCACCTTAACCTGAATTTACTGTAGGTGAGGAGAACGCAAAGCACAGGATAGACACTTTCTTGAAGCTGGCTAGCCTTAGTAACTTCATAGTAACGTTGAGACCTCACCACTCATGATGTTATGGAGGGAACGGAACATTGTATACCATCAGTTTCTTTAATTATCAACTGAGACCTCATGAACTCAAAATTTTACAGATTTTTATTTGAAAATTCCAACATGCCTGCATGTTCTGTTTGTCTTATGGTATTTGGGAAGTGAAGGCAAAAAGGGATTTACATGAAACCAGTGCAACTTTTCATTGGAGACAAAGCTGCTTTTTTTTGGCTTGTCTTTCATCTTTTAAAAATCAATTTTAGCTAACAAAAAATAGTCCTGCTTATTTTATATATTTCAAAATAAAGGTTCTCTGGGTGAACTTTTTACATCTTCCACTTGAATTGTTTTAAAATCAAAATGCAACTTCTCATATCACAAAGCCTGTAGTCGCAGGCTTTGTGGCTTAAATGATTTAAACCACAAAAAGTGGAATTGTATTTGTGGTGTGTCTGAGAAAATGTGAACAACTTTTTAAAAGTTAAAACTCACTTTGGGAGTCTCTTCATTGATTTTAGAGGGATATGGCCTGAAAACTTTGAGCACTCATAAGTGTCAGACTTAAAACCAAACCAATTTGTAGAGACCAAGGTATCAGTAGCTTTTATATACTTAAAAGTATTTACCTACAGAATGTTTGTACATTTCTCTCACTCTCCAGATTGCTAATTTCGCTAATCCAAAAGTCCAAGTCTCACCATCATCCTAGTGGATTGAATTTAATGTGTCCAGTTAAAGCACAAAGCAACCAGAATCTATATAGTTTTGCTGTAACTGCCATGGTTGTCTCCTGTGAATGCAGAAAAGGAGTAACTAGAAAAAGGTTTAGAAAGAGGTTTTAAAATCAAGAGAACATACAAGAAAATGTAGGTGGAGGCTATAGACTGGTTTACAGTAGGTTTGGACTGAAGAAGGAAGCTCAAAACCAGCCTTCCTGTAGGAACAGTAGTGGCAACAATCAAAAGTATCAGGAGACCCTTCCTATCACGAGGTTTCAAAAAACTTATGGGTACATTATGAACATATTGGTGTCACCAGAACCTGACCAGCTCTATGCATGCCACTGGCAGTAAATTATATGATTAGATAACTTTTAGTGGTGCACACCTAAGTTGCATGAAGAATTTAGGTTCCTCAGCAACTGGCAACAGTTTTTGAGTATTTAAATTTTGGACATATGCCTCAAAGCAGTAGGAATAAATCCATTTGTTGATATGCCCTCTCTGTGCATTCGTTTTGTGCTACATGAGGGTCATTTTGAAACAAATCACTGGTCACAGGCCAGTTGTTCTTGATTCTGTCTGCAAGATTGCTAAATATTTTAAAGATTTCTTAGCAGATTGCTCTGCACAGTGTTTCTTTTATCATGAGTTCACTAGTTTCTCTTTTTTTCCTGTGATCAATTGACAACTGTAATGGCTTTACACTTTGTAAAGTGCTGTGAATTAGTACGTGTGAACAGCATGCTATAATTCTGCAGTGCTGAGGTGTGTAATATCTTTACTGTGTGGATGTTGTGGGGGGAAAAAGCCCCACACTTTGTCATTCTGGGCTAAATATAGTGAACTTTTAAATGCAGTGTCTTCCCATATAGTGGCAGTATTCTGCTGAAGTTAATAGATCTGTGCCAACTTGTAATAGCCAGGGATTTGGTTCTTGGCATGGACAGTTAATTAATATAGACAGTTTTAGGCTCTTTGTATGTCAGAACCTTGATTCTGTTATTTCTGTTTTTACTATCAGTGTTCATGCTTTAAACTTTCTTGAGTGAGAAGGATCTAGGCCCTTCCTCTGATTTTTGTAAGTGTAACCCCAAAGATCTGAGAACAAGAAGCCTTTGGAGCAACTTCATAGGTCATGATTCACAACAGTTCCTTTAGCCCTGGGCATTTCTTCTTTCTTCTGTCGTGAAAGTCATTTCAACAAGGATCCAGAAGCAACTGCTGTATGTTTCTGAGCAGCATGTGCATGAAGACCCAAACTTTCCAAAAGGACTGGATTTCTTTTTCAGGGGTGTGAACTCTCAAAGTACCTACAGAAAAGGCTGAGGCACTCTTAAGCAGTAGATGCACTACAGTGCTAATGCAAGTGCATATTGGACATTCAGTAAAATCCAACCAGCAATATGGTGACCGCATGGACCTGGTATCCAAACCATCCACTCAGGGCTAATATGACACAGAACACACGGTAGAACCCCACCTTTCCAAAACTGCAACTGGAGGCTAGGTAGGGTACATGAAGGTATCTCAAATGGCGTTGGATGCCTGTGTACAGAAAACAGAAACAAGACTTAGGTGTGTAAGTCAGTGGATTCAGACCAGTTCAGCTCCCCCTGCAGTAGATACCCGCTGACTGGCCAGCTGAACAGCTCACTAGGCACCACTGCTTGTGTGGACCAAGGACCTGTTCACATGCCCACATACAGACATCTGAGATGTCCTACCCCATTTGGCCTCCAGACACCCCTGAGAAGAGTGCAGGTCTTCCATTGCTCCTGTGTCATGTCTTCCAGCCCTTAGTGATGTCTTGGACATACTAAGGCACCTCAAATACCACCAAACATCTATGTTCAGTGACCATGTGATGACAGTCAGAACTTAAATAGAATCATCCTTTCTGTGGCTTTTGGCAAGTGACTCCAAGTCAGTTTTATCAGGTGTTTAAAGCCATTGTTTTCTTTGCAGGATTCACAGTTTAATTACTAAATTCTCCAAGGTAGAACCTTGTAGGTACAGGGTATCCATTGAGTTAGCCAGGTAGATTATGTCAATGAACATTAATAGCCCCTATCTGAACTGCATATAAGATGTTGTTCCCCTTGTTGCTTACCATTGGAACTGTAAGAGGGTGATCCAGCTGGATAATATAAAATAAACAGACTGAACTCACACCTTTACCACAGATACAGAAAACTTCAAAGTTCCTGGGAGAGAGGGATACAGTCCTGCCCGATCCCACACACCTGCTAGCTACAGTTTTCCAAAGACAAACATTTCTCCATAGCTGTCATCCTTCGTCTGCTATTCAGGTCCAGATTTGGTGACAGTAGGCTCTGCATCTTCCTCTTGCTTTTAGCTATAAGCCAGTGGGAAAAAATAAACCAACCCAAAGCTATATCCTTGGGACAGACTTGCTTCTTTTTCGTCAGGAAGAATATTCAATTGTTTTCCTTGTGCTATGTTTGGTACACAGAGGGTATAAAGAACCTACGTAAATGAAAATTAATGCAAAACCTGAGATGGACAAAAAGCTTTTTATTCCCTACTATTTACTGTAAAATGATGCATTTCCCTTTAATTATTGCTCAGGCAAGGTAAAATATTTGCCCATCTTTAATTCCTTTGATACAGTTTCTAAATTACTCTTTATAACCTCTAAATGACTGTGACTCTTGACTGAATCCTCAGACTTGTAATTCCCTATTTCTAGCATCACAGCACTCAGGAATGGGATGGTGTGACCTGGGTGGCCTGGCCCGTGCCGAATAGCTCTGAGGTTATATCTGTACTACAGGGTAAAGACGAGCCTTAAGAATCAGCTCGAACACAAGAAGTCGCAGGTACTGTGCAATTTCCATCTGCCTTGCTGACTGTTTGCCTCATTGCTCGGTGTGAAACATCCAGGATCTGCTTAGGAAATTCTGAGTTCAAAGATCAAGCGTGGGACACAAGTTTTCTTGCCCCAAGGCATTCAGGAGTTCAGCGTAAGTTTGCATTTGAGCATGGGATTGTGATGGTATGATAAATGAGTCTGGGCTTGAGCAGTGCCTTGGAGCTTGGATCTCTGCTGAGAGAACCTGAGCAACTTGTGCAGAGCAGTTTGGCATCTCTTTGTCTGAGAGGATGCTCACGAGAACCCCTAAAAAGCAGCATCAGCAATCAGACTTAGTCCAGTGTAGCTGTGTGTACATATATATGCCATATATGTCCTGTACAGAACAACTTTTTACCTAAAGGAAATTTTATAGCCCTAACCCTGCAGTCCTGATTCACCTGTCATTTATGCCAGAGTGGGCTGACCAATTTCAACAAACCTTACTCAAAAATGAGGAGTGAATCAGACCCTCATTCTCTCACTGGAACTGGTAAATCTGTTGGTTGGGCAATTAGTGAATAGTTTGAAGCAAGGACAGGAACACATGATAGTGTTAATATAAATTTATAATCTATTTTATGGTGCTGGTAGATTTTCATGCTTTTTTTAAGGGGATGTTACTACCTTTACACATTCTGACACCTAAGTCAGGGAAAGTACATAATTATGAGGCTTTTATATGCATTACCCTCATCTAAAGATAACCAGCCATGCATTATCAAAATTACCATTCTAAGATCTTCTGTGGAAGACTGATTATATTAGGCCAACAGGCACAGTGGAGGGGCAAAAGTAGCTATTTTGCTGTATTTTCTTATTATACCCAGGTTTGGTGCCATTTGAAAGAGCTCATCAGCTAAGAAAATGACAGAAAATTGAGATGATAAAGCAAAACCTGCCATAACCAGAAATATTTGCACTTTCAGTATTTTCCTTCATCTTGATTTATTTCTAAAAAAGATTTCCAACAACATGGAGGGACATCAAGCATCAGGGTGACAAGCCACTCAGACGCTCTCTTCAGAAAAACCCAGGACAGCGTGGTAGCTCCCATTACCTTCAAAACTTCTCCAGTTATCCTCATTTCCCTACTCCATATCCACCTGACTGCAGAGGAACCTTCATGATACAGCCCAGCGTGTATACCATTGCAGAGAGACATCTGCTTTTATATATTTATATTATATATTTATATTATCTGCTTTTATATATTTATATTATCTTTATAAAGCTTGTTTTCCAAAATCCCTCATGATGACTGCACTGCTCATGAATGACAAAGATGAAGCAAAGCCACGTCACCCAGCCAGGGTGAATGTGCCACCTATGCTCCAGCTCCGAAAGTGATGACTTTACCTTGCTGTGTGAGAGTTCGTGGGGACACGACTCCTATTTGTTGAATTATGCCTAAGTCTTCCCCGGATAAGCATTTTGTGGCCATGAAACGAGGTCACTGGGGGGGACTGGAAAAACATAGGTTTGGCTGACTGCTGTGACGCATGAACCTGAAGAGTAGAGGTGGTGAGGATGGGCCCCCCTTCAATAGCAGTGAAACCTTGGATTAGCTGAAGGTAGCCATGGACCCCAGCTAGAAATGAATTTCAAGTGCTTTCGCCTCTAAGAAATGGCAGTCTGGGGAGAGGGGAATTGGGGATGCAGATGAAGGTTAGTGAGTCATTATCAAAAAGGTTTGTCATCAATTCACAGCTATGTTTTGCCGCGACAGTAAGTACGCAGTGCACAGCCTTGCTTGCGTTTCTGCTGTGCTTTTAAGATCAGGCATTTGATTAAAGTCATTATGGGGTACTACAATCTTTGTGTGGAAAAGCCTGAAGACCTCCCGCAGGAATGAACCTTCACTCAGCTCCTCCCGGTGTCCCAGCGTGACAATTATTCCATTGTTGTGCTCTCTATAGAAGACAAATATTGAATGACTTTTGATAGACACTTCAGACTCTATCTCTTTGATGCCTGTGTTTGTGATTCAGACTCGCTTCCTTCCTTTAGTACTTTATTACCAAAGGGTAAAAAACACTTCCTGGCAGGTTTGCAGGTTCTAATAAGCCCCTCAATTCCCTTGCACCAGAGCTCGTGGCAGTTGCAACAAGAGTGATTGCTCTTTCTGATTTTTTTCTTTTCAGCACTTCTGGCCTATCTGAAGCAGGGCTTCACGGGCAATTCAGGACAGACGGAAGTCTTAATAAGCCAGAGAATAAAAGATAAATCAAATGCAAAAAAGCATTTTTAATTGCATGATTGTTTTTGACATTCCTACTTCCCTCATCAGTCTCTCCCTGTACAAAGCTTTCTTATGACCCCCCAGGTTCCTCAGGGGAAACAAATGTCCTGTCGCTACATGTCTTTACCCATGGGTAAATATCTACTACAGCCAGATATTGTCTCATACCATCTTCTAAATGGGAAAAGAGTCTAATCCATCCTCTTTTTGTGCAGCTGCCTGGCAGGAGCCAGTGGGCAGCAGAGATGCCATGCAGGGGGTGGGAGAGAGCATCAGTCTCAGCGGAAGGGATTGCTGGTCTTCTGGGGACAAAGCTGTGAAGCATCTTCTCATGGATGTGATGCAGTCAGGCAGCAGTTCCTTCTCTCTGCTCTGCGAGTGGCCAGGGATTAGCACTGACGTGTGCTGGTTCAGTGGGTTTCAGCTGTGCAGTCTGTGCGGCACAACTTGCAATGATAAATCTGTAACTTCCTTCGGCAATGAGACGTGGTGACTGTTTTGTCAGGGCAAAAGCATTTGGAATATACACAGCCACCTCTCTGCATTATATATTCTGTTAAGCAAGTATAAAATTTATGTGCTTGCTGGCATATCCAGATGTGGAAATATGATTGATATTACTTATCTGAGGAAATGTGTTCGAACTGGAGGTGCAGCTGTGTTAGTAATCGCTCTAACAGCTCTAAACTCTAGATCATTTTTCAGATAAGACTGGAGACTTTTATTATGATTTTCCCTTGAGAAACCTGTTTCAATTTAATTATTCAGTCCATTCTTTTCAATTTGCCATCTCCTTTCTGTCATTTTCAAGAACCTGGAAGAACATTGCCACATCTACCATGGTGGGTAGCTTTGACTCTACTCTTGACCCTTTGCATGTCTCAGGCAAACATCTTAGGCTTTGCTCCTGCAGGTCGCACAGATGATGTGAACTAGTTAATTTCATATGCCACTACTGTATGTGTAAAATCCCTCCATGACTGAGAAGTCTTTGCACCCTTTGTCGATGATGATGATGTTTTGCTCCATTCAGATCTCTTCCTTTAAGAATTAGAGCTGAGATGCAAAATCTAGATCTGGATATACAAAATGTCTTCTCTCAGACATACCTTGATGATTGACATTAGTCTTCTTTGACAAAGGCTTTATCTTCACAGCCTAGACCTAGTCCCACTCAGATTTTGAAGCCTTTTCACTGCCTTCTCCAGTCTTCTACCAGCAATTTACCTGAATGGGCTGGAGAAGTTGGGAGTAAATGTTTATTAAAATCACTGTTCCCTGTCTCCAAACAAATGAGTAAGGGCAATTTTTATGTTGATCACATTTAATCAAGGAGTTCAGATGAGGTACACTGGCCTCAGAGGTGCCTTCCCAGGAGAGGCAGGACATTCTGTGAGCAGAATTTTTGTAGCAATATTTTTACAGTTCTTTCTACCCTGTTAGGATTCACAGAAGATGCCTGCACAGCAACTCTAAAGTCATCTCTAAACACCTGCAGAGCAAAGGTAACAGTAATTTAATTGTCCACACCATGCCCCTATGCAAGCCTGTGTGCAAGCATCCTCAGCACAGAAGCAAATCACACCTTCAGCACACCCTGGGTAGAGATTGACCTCAGGCTAAGGCAAAGGGACTTTTTGTACCATATTTCAGCACAGCTGTAGCCAGAGCAAGGGGATTTTCCACTACAGCCTGTCTCTTGCTTGATGTCCCTGGCCCTGTTCCATCCCTGCTTCAGCTTGCTGGAAGAAAGCTTTGCCTCAGTCCTGAGTTTCCCTGCTCCCAGTGAGCTGAGACGGTGTGCCTCAACGTCCACCTTCCTTTTAGGCAGAAAACTATAAAATCATTGGTTTCTATGATGGCTATGTCTCATCTGTGCTTCTGTACTCTCCTCCCAGCACTCTAATTTTCTCCTCTATATCCTTTCAGTTTTTGGCAGATACAATACAGTATTTTCCCACTGCTCTGGCTGCACCTTTGGTACCTTGCTTAGCTCTCTGTCCCACTTTTACAAGGTCCCTGCTCCTCTATTTCTCTTCAACCATTCTGCTCAGCTCTTTCCCCTCCCTTGTCCTCCCTCTCATTTCTCTGCCTTTTTTCTCTGTCTGTCTCTTTCCTGGCATTTTTCTTGCTGCTCCCTTGCACTGGAATAGCATCATCATTTCAAACATTCTTATTCTCCTCTTTTGAGCCTCCTCCCACCTCCTCACCCCTTCCTCCACCTCCTCATTTTCAGCCTTACACTAACCATTCCTCTCCTCCCTGACCTTCTCTCAGCTAAAAATCGGTGTTCCTCTTTGGGAAACAGCCTCCCTCTGAAAAATATGCAGGAATAAAGCAGTTTTATTGCATTAAAAAAAAAATCTACAGTGCTTTGGAGGATTGTGTGTTGCACCTCCACTCCCAGCCACCTGCTTAGCCCTTCTCTTTAGTACTGAAAATTGGAAGCATTTCAGTTTATCTGGCAACTTGGATTGACATAGTTTTTAAAGGGTGGAAAAACATGATGGTAGGTTTGACACTGAAAAAACCCTACAAAAACCTCATCTGAACTATATGTTTGTTATGACAATTACCATAAGGTAAAATACATACACATACACAAAGATGTATCAGTGCATAAATGTATAGATATAATAATAATAATAAAAAAGAAACAACCCTCAACTCTCTTCTTTTGTTTAAGTTTTTACAAATATGACTCATTTTGATAGCAGGATGGCCCAAGTTATTTTTCTGTGGTTTATCACCCCTTTCCTTAACTCCTCTTTGTTCATTATCTCAGACTTTATATTTGTCTCATTTAGACTGTGACACTAAAGGAGCATGAACTGTCTCAGTCTCTATAAATTGAAAGATTGTATCTGGAAGCTCGAGAATATATGACGATATTACGTGTATATATATACACACACACGCAAATGACAAATAATAAAGGAGGAGCTTATTTGAAATGACTCAGCCTGCGCATCCAGAACATCAGCAAGAGTCCAAATATTTCACATTACACTGGCTATGAAGCCCTCTGATGCAATCCTGCACTTGAACAGGTGCTTAATCTTATGAGTATTACAGTGGCAGTCAGGGTACATAAAATGCAGTGGAAGTTAAGCATGTGCTTAATTGCTTGCTTGAAATATGACCTCCACTTTAAAAACAGCACACTAGAGGTAGAAAACACAGTAACCCTTATGCACACTCCTCAACCTTGCCATTTTAAAAAGCGTGCCTAGGGAGCAAAAGAACCAATTCATAAGAGACCTGTATTTTTTCACAGCTACTTGGTGAGCATAGTGAAGGGAATTCCCAAATGTGTGACTTCGCTTGCAGGAAGTGATTGTCAAAAGCAGTAGTGAGCTACCTCAAATGGATTAGGCACAGGCAACATGTATATTTGTGTACGTGTGGTGAATATGATGGAAATAGTATATGTAAGAAGGCACATCTAGTATGTTTCTGAGTTGGCAGCTGACGTTTTTCTTTAGCCTCCAATGATTTATTCAATAACAAGCTGTTGGACTCAGACGAAAAAGGGATATGAAAATAAAGTGTCTCAAGAAAGGTCAGATGATCACTAAACAACAGAGATAATATAATGTCAAAGTTACTTGGCTGGAGGCTAATCCACTGATCCACAGTTTCATTTGCTTGATTCCTAAGAGGTGCGACCTCTCCTTCACTCCTCAGCCTAATGATGTGCAGTTGGGTTAATATGTCAAAGTTCTGTCTCATTTGATGCTCCAAGAATAAGCTCTGCATTTAGAAAAACAGCTGCTTCTTCCTCAAAGTCTTGAGCTTCTGAGTCAAAATAAATTTCAGCTTTTAGTGTTTTCTTAAATATTTTCTTAAGAGAAGGACCAAAAGGGACCTGGGCAAAGACTTTTTGAACTGCTTAGAAATGCAGTCAATTTATAAAGCCCTGAAAAAGCATATCTATTTGTGCCCAATTTAATGTACTCATGGTACAGACTGTGTGAAGTGGTAAAGTTTTTCAAAACACAAGGACTGTGTAGCTCCATCTGCGTTGTCTTTCAGAGAGAGCACAGCCCCGTCCAGAGCCAGGAGCTGCAGTCCCAACCGGGGTCTGCAATTATTGCTAATAGTGACACCCGGGAAAATATGTTTGTAACTCTCTGATGTAGGAAAAGACAACACAGCCTTGAGAAAAAGGGACTGAAATGTGCTGCTGCTGCTATTTCTGTTGGGTGGGCTGATGGTTTGACCCATTGCTTATTCTGAGCTATTGGGCTGTGTCATTCGGTTTACCTCCATCGCTCAGTACCCCTAATAGACCAAGAAGTGATATAGCCAAGTTGTCCTCCTTGGAACTTCCCTGTCTGTTACAAATTAGATTAATGGAGGCACAAAGGAGGCAGAGGAAAGGGAGAAGGACAAACATCAGAGAGAAGAAAAGAAAGAACAGGAGAAAACAAAGGAATATAAAGAACTGTGGGATCTGAGCAGCTAAAAGTCTGCCTAAAAATGAGATAGGAATAGGAGCATGTATCAGGTATTTAAGGACTAGACAAAACCATTACAAGATATTTTTTCCAACCCCTTGAGATACTGAATGCAGGAAACAGAATTGTTACATTGACGAGAAATCCAAACACGCACAATAAAACATCTGAACAATGTTAACTACATTCTGTAGATTGATGTCTTTAGGAGTATGATTTAAGCATTCTACACTAAGCTAGCTTTTACCCTTTGAGACATTTTTTTCCTTGTCCTTCTTTCTCATTACATGTTCCTAAGAAAAAGGAGGAAAAACCTTCTCATGGTGTTATGAAAAAATAAGATGATCCTTATTTTTTCATGAGGATGCAAGGAGAAGGCAGGAGGAAGAGATAGGTGACTCTCGTTTCATTTGAACCAAAAATAAACTGTGTTTGGGGTGTGGTTTTTCTTTGCTAGTTGTTTTATACAATCATAGAATCATAGAATAGTTTGGGTTGGAAGGGACTTTTAAAGGCCATCTAGTCCAACCCCCCTGCAATGAGCAGGGACATCTTCAACTAGATCAGGTTGCTCAGAGCCCCGTCCAACCTGACCTGGAATGTTTCCAGGGATGGGGCATACAGTTTATGAAACTATAGAAACAAAATGATGGGTCATGGGGTCCAGGCTGTTGGAGATGATAGTCCACACTAATGGGAGTAACTCTACAGCATGGCAGATTGAGGAGGTGTCCTGTTACCAACCCAGCAGCATTAATAAACCAAAGTGAAAGACCGTTCACTTAAATTCATTGATAGGAGAGGGCATACAGAAGAATTCTTTTGATCTTGAACCAGCAAACATTTGGTCTGAGTGCAAAGAGAATTTTTAACTTAAGTACATGAAGTATATGCTCTGTGCCGTGAGAGCTGTGTATGTTTCAATAAAAGGAGTAAAAGGAATGTTTTGATTGTAAAATAATCAACAGGACAGTTAAGATCAAGGCACAGCCTATGAGAGGTGTGGTCGGTGTTTAAAGTCTGCCCGGATACGCCTACGCTATGTTTTTTCACTTGCTGAAGCAAACCACTGGGCTGAAACAGCAGCTGCCAAACTGCCTGCATCTCTCCAGAGGGTACCTGAGAGGCCGTATTCAGCATGAAACGCTGCATGGTGAGCACCACCCATCTCTGCCATGCCTTGCTGCCCACAACCACCTATGCCTTTATGCAGCCTTTGTCTCTAACAGGTACTGGGCTTCAGTTGTCTTTCTCCTATAGATAACACCACAAGGCAGAGTAAGGGAGATGTATTTAGTGAGCATAATAACAGTATTTACATAATAACGGCGCAACATGCCAATGCCATATGAGAAGATTTTGAACATCCAGCAAGATGCAAGGAAAACTTAATATGTTATCATGTTGAGTGCCTTATAAAAGGAGACATAGAAACCATGTCAACTTTTTATTGACTTATTGGTTGTCATGTTGTAGCTGTGCCCTGTCACAGTCATCCGTGCACATTAATGCCTTATTTTTACGCCATCCTTCTGAGACAATAAAGCTGTCTGAATATTTGCCACCTAACAGAAGCTTTGGTCATGCTTTTATGAGACGAGGGTTGGACAGCAAATGTGCCAGCACTGACATCTCCAGAATTATAAAACTGACAGCACCCACCCATGAACAGTAAAGAGCTAACAAGGATAACATGAGCGACCCCAGGCAACAGTAAACACTTATATAGTAACGGCAATGACATAGAGGTACCATCCTCTTTCCCCTTTTTCTGGATTTTAGATTTGGAAGAATTCAACAGACCTGATTTTTTTTCATCAGTTGTGGTAAACCAGAGGCAGACTGGACCCTTTGCTGGAACTGCTGCATTGACATATCTGAGATATTCTTGACTGATAACACAGTTAATTTCTACTGGTTTTTTTTCAGGGTCTTTCTCTGCAAAAAACATTCCAGTGTTTTAATAAAGCTTTTCACACTCTCAGCCTGCTCTCTTTTCTTTGCTTTCAGGGAAACTTGGATTCTTACAAGATTTGCAGTGGTCTCTATTCCTGTTTTTTATAAGAACAATAAAATTTGGTGTTGTGCACTACAGCAGTTCTTATCTTTGCAGGAAGTATTCTTGCAAAACTTCATGTATATAACAGCTGAAGAAGACCTAGGTAGAAATTTCTTAGTGTAATTTTTTTTTATTTAATTGAAAATATTTACATATATTTTAAATAAAACACCCTTTAAAAAATAGCAGCCGAATAAAACTTTTCTTGATGGAAACTTCCTGATCTAAGTGAGATATTTGGTCAGAGAGATGAACATCTGTTCCAAGACAGCCAATTGCCCGGAGCCCAGGTCCATTTACACAGCAGAAAAGCAATCCCATCTCAAACCTCACCCAACAGACTACTGGCTGCTCTGGGATACATCTTATTATGGTTATCATAAAGCTTATAAAGTTTCATCAAAATGCAGTATGGTTAAATTTCCAAACTAGCTAAGTCTTGTGTTGGATCAGGGTTTTCCAGACCAGTTTCATTTAGCCCAACTGTAATCTACTAGATCTCCCATGAAGGTGACAGTGCTTGATGACAGATTGTCACAGCTGCAAGCAAATAACTGGTTCCTGGCCTGACATTAAACTAACTGAACAGGTCATGAGAAATCTCTGGGCACGACAAAAAATTCTGGAAACCACTAATACCAGCAGAAGAAGGTGAAAAAAGTTACAGATAGTGCCCTGAGGGATGCCTGGGCTTCACAGGCAGTTAAATGGAGCAACAGCCAAACCCCATAGATAACTGAAGGAAAATATTGGGAGTCTTTTGGGAAGCAAATCTTGCAAAGCCAACAGCACCAAGGTAACAATATCAGTAATACCATGTAAGATCAAGATTACCTATGTGACAGTATCAGAAGTACCGGATTTGGGTATGGATGTATCAAACCTGGGACCATTGGGGAAAAAGTTATTAGTGGCAAGTTGGTTATTTGGGAGGGGGCTGGGGCACAAGGCAGCCCTGCCAGGCAGCCCTGTACCTGGTTGTTGTAGTTTTTAGCATGTGTGAATGATCTGCTTCTATGGCCAGGAGGGACTTGGTATCTCTCCTGGCTTTGGTGGGGAAGTCTGGGAGGTCTCCTCTGGACACCCATGGGGGCCTCCTGTAACACAAGTAACTGCATTTTCAGTTTGTATTTGTGGAAGCAAATGCACACAAACCCCATAATATTACCTGGGCTGCGGGTCCTTTCTGTTTTCCTACATGTAGTGGATGGAAATTAGATCTTTGAGGGTGCAGTGTTCTGTCAGATATGAGAGGCTTAAATGTAGTTTGAGTACAACATGGTGTGCAAGAAATTGCCATCTTCATGATGAAACTCTTCTAAAATAGTAATGAGAGACCATCGTGCAGCTCCCTTGATCCCCTACTGTGAAAGAGCTATGGCAGAGCACAACAGCCCTCCCATATGCAGGGGACCCCTTTTGCTCTCTTTGAGCATGCTCTCAGTAACATGTGGTCATAACACCTGTAAGTCTGCATGGATGCCCTGTTAAAATACTTAAGGCACAATACATTGAGAAAACACTTCTTTGTCCTTCCCCCTGAAAGTGTACACAACCTGTGATTCCACTTAAGAAAACACGTTTGAGCTGATCTGTACCATTCCCAGCGCACAGGCAGTTTCACTCAGTTTTTCTCTGATTGCTCTTGTAAGTTTTCAGGCCCTCTATGGACACCCGCAGTCTTCGAAGAGGGTGTTTTTCTTCCCAGCTGATTGATAAATATTTCTCAGGGTATCCTGAGAGCTGAATCCCCTTGTATTTGGGAAATCTGATTAACAGTGCACTAAATTTCAACTAAAATCAAATCAGCGACACCCAGTGTGAGATCTGCTTTCTCTTCACATCTACTTAAGTTAAGCTTGATCTGTTGTTCTGTTTTACTCCAGGGTTTATTCATTTGTTCCTTTTTTATGTATTTTTTGCCTGTACTGCTGACTTTAAAGTGACAAATCAACTCCCCTGTCTCCCCACCTTCAATTTTTTATCTTCTTGTCCTTTTGGAAATAGAACTGCATTCACTTTCTTTAGCTCTGTGTGGGGCCAAATCTCTTGTCATGTAATTTACATTTTTCAGGAGACACCATTAGTAACACTGTAATAGTTTATCACCAGATTGATAGTTAACAGCTCTGGCTTTCTTGTCCTAATAAGCCTTTTTTGTCTCCATTGTGCCTTTTCTTTGGTTTCCCCTTGTCTATTTGCTTGCCTTATTAAATGCAGAGAGCTCAATTTCTGTAATGTGTTATATTTTCTTCTGAAGAAATCTTTGCCTCCTACTGCTTTTTCTTCACTGTGTGCTCAATCCTCTTCAATTGTTCTCCCAAATACTATCTCAAATATAGAGAGACCTGAAATGTCTTGGGATACTTCCAAAACAGAAAATACTGTAGGAAGGAAAAGCAGACAGTGCACTTACTTCATCTTTAATAAATATACACATCTCTCTTTACAAGTGTATTTGTCAGGCTAAATGCCATAGCAAATCCTTCCCTTTTGTTGTCATTGATGGCAGAGACATTAGCCCAGGCTTTAAGTGGTCTGTGAATGCTGACCCTATCCTGAAAAATTCACATTTAATAAACCAGGTCAAGAAAGAGATGAAGAGGAAACGGGAAGAGAAAAAAATTCTGAAGTCCCCAGTTTAGTGTTCGAGCAGGAAATATAAATTATCCACCAAGCCACGCAGTAGGAGTGGCTTCAAATGAGCTCAGGATTGCTTACTTAATATTCCTGGTTTGGACTCTTCATATTCAGGGTGTGGGTGACCAAAGTTTTTCTGAGTTTCACAAAGGCTGTCAGAATCACAGGGTAACTGAGGTTGAAAAAGACCTGGAAATCATCTGGTGCAAACCCCAACTGAGAGCAGATCTAGTTAGAGCAGGCTGCTCAGAGTCTTGTCAGTCATTTTACACATCTCAAAGGACACAAACTGGGCCCCATTCCAGTATTTGATCACCCTTATGGTTACAATTATTTTCATTCTATCTGAATGCAGTTTCCCAAGTCATAGCTTGTTTCCAAATTGCAACTTCCGTGCATTCAGAAACTTCTTGTCCTCTCCCTGTGCACCTCCAAGAGGAGTCTGGCTGTACCTTCTCTATGTCCTTCAACCAGGCGGTTGAAGTCAACAGTAAGGTTGTTGGTTAGCTTCCTTCACTGCTATTCCTCAATGTCTTTCTTGCACCAGGTATCCCAAAACCAGACACTCCAGATGTGGTCTCACAAGTGCCTTCTTCAGTGCAATACCATACTGGTGACTCCTGTTCAACTTATTTACCCTGCTTCAGCTCAGCTCAGTTTCATGAGTGCAGTGAGAACATTTGAAGCATACCATGGCCTGTAAGTTTATGTCACTTGCCTTCATAGGATTACACTTAGATACACACTAAATGGTGGGAACCCTTACCTGGGACTTTGAGCTTACTGTTGTGAATGTATCCTTATTTTCTGTGCATCTGAAAGTCTGGACATTGGAGGTAAAATGGATAGGAAAGAAGAACAGTGGGAGGCAGATGAGTAGGTGGGGATGAATCTCAGGGAAAAGGTCAGATTTAAATGCATCAAAAGACCAACATCCTGCACTTATCCTCCCATCCGGATGAGTGTCCTCAGGCCATATCTGTGCCTACGACTTATTAATTTAATACACTTCACAGTTGCCACATGTAAAATATACCACTCAGGGAATAACTGAGAAATCTGTACTCTTCAGAATGTTATTGGACTCCAGCTGACAAACCAAATGGAGTTGGATTGAGCCTACTCAGCATGGGAAGAATCAAGATTATGATTTATGTGTTTTCCCTTTTTACCTGGGTCTATCTTCTCTCCGATTGTTTACCCTGTGAGAAATCACCTTGGGCCAATTGACTGAGCACATTTTATAACACGATGTTTCTTTAAGGGAAAATCATGTCTGAATCATACGTTTAATATTCCTTTCCCAAATTGATTTTCTTTGTAATTTACTACTCAAACCACATAAATCAACTGAAGATAACAGAAGACATCCGTAACAAGGAATTTTACTTGTCTGAGCTCTTCTTTTAATCATCTCTGCATGACTTCACTGACTACAACCAATAACCTTCTCATTTTAAGTCATGCTTCTTTACATGTCCTAAGGAAAATAACTCACAATTTTTGCTTCATGTTAATGATGTTGTTTGGGGCGGGGCTGGGGATGACTGGGATTTTTATTTTTTTTCCGCCAGAAAAGATACCTTATAGCATGCTGTGATTGCAAATTATGTCAAGTACAACAAGCCAGTCCAGGCAAGCCACTTAGGTACAGTTTCTCAAAATCCTCACTAAAATTTAGCCTTCTATAAGTGTGGGGCTGTGGACTACGTGCATGACATCAATGTGAAATATAAGCATCACAGGGATGGGAAATATGAGCAATGGTAAGAAAGCACACAACGATGAGAATGTACACTTTAAAGGAGGAGAAACACTTTTGTTAATATAAGCTTTATGGGATTTTAAATGTTCTTAAAGAAAGCACTCCTGTCTAAGCTGTGTCTTAAACACGAATGCATTTGGTAGAAATACCATATATTTCCAGTGTTCCAAATGTGAAGTTATTATGCTTCAGTGCGGTGATTTCATGGCTACATAGGATAACTTTCTGGTGTCCAAGTTTTCCTCTACGCTGTGTGGGTACAGCACCACTGCTGGCCAAGGCCCTGGCTGGAGGGGATCACTGTGCATGCAGAAGACATGGAGGCAGAGTTCAAGCTGACTGCTAGAAGAGCTGGATGGGGATGTCTCACAAGGTTGTACAGGGTTTGTGAAGGCTGAGCCTCCTTTGGTTTGGAGATGCTTAAAGGGCTGGCAGTACAGTGTGAGCAGGGTGCTCCAGACCCTGGGACTTACCTAACAGACCAGTGTAGACATGGCCAAATTGTCCAAGTAACTCAGACTTGCTCTTCAAGGCTGTGGACAAGCAGACTCACAAACAGGAAACTCAGAGTAGGAACTCAAACAATTGCTCAAAGTCTCTTGGGTGGTCATTTAAGCTCTAGTGTAAAGAATGTTCCAAAGGGAGATAAAAAGAGGTTAAAACACGTAAATAAGGCACGAGTAGCTTTACCAAAAGCATGCAGTAGAAGTTTCAGTCAAACATTTGATACATTCACTGGAGGAATCAATCTATTGTGAGCCTCCTATATGAGCAAACTGTTCTTTGACTTCATAATAAAATGATGGAGTAGCAGAGGGTGGTTTTTCAATTAACAGGGAGCATGACAGCTAATTGGTGCAGAAACAGTCAACAAAAGTTGTGTTTCCATATGATTTGGGATCACTTTTGAGGTATTAAATGAGTCATCACGTACTTGGTCTTTACCATGAGAATTTTAGTGAATCTAGTAACTTCAGCCTTATAAATAAAAATAATCCAATGCCTGAAGGTTATAAATAAGATATATCAGTATATGCATAAAATTCTACGTTAAAAAGGCAGATAGGAGAAAATAAGATATGCCCAGAAAAGACTGAGATACTGAACTTGGGCCTAATACAGAAGAGTACAGGAATAATTCATCCTTACAGAAAGATATTACCTATGTAGTACTATGAAAGACAGAGAGACTGCCAGGTTCAGCTGCGAACAGTTACATGAAACTCCAACTGGGAATAGAGTTTAAATGAAATTCTGAAGGCAAATGGATCATCTCAACATTTTTGCTCAGAGCCTGCTCTCCGGTTGATTTCAGCCGTGTTTGCAACAGGCACTTAGAGAAAAATGAAGGAAATTCCAGTTCTTGGGGTCAATATGTTGGGTCTGAGTGTGCAACCTGGGGTCTCGCTATGTTACAGAGGTATTGTTCCCCACAACTGTTATCCTAGTAATTGTAACAAGGTTGCACTCCTATAAAATGGAGATCTTGGTATATTCTGAAAAAAAGGCATGATTTAGAGTTTGTGTCATTAGCAGCTGCTGCGGACTTGAACTCTTGTGGTAGCATGTGGAACGGGATAAGTATTCATAGGAAGACTGCTGGCATTGCACCACTGATATTCAACATAGAGTGTTTTTGAGTTTCACACACACACACACATTGTTATTTCCAAAGCCTTTTAGGTGTAACAGCTCCCTTTTTTCCAAGTATTTTCTTGGTTTGGAGGCCTGGGGGGTGTCACATGCACAGATTCTCTCACTACTCCTCATCACTGGTCCCTCTGGTAAAGCAAGGTCATTTCTTGGGATATCAGCTGGAAGTCTCACTCACTAAGGCAACCATGGGTGGACCCCTTTCTGGAAGAATTAATCAGCCTTGGATAATGCTGTCTTTATATGAACAGACCTGTTGGATACACACTGGTGTCTAATATCCCATGTTGACTTTGTCCTAACTGTAGACCCACATCCTGGATCTTCAGAGAAGGCCCAGTTTATCCTGAGAGGAAACAACCATGTGAGGGGTTACTCTTCCACAGGGAAAGTGGGCACCCATGTGCCACAGTTTGACCCCAAGTGTCGGTCTGCCAGTCAGAGTCCAAGCCCCCTGTTAGGCAGGACTTGGACTTACAACAGCCCTTGCTCATATGGACCAGGAGCTCATCCTGGTGTCCCAGGCTGGTGTCCCAGGCTGGTGTCCCAGGGAGGCTGTCATCTGAGAGCATCCTCCATCACAGGTGTGACTTGAGCAGCACCGCAACCTTAGACACAGCACCAGGACTGTTCCTGGTGTCTCTCTGCTGGTCTGTGATCTGAGTGGGTCAAAAAATTATCTGTAATTCATGGGCACCCAGAGATCTGAGCTCTACTCACTGCTGGGATCTACCCTGCTTCTGGGTAACCCCTGACAGCTCCCTCTGCTGCCTTTTGTGCTTTCTGTTTGGTTTGTGAACTTCTCAGAGCAAAGCCTGATAGACAAGGTCTGTTTTTCCAGGGCCGCAGCAAGTCCCTGGAAGAAATCAAGAAGAGCTTTAGCATTATGTATACAAAGCTTATACAGCTCCTCCTCCTCCAAAGGCTTTAAATCATTCAGGCTAATCTAATTATTTCACCAAGTAGTGGGCTTGTTTCTCTTTATGCAAAACCCCTCAAACGTTGTAAAGACTCCAAGTTATCTGGCCACCTTCCAGTTAATTAACTTAACACTGAAGGAAGTACTGAAAAACAAAATTAAAAGCCATCCAATTTCTAGCCATCCCAATTCCTCACAAAAAGTAATGGCGTTACATCTGTCTTCACTCAGAATATGAAAGCTACTTTCATACGACCCTAACCCCCTTCTTTCATTCCATGTTCTTAATCACTACTTGATTAGAAAAAAAAAAAAAGCACAAACCTCCACACAACTGATTTCAGTTAGACAGAGAAATAATACAGGCATTTAATTTGTTGAAATTCAAAGAAAATCATCTATCCCAGCAGATTCTATTGAAACTCCCAGACAATATAGTATCCCTGAGCAGCCAAATGAAAGGTATGATCAGAAAATCAAGATGAGTGTGTTCCCTGAGCGGCTGCCCACATGCTTGAATCCTTGTTGGATCCAGGAGCACGGGGAATTCAAACAGCCATGCAGGTACATGGCAGCTGCTTTCCCACACGGCTGCAAGGCAATTGTGTACGGATCGGGGGGTGGGCTGGGTGGCACCTATTTCTGTTGGCACCTTGATCGTGCTTCTGTTCATGTGTTGCCTGCGGTGGGTCTGGTCGTATGTGTACAATTAAGAACGCATGAAAATCTTTGCAAGGCGGCCATCTCAGTTAGCTCTGTTCCTGCATCCCTGCTAAGACTGCTAAACCTCATTTCTCAAACTCTTCCCCTATTTTTGATAGGCTTATGTCCTTTTTTGGTAGCATTTTTTTCCAGAATCAGGTTTAATACACATGAGCCTGGTGCAGATAACGTAAGAATATGATATCTGAGCTGCCAGCACTATTTCTCCCACTGTACCATGGAGGTGGGAGAAAATTGGCACGTCAAAGAGCAAAAAGAATTACACCTGCTAGAGCTGGTGTAAGTCAGACTTCCCTTCGCCTGTGCTGGGATCCTCACAGCTAAACTTGATAAAAAAACAGGGGAATGAAAACCAGACTGAGACCAAGGAGAGCCTGTAACTGGCTGCTGAATCCCTCCCCCTCCAGCCACTGGGCTCTGGATCTTGCTCTGTCCAAGGAACGCCATTTGACAAGCTCGGAATTTAGAGAGTCTCTCTCTTGTTTTTTTAGTAATATCTGCTCCTTCCTGTCCTAGTCCACATCCTTGGAGAAAAGCAGGATCTGAGACTCGGTGAGAAAACCTTGTGCTTTGGACCCAGCTCTGCCACCAGTTTATCGCAGCTTGCTTTCGGTATGTGGATCCACTCTCCTCAACCTGTGAAGACCTTCCTTCCCTCCCCGGGGCTGGGAGAGTGAAAACGGGAATGTTTGTGCAGCCCCAGGGAGATGTGAAGTGTTGCATGGGACACAACCATGCCTGCGAGCAAGGCGCTGATTTAGTGCTTGCTTACATTTCAGTGCAGCTCTGTGCTATGCACGCAGCAGTGTGAGGGAAAGTAAAGTGTTAATGCCAGTCAACAGAAAAACTCCATTTTTTCCATCACACTTGCTCATCTTGGGGCAGTTCACAAATAATGAAACTCACAGAGGAAAAATCAATATTAGATTAAATGACATAGGTAAAGAGCTCTCCAAAGTCAACACCAAGTCAGGCTAATGAGCTACAGGAAAGTCTTCCTGCACTGTTTGATGCAATCTGAAATGTTATTCTGTATGCACAGGTCTGGAATATGACGTCTTTTCAGTTTTTCTTTCATGTTTTTAACTTTAATCCTCCCCACTTATTACCTTTTGCACCTGAGACTATTCTTTTCTGCAGGAAAACAAGAACATCTCTGGCTATCCTTCCACATCTTCCCAAGGAGATCAGTGTAAGGATGTGATCTTTTACCACTGAAATCGGGGGAGTGCTGCTGTTGAATGAATGCACAGACACATCAGGCTCACACTGCAGAAAGATATACGTGCGTTTACCTCTCACTGATCTTCGTGTTCAGTACCCTGAGGCACTCAGCACCCTCCATTGCTCGCAAGTACAGCTTGAAGTTGAAGGAAAATGGCTTTTTATGGGTTATTCCTCAACATGGCATGCAACTGCAGACACATATGCAGTGCAGGATATGGCAACAGTCATTTTCATGCAGCACATGACAGAAAGCAGCTGGTCCTCAGAAGTGTTTCAGGCTCTGAATTCCCAACCATTTAAAAGGAGCTCTGTTTCTAAGGCCATTTTGAAGACTGGTGCCCTGGACAGGACTTAGATCACTGCTGTTTTCTGTACTTCCAAATGTAGGTTCACCAGCTGCCATGGTTTCAGCTGGGGTGGAGTTGACTTTCTTGCTAGCAGCTGGTGTAGTGCTGTGTTTTGGATTTGGGGTGAGAAATAATGTTGATAGCACACTGCTGGTTTTAGTTGTTCCTAAGCACTCACGGCATTTTCTGCTCCTCACACCGTCCTAGCAGCGGGTAGAGTTGGGGTGCACAAAAAGGTGAGAGAGGAGACACAGCCAGAACAGCTGACTCCAGCTGACCAAAGGGATATTCCATGCCATGTCACATCATGCTCGGGATATAAAGCTGGGGAAGAAGGAAGGAATGGGGGAAGTTTGGAGTGATGGCATTTGTCTTCCCAAGTAACTGATAGGTGTGATGGAGCCCTGTTTTCCTGGAGATGGCTGAACACCTGCCTGTCAATGGGAAGCAGCGAATGAATGTCTTGTTTTGCTTTGCTTATGTGTGGGCTTTTGCTTTACTTATTAAACTGCCTTTATCTCAACCCACGAGTTTTTCCTCGCTTTTACTCTTCTGGTTTTCTCTCCCATCGCAACTGGGGGAGTGAGCAAGTGGCTGCGTGGTTCTAGTTGCCAGGTGGGGTTAAACCTTGACACCAGCAGTCTCTGTGCCTGCTGCTGGACTTTGGGGGCACTTGAGACCCATTAAGTGCTTATGATTGTTACACTAATAGACTCTAAATGTGTGTTTTGAATATGTTAGGAGATGCCTTTTAAAGCACTAAATGTCCACCTCACACCTAAACCCTTCAGACTTCCCAAAATGTTCCTACACCTCTCCCACCCCTGAGGCTCAGACTGCAAAGTGCTCTCACAGCAAGTTTATTACTTCAGGTCCCATGTGAAATTAGGACAGACCCACTGTCTCTTTCATCTGACCATTTGTTACTTAGAGACTTCATCTAGACATGAGAAATCCACATTCAAATCCTTTTCCTTCTTAAGTTCATGTTCTAACCCTGGGTAACAGGAAGATAAGCATAGCTGGGAAATACATACAAGATCAGAGGGATTTATGTATAATCCTGGAAAGGAGATCGCCTAAGCTTTCCTGGTGGAAAATGTGGCAGTCAGGTTTAGTGGACATTTAATAAAGAGGGTTCTGAGGTGAGGAACTGCATGCATTTCTGGAAATAACAAGAGAAGTCCAAGGAAGTCAGCTTGAACGAGACCCAGATCAACGTCTGGGCTTCCCCTAGCACACTGGCGATTTTGTCTACCTAGCTTTGGTGAAAACAGCCTGGAAAGTGCAAGCTATCCTAAAAGTCAAGAGTCTCTGGACAGCCTCCAAAAGAAAATGTGCGAGGTAGAACAGTGTTAACTCATTTGCTCTATATTGATTCTTCTACCGTGACATTTACCCACTGCTGAAACAGGTCCCAGGACTCTGTATATCACTTTTGCCTAAGGCAAAACCTGCCTCCACAGCAGATGAGCTATTACTGTACACAGTAGAACCAAGCCTAAAGTTATTAGGGATTGTCTGTCCCACTAAAAAAATAAAATCAATGTTTAATGACCGGTTCAATGTTCCACCAGAGGAAGCCAGGTTCCTTCTGTATACAGCAGCTCATATGATGACCCCAGGGTGAAATCAGTGTCCTGTTTGGTCTTATTATTGTACCTCCCTGTGCCAAGCATCTTTCAGCTTAGCTTTCGTCTGTCTTTTCTCACTAAATTTCTTAATGTCGGAGCATAAAGACATGATGACCCTAGGGACCTGTGTGGGATACACATGTGTTTCAAATGCGAGCTTTGTAGGTCCCAGAGGGAAACATTTCTATTTATTCTTTTTCTTTTCATGAGAGGATGTCTCTCTAGCCACTGCCCATATTACATTTCCTTTTATTCAGCATCACAGCTCAAAACCAGCTGGGGAACAACAGCGCCATTTCTTTATCAGTGCTGCAGAAACGTCCTCAGAGACGAGTGGATTTGTAATGGTATCTATTTCTGCTAAAATGCCCCACAACCCTACCCAGGGAGGCACCTTTCACAGTGGATAAAATGAACGTTAATACTAAATCACGCTCACACAGTGGCAGACTGTTAGGATTACCCCCTGTTCCTCATGGTATGCTCTAACTTCCCAGACCTTTTAAAGTATGATTTGCATCTCTGATAATAGTGGGATGACTGGGTGGAACATTTTTACAACACAACTAGATCTTTTTCTGCTAGTATAATCATCCTTAACTTGCAATTTTACCAGATTATATCAATTCCTAGGAAATGCCAATTAACACCCATTTGTACAGAAAAAGACACAAACTGAAAAGTGCATTTACAAGTGTCTTCCATAAAGCATGAGCATGATTTTCGTATTCATTTCCAAAATGTAAGATGAGATGCATTGTCCTGATGGGGTGGAATGTTCTTTAGTGCTAACTCATAATCCCTGCTGCTTGAATGGAAACAATAATGGAGACCTAAATAACTTTGTTTTCTGAACCGGCTTCTTTGACTCCTTAGGCTGTCTTCTTTACCTACATGGACACAATATAAAATGCTACAACCGGGGTGAATGGAGAGTTTGGATCTGATAGTCTTGAACACAGCGTGCATAGGTGTGAGGTGGTAAAAAGTCAACAGATGCCATGCCTTTTTCCTTGTTTGTTATTGTGATTCAGATGGCTTGACTCTAAAATATATGATCCTTTTACAGAAACGGAAATGCTGTCTGAGAAACCCCAAAACGAGTCGTAGAACTCAGTGGGCCATGAAAATTTACATCAGCTGAGGATATAACCCCCAATCTCCCATAATTTTCTGAGATGTCAGTTTATTCCCCCAATTTTGTGAGCAGAAGGAAGAAATAGAAGAGTGGAGGATGAAGGAGAATAGAGGGGCTAAAAACAATCTGTTATTTCAAATAAATTGACAGACAACATAAATGTTTCAGTTTCTTCACAGATTTAGGTGTCGTGTTGAACATAAATGTGTCATAGATGCAGAAAATTCAAGAATAATTGGTCCAGTGAAATATTACAAGCAAACACAAGAAGGAAAGCATGTGTGAGATCAGAAGACACCTGATCCAGTGTCAGAAGACTCCATAGACATCCACAGACTGCAGAAAAAGTCCATATGCTGTATGCAGAGGAGCTGAAATGGAATGTAAGCCAATATAGAAAAAGTAATGTAGAATGATTTTACCACTGTGCTGTTCTTTCTGTTTTTTTTTGTTCACAGCAGCTCTCACAAAAGAAAAAAATAAAACAAAACCAAAAAACCCCACAATGCTCACTTGGTGTTTCCTCCCAGTTCAGCTCATAAACTGTTTCTGACTTTCCCCAGTGCATGTAGAGCTGGTTTTCATGTCTGCAATATGTTGCATGAAACAAAGGGCCAAATGTGGGGAAGAAGTATATCTTTCAGTGGAGGAAACACGTCCTTTCAATACAAAATCAACATTTCACAGCAACTAGGAAAAAAACACCCTTCTCCACAGCAAAGTCAAAAAGGGCTAGTGCAGAGAGAGGTAACTGAGCTACCTGCTACTTTGGCATTTGGCAGCTATAAGACCTCGGTTAACCTCTCGACAGTGAGTTTGAGACTTCACAGCTGCAGAGATGATGGTGCAGAGAGAAAGGAACTCACAGATAGCTGTGGAAGAAAGGTCCTGAAAAGGAATTGTGGTCAGTTTATAGGTATGTCTGTTATTACAGTAAGATTTCAGTGTACAACTTTAAAAATGTGTAATAGCTGCTGTCAGTTGCTGGGTATTGTCTACGGTTTTGAGAGTTGTGAGTCTTACTGCTGGTTTAATTACTAACTGTTAACATATATTTATGTATTTTAATGATATTTTCTGTGAAATTGTCATTCTACCTGATAAAAATAAAAATTGCTATCATGTACATTACTCCTTGAGAGGAAAGGTTCTGTTATCTATATAGTCAATGAATTTCAATATAAGAAAGAAATAAGCCTCTTCTATTCTTTCAAAAGCTTCCTGTGTGCACAGAGATGGCAAGGAGAGCCAGCATTTTCACCACAACATTGCTTCTCCAGAGGACCTTTTTCCTGTTCAACATAGCCTCCAAATTAACATGCAACTGTGTATATTTTTCCCCACTATCAGTACTAAAATGCCCAGTGAATATCCATTTAGTAAGTTCCCACTTTTCTCTTGAACTAAGGAAGTCCTAACTCTGCTAAAATAAGATACAAGAACGCCCATTTTCCTCATTCTTCTTCCACAGCTCTGATCACTTAAGGACTAATGGATAACAATAACCATGAAAAAATGTGGCTATCAAACCTGTCTTCCCTGGAGATGTGGCCATTCTCACACGCTTTATTGTCACTATATATTTCTTTGAATGTAAAAGGCTCCCTGTACTAGAACCCATTAATTCAGGTAAAGGGTTGTCTCTGTAGAAACAGTTTCAGTAGAGGTTTTTGGAGGTTGTTATGCTCAAATGTACTTAAAAAGTCATAAAATTAAACAATACATTGACATAATTAATTTAGTAGTGATGCATGGGGAAAATAAATTTGGAGATGGTACTGTTCATTGCCTTCAGCTCCTTGTATGTTTTGCATTTCTAAAGAAAGAGGATTACCTCTGCTATTTTGCTACTAAAACGCATGAGGTCAGAGATTTTGTTTGCCCAGAGACCTATCTCCTGGCACCACTATGGTAAAAAAAAGGTCTCTTTTAACTAGATTTCCTTGCAGTGTATACATAAATGGCATTTAGAATATTCTTTAAGCTCTTACAGTGGAATCGTATAGCACATCTCAGTCAAGTTTCTGTATTGATTTCTTGGGTATATCAGGTACCAAAGAAAGCACTGTCAAAACTGAACAGTCTGATAAACTTGTTGGTTCTCATCATTCTTTTAATCATATGCATGAGATAAAGGACAAGTAAATAACATAATGACAGGAGGGAAATAAAAGTGAACTCCAAAACTGTTGTGAGAATAAATCCAACATGGTAGTTGTGGAGGAATTCCTGAAGGGAAAAGGTTATGATTTGATTCTGGTGAGCAACCCAGGATTTGAGCTGGGCAAAGAGGCCTGCACCTGCTGTCCTTGATGTCTCCGTGACCAGCTGATAAGGAGGAAGAAAGAGGGCCTTGCTTATCATAAAGGCAGGACTGAGTCTGGGAATGAGACCACGGAGGCGAGGAGAACCAACGTGTGCTATGCACACGGACAGAGGGCCTTAACCAATCAAGTTGGGGGGTGTTGTGTGTGAATAAGGGGTTTGGACCAATCACTATGTTGTTGACTATGCATGCTTCTGCTGTGAGTCTATATATACTCTGCTAAAACACCTAATAAAGGAGAACGACCATACTCATATTGAGACTTCATCGTTACTCCGGGTCCGTATCCCACTCCAACCGACAGCAGTAGTGTCCTCCAGCTGCTCAAGAAAACAGTTCGGTATCTAACAGGACATTTATCAGTGATGCACAAGAGCTTAACCCCTGTTACTTGGGATACACTCTCCATGGCTGCTTCTACCAACATGGCTGCTGTTTGCCCTGTGGAAGTTCAGAAACACTGGCCTGAAGTTGTGCCTGTTGTGGGCACGTTCTCTCTATTTGCTAGGAGCCTCCTGTGGCCGGCAGCAGAGGTGTTTAAGCTTTTGGTTGCAATGTCCAAGGGCCATACTGTACATAAAAAGCTACTGCTCTGTTTCATACAGTAGCTGTAGCCAATGCTGAAAAGTTGTTTCTGGAACAGAAGATCAATTAATATACCTCTACATAAAGATATCCACTATTATCTTCCCCACTGTTCCTCTTATCTACACCAATGCACACAGCATGGGCAGCAAACAGGAGGAGCTGGAAGCCATTGTGCAGCAGGACAACTATGATAGTGTTGCCATCACAGAAAAATGGTGGGATGACTCACACATCTGGAGTGCAGCAATGGATGGCTACAAACTCTTCAGGAAGGAAAAGGCAAGGAAGGAGAGGCAGTGGGGTAGTCCTGTGCGTTAGAGAGTGTTTTGTCTGTCTAGAGCTTAATGACAGTGATTATAGGATTAAGTGTTTATTGGTAAGAATCACGGGGAAGGCCAACAAGGCAGATGTCATGGTGGGAGTCTGTTATACACCACCCAACCAAGATGAAGAGACAGACAAAATACTCTATAAGCAGCTGAGAGAAATGTTACAATTAGAATCATAGAATCATAGAATTGTTAAGGTTGGAAGGGACTTTTAAGACCATCGAGTCCAACCATTAACCTAACCTGACAAACACCACTTCTAAACCATATCCCCAAGTACCACGTCTACCCTTTTTTTAAACGCCTCCAGGGATGGCGAATCAACCACCTCCCTGGGCAGCCTATTCCAGTGCTGGATAACCCTTTCAGTGAAAAAAATTTTCATCATATCCATTCTAAACCTCACCTGGCCTGAACCCATTTCCTCTTGTCCTGTCACTTGTCACTAGGGAGAAGAGGTCAGTCCCCATCTCTCTACAACCTCCTTTCAGATACTTGTAGAGAGTGATAAGGTCTCCTCTGAGCCTCCTTTTCGCCGGGCTAAAAAGCCCCAGTTCCCTCAGTCATTCCTCATAAGACTTGTCGCCCAGACCCCTCACCAGCTTTGTTGCCCTTCTCTGGACACGCTCCAGCACCTCAATGTCTTTCTTGTCATGAGGGGCCCAAAACTGAACACAGTACTCAAGGTGGGGTTTCACCAGTGCCGAGTACAGGGGGATGATCACTTCCCGAGTCCTGCTCACCACACTATTCCTGATACAGGCCAGGATGCCGTTGGCCTTCTTGGCCACCTGGGCACACCGTCGGCTCATATTCAGCTGCCTGTCCACCAACACGCCCAGGTCCTTTTCTGCTGGGCAGCTTTCGAGCCACCCCGCCCCAAGCCTGTAGCGCTGCATGCGGTAGACTTGCTAGACTTTGTCCTCGTGAGGGACTTCTTTGACTTACCAGATGTTTGCTGAAATACAATACAGTGGAGAGGAAGCAGTCTATGAGGTTCCTGGACTGTGTGGAACATAACTTCCTGACACAGCTGGTGAGTGAGCGAACTGGGGAAAGTGCCCTGTTACACCTGTTGTTTGCAAACAGAGAAGGACTTGTGGGTGATGTGAAGGTTGGAGACTATCTTGGGCATTTCTATCACAAAATAATAGAGTTTTCAACTCTTGAAGAAGTAAGGAGGGGAATTAGTGGAACTGTCACCTTGGATTTCTGGAGCGCAGACTTTGGACTGTTTAGGAGACTGGTTGACAGACTCCCTTGGGAGACAGTCCTGAAGGGTAAAGGAGTCCAGGAGGGCCAGACACTCTTCAATAAAGAAATCCTAAAGGCACAGGAGCAGGCCATTCCCATGCACTGAAAGACATGCCAGGGAGGAAGAAGGCTGGCCTGGTTGAACAGAGAGCTTTGACTGGAACTCAGGAAAAAAAAGAGAGTTTGTAACCTTTGAAAGAAGGGGCAGGCAACTCAGAAGGACTACAAAGATGTCATGAGGTTATACACGGAGAAAATTAGAAGGGCCAAAACCCAACTAGAACTTAATTTGTCTATTACAGTAAAAGACAATAATTTTTTTTTCTGTAATTACATTCACAACAAAAGGAGGGCTAAGGAGAATCTCCATCCCTTATTAGATGTGGGATGAAATATAGTAACAAAAGTTGAGGAAGTGGCTCAGGTACTTAATGTCTTCTTTACCTCAGTCTTTAATAGTAAGACCAATTCTCCTCCGAGTGCCCAGCCTCGTGAGTTGGAAGACAGAAACAGGGAGCAGAATGAAGCCCCCAGAATCCAAGAGGAAATGACGAGTGACCTGCTACACCACTTAGACACACATAAGTCTATAGGGCCGGATGTGATCCACCCGAGGTACTGAGGGAGCTGGTGGAAGCGCTCACCAAGCCGCTTTCCATCATTTATCAGCAGTCCTGCCTAACCGGAGAGGTCCCCATTGACTGGAAAAATGTGGAAAAAGATCTTTTCCAACCTAAATGATTCTATGATTCTATGATTGATTGTACTTCTCAAAGAACACTCAGATAGGAGTCATTTTCTGCACAGAAAAAAAGATATAATAATAATAATAAGAGGAGGAGGAGGAGGATTTAGAGAGGTTTACAACAATTCTTAGTCCAGGGACTTTAGCTGTATAAGGTTCCTTCAGAACCGGTAAAATCTTTGGGTATAGCCCAATGCTAAGCTTCTCTTTGACAGCCAAAACCTTCTGGTGAAGTTTAGTTACATTAAAAAAAGAACTGTTGGACTCAAAGTTCTTAAAGGCCTTTTCCAACCTAAATGATTCTATGATTCTTCTCAGCCCCCCATTTCAAACACTTACAGGAAGAGAAAAGTAACAAAGACATGTATAAAATGAAGATGTTGCATCCTCACCTAAGGACATGCAGACTAAGCAATAAATTGTAGAAAAAAAATCTGCAGTATAAATACAAGAGCCAGGGTTTCTGGGCTTTTCTAGGAATCTTTGTCAAGAAATAAACTTGGTCTAAATATTGAAAGCTACTTTGCCAGTAGGGATCTTTTTACTATTATGCTTGCCTTTAGCAAAATCAATTTATACACTATGCACATTTTAATTTAAAATTTTTATTGTCCTCTAATTGCTTTGAGATTCCTTTTTGCAGCTAGGCAATGAGAGTATTGCCAATGGTTGTGGTTTAACCCCAGCCAGCAACTAAGCCCCACACAGCCACTCACTCACTGTCGTCCCTGCCTGCACCCTCTCCCGGTGGGATGGGGGAGAGAATCAGAATGGTAAAAGTCAGAAAACTCATGGGTTGAGATAAAGACGGTTTAACAGGTAAAGGAAAAGCCATGCGTGCAAGCAAAGTAAAATAACGAATTCATTCACCACTTCCCATCGGCAGGCAGGTGTTCAGCCACTTCCAGTAAAGCAGGGCTCCTTCACATGTAATGGTTACTTGGGAAGACAAATGCCATCACTCTGAACATGCCCCCTTTCCTCCTCTTCCCCCACCTTTATTTTCTGAGCATGACATTGTATGGTATGGGACATCCCTGTGGTCAGTTGGGGTCAGCTGTCCCAGCTGTGTCTCCTCCCAACTTCGCGTGCACCCCCAGCCTACTCGCTGGTGGGGTGGTGTAAGAAGCAGAAAACATCTTGATGCTGTGTAAGTGCTGCTCAGCAGTAACTAAAACATCCCTGTGTCATCAACACTGTTTCCAGCACAAAACCAAAACGTAGCCTCATACTAGCTACTATGAAGAAAATTAACTCTGCCCTAGCCAAAACCACCACACCAATGTTTTTCTATGCCTTGAAATGCAATGAATGCTTTCTGCAATATTTTCCTCCATCCTTAGGATGGTCTTAATGCAATAAAGAAAAACAAAACAAAGAAATGAAAAATCTCTAACTGGAGTTGCAGAATTAAAATGCTGCATTCATTTCTCATTCAGATGCCTCTGCATTAATTCAGCCCTGAAAAGGTTGGGTTTATGGGTAATATTGTGGCCTGTCACTGAGATAAATATAGAGCAATTTCTGGCTGTGCTACAGACATCTTATGAAATCTCAGGCATGTCTCTTGATATTGGTGTGACTATCTGTTCAATGATGGAAGATACCATTTCCTTTCTACCACTCCCATTCCTGTATATTGCAAATTCCTCATAGGAAGGATGGTGCACAGAGCATGAGGATAGATGCTACATTCCTCTCACTGGGGATTCAGTTGCTACAGAAAATAGGAAGAATAAAACATTTGGGTTTTTTTCTGAAACCACAGATGGCCAGTTGCTGTGCCCAAGGGGATACTTGATCTATGCAAGTTATTCATGCAGTTCCATGGGATTTTATCTCTTCGTAAGGATGGCGTTGCTGTAACTATTATAGGTCAAGTCCACACACGAAGACAGACTTGCAGGGAGATTATATTAGACAGAATAATACAGTTGGAAAAAAAAGCTGTGTTTCTGATCATTTTAGGCTTCTCAGGTGTGTAATAGAAACAATGATCTGTAAAACTAGTTACAGGATATGAAACTTGTAGTTTTTTTGTTGTTCAGATAGTCATTAAAAAGGAAAGTGTTTTAACAGAGCAGCTGATCCCAGGTATAAGTGTTGCTTTTCCCAGCCCTCTGGAAACACAGTTCCCAGATGAAGCTCTCCCTTTTTGTGCCACACATATTGTTTTATTTGTAAAGACAGATTTCTGTCCTGGCCTCCTGGCTCACAGATTTGTTTCGTTCTGCCCTGTGCAGTTTACTAAGCAATTTAGCCTCCTTTAGTAGTTTACATGTCACTGATATTTAAAAATATCAACAATTGCATAAAAAAACATGCCAAAAAACTAGGCAGCATCAGATTTTGGACTGAAGTCCGATGTCCCCGGTACCAACAGCATTTTAAGATCCAGGGTCCGCTCACTCAAGAAAGGCAACACTTGCATCATGCAGTGGAGCATTACAGAGACACCAAAGCCAGCACTGACCAAGCAGACTTTGAAAACCAAAACCACAGATCCATGTCAGGGCAACTGTGCATCAGCAGGAAACTAGTTCAGGAAAGGACCTCATAATCTGCTACTTACAAATTTATATAAAATTCCCATTATACATTTTACTTTGATGAACTACTGATTAAATATGAAAACCTTTACCAATTAGGCTGAGAGGAAGGGCTGTTTACAGTGACATTTCTGATCTCAGGAAGAACAGCTCTTAGAGAAGCTTAAGTGGGGACTGCTTTCTCTTGCAAAGCTCACTCATAAGAAAACACCGCTTTAGAATGCTAAACAGCCATTTTCAGTCATTACCTGATATTGAAGTGGTTTAAGGCAACTTTCTTAGTAAAAATGATTATTGCAGAAAAGTAGTGACAAGATCAAGGTAATGTTAAAGTTTACTAGATGATTGACAACTAGATTAAGTTTTCAAACATCTACTTAAATAAGTTATTTCTGTCGATTGTTTTTAACTTGATGCTTAGTGTTGCGATACAACGGACTGTTAAAAACCACCCTGAAAGCAATAGGGGGTGGAACCTTTAAAAATTGGGACAAGCATTTAGAACGTGCTACCTGGTTAGTTAACACCAGGGGATTCATCAATCGAGCTGGTCCTGCTCAGTCAGACCTTTTACATACTGTAGAAGGGGATAAAGTCCCTGTGGTGCATGAAAGGAATATGTTAGGGAAAACTGTTTGGGTTTTTCCTGCTTCAGGCAAAAGCAAACCCATTCGTGGGACTGTTTTTGCTCAAGGACCTGGATGTACTTGGTGGGTGATGATGAAGGATGGAGAAGTTCAATGTGTACCTCAAGGGAATCTAACCCTTGGTGACAATACTCAATCCTGAACTCTATGATGCTGATCTCTACATAATACTAACAGTGTCCA